>BFEA01000636.1:10392-22551 GCA_003427395.1 Chara braunii | reverse complement strand
GAGAGAGAGAGAGAGAGAGAGAGAGAGAGAGAGAGAGAGAGAGAGAGAGAGAGAGAGAGAGAGAGAGAGAGAGAGAGAAAGAGGGAGCTGAGGTTGATGGACGCGGTTTTGCTGTTTCTTTTGTCTTTCCTCCCTCCTGTCTCATGTACATAAATTTTGATTTCGACTCGGGGTAGCTTGCCCGTTTTTCTATTTCTCGGAATTTGGACTTGGGTTTTTACTCACACTTGTCCTTGCGATTTTCCACCTCTGATGCACTGTGTGTATGGTTGCTGAATGAATGGATGTATGGATGCCATGTTTGATTGCTTATCTTTCCGCCGGATCCTTGTCTTTGCTTTTGTTCGCCCCATTTGATGGACTCGTAAGTAAAATAGGAATTTTGCGCAATCGGTGGTCCTGTCCTTGTCTCCGTGTGTCTTTTGATTGGGCTGATCATGGTCGTTGCATCTTGCATACTCAAAACAGCACGGAATGATTAGACGATCGGATGCCGGGCTCGGCGAACGCCTCGTGAGGATACATGTAAAACGCGATCTGAGTTGTGCACTTACACATATCCCCAGGCGTCGATCACATGCGCACTAACTAATTGGACGGGCCTATCCCGAGGTCCGCAACGGTGCAATCGTCTCTCATGAACACGCGTAAGCCCGATGTACTTTGCGTGGCCTGCGCGTGCTCCCACGCGGCGATCGTGTTCACCACGGACCCACCCTTAGGCAACTCATAACCCCGCAATGACACAATGACGCAATCCTGGAATTCCGACTCATCATACGACCCGGATTACTGCACCCCTTGGATAAACGAACTCCTCCGACAGAGATACCCTTGCCTAACCAAGAACCGACTGTGTCCTCGGGAATTTCACTGCGCCACTACCAGCGACCTCCGGTGCTCTGATTTCCCCTCTCCGAACCATAAGTACTACTTCACCCACCCCGGATTTGTCGTTATCTCCACCAGTTTCTCTCCCTTTCGCCTTCTTCTTCCATATCATCAACTCTGTGTCGTCTCGTGGCCGGCCATAGCCCCCTACTGGCCCAGCACACCCTGCGGGAATTGCCGACGACGCGGCGATCAGAGAACCCTGGAATTCCGAAGGCCTAACCCGAACGCGCGACGACCAGCGCCACGTGGCAACTCCCGACGGCCCGACTCATCGGAACCCCATCTACCCCGAAGGGACCCGCCCGTGAACCGCCGTCCCCGAAACCAATGGCTCGCTCGGCCTTGAGCGACCCGCGCATACCATCTGCCTTGTAACCAGACGCGGTCCACCCTCTCCGCCAAATTGCACTCGTGCCCCCGAAAAACCCTGCCACAGGAGATCTTAATTCTGACCTGGGACTCCACTTTCCCAAAAATCCTTGGCACACCCCTTTTCGCACTTCCGGGCCCACATCCTACTCCAATCAGGAAGTCGCGCTGGGCGTGAGGTTGGGCGTCACAGTGTTGCCTACTTCTTGACGGTCCCCTCCCCCCTCTGCACCATCTGCCCTTGGGGGGGGCTCTTCCCCCCTCTCTGCCCTCCCAGCCCCTTAGCAACCCCCTTTGTGTTGTGTTCGACCAGGACTGTGTCTTGTACCACTCCCCTTGTTAGTTGATTTCCTTCCCCCCCTCGTTCTCTCATTCCATTTTCTTTCGGGTCCCCAAGATTCTCGCCCCAGTTCTGGCCTGACAAGCCACCTTCTTTCACTTGTGATTCTGGCAATGGGGCGAAACGATTTCCCCTGCGGTTGTTAATTGACCAGCGGGATCATCCAATCCTCTCTTACCCCCTCCCCCCCCCCCCCCCCTCCCTCACCCTCTTTCCCCTCTATCTTTCATTAAAATGAGATAGATTTCCCGGCTAAGGGTCTCCCCGTCCTTTCTGCCCACGTCTTCGAGCTGGAGGCTTTGTGTGAGGGGGCCGCCAGTCCCACCGGTCCTGCCCCACCCCTTGTCCCACGTACATTGTCTCGTGTTTCATCTGTTGCCCTACCCTCGTTTTTCTCTCGGCGTGCCTCTCTCTATCTCCATCGCCCTTGGGCTGTTCAAAGGATGGCAAGACGGGTCTGGGCGTGTTGTCTTGCCGCACCCATGTCATCATGATATTTTTGACCTTTTTTTGGGCCCTTTGGTACTTGTTTCTCCGCTTGAGGATTCTCATGGTTTTTGTGCTTCTTCGTCCCAGCTGCAACACTTCTTCCTGTCTTTCGTTCCCTTATACTTTCCCTTCTACATCCCTTTCTATTTTCTCCTTCTTCTCCTTGCTTCCCCTATCCTTTCTCGATTTTTTTTTCCCCACCTCCGGACTCCTCTCTTCCAGGCTTTTCAGGCCCTTGCCTTCCTTCTCTCTCACTTTCTCCGCCTGTCTGATTGCCGAGACCGCTATTCCTCCTCCCCTCCCGCAGGTCGACTTCAACACAATCACCTTGCTCTGTACCTGTACCACGATTTTTTAAGGAGAGCAATGTTAGTATATTTTATCTGTGACAGTTTGTGTGACAATTCTGCAGGAAACAGCCGAACTCAACCAGCTACAATCAGAACTCACTCTAAAGCTCCATCAGAGCCTTCACACTGAAGGGTTTGACCAAAACAAAAATTGGGGAGTACTACCAATCACATGGTCGATTTTCCTACGTGGTCTGCCATTCAGCCTCCTCGATCGTTCCTCCGGTTATTCAACACTAAAAACAGCCAAACCCTTCCTGTCCATGTATCCATCATCTCAAATCAACACCAATTAATGCTTAAACGAAATCCAATCCGACCCACCCACCTGTTATGATCCTGGCCAATTTCAAAGTACACATTCATCAAATAGTACAATGCCGTCCAGTTGCAGAACGAAATGAATGAAATTGAGAGGAGAGAGAGGGTAAGAAGAAGAAGAAGAAAGAAGAAGAAGAAGAAGATGTACACCAGTATAGACAAATGATAATGCTCTTCTTCTTCGCCAAACACTCTCCTCCTCCTTTGCTCCTCCTCTCTTATTCACACAAGAAATAATAGTACAATGTTGAATGGTTGAACCAGAATCAATGTTTGAATCCCTCTTCTACTGCAGGTATCACTTGAGGTCCACCATAGCCATGGCCGCCTCCCTCACTCTTCACTCTCATAGGCCGAGTCGATGGCAGACTACTCGGGCCTTGCCCTGATGTCCAAAGGACAAGGCAAAGCAGTTATGGCTGCTCTAGCTCAGGCCGCCATGCCTGACTCTGCCTCGAAGCTTCTTGGTGTAGCCCTGCCCCAACGGGGACCTTCTTGCTGCAGCGCCCACCAAGGTGATGAAGTACCTCTGGTGCTCCCCCTTCCTCCTCCGTGTCCCTGCTCCTTCCCCAGCAGCGCTCCAACCAATGTGTCGCCAAACTTGCACACTTACAATGAGGCTGGGCTCTTCGCCCGCCTTGGAGATATAGCGGCCTGCGTGCCTCTTGGGTGGTAACTTCCAGGCCGCTCGGCCTTCCAAGCAACCATTACCTCCTCCCTTTCGGAGGGAAACATCATTGCAGACTCTTATATTGCCCGTGCAGGCCCTAGACTCAGACTGGTTGGACTGGTACCCGCCTAGACCTAGCCTACAACTACTGGGCCTAAAAAATGCCTACTTTTGTCTTCTTCTGCTTGGCCTCGAGTAACCGGCACATCTACCTCTTCAGGGTGTGGTACCGGCCTACCTGCTACTTGAGTGTTTCCCCGCTGCTTCAAGTCTTGCGGGCCTCTTCCCCCACCACTTGAGGGTTTTCCCCCCTGCAATCCTCAATGCCACATCCACAGGTAAGTACCGACCCTAAGGGCCCAACAAACGAACAAGTGCCCTTGCAGGTCACACACACACTCAAGCCAGCAAGCACTCGGACAGACATGCAGACCAGCAAGCGTGGACACACACAGACTTAGAGAACTTAGAAGCAAGTGGGAACTCAGCAAGGCATTCAGTCCATGAGAAAAACTCAAAAATCAGTTGTGTGTCTCAGTCCGTGTTTGGTCGGGTCATCACACTACCCCCCCATTAAGAGCGAGGTTCGTTTGAGCGAGTACCTCAGTCTGAGTCCCCGACAAACACATTGTAAGCAAACAAAGCAAAAAGATTTCGAGAGTATTCTGTCGCAGTGAGCTTTGCAAAGATTTTGGAAACAACATTAGAGGCGATTTGTCGTTCATAGGCTTTAACAATGTGAGGTGCGCTGCGCAACAGTTCCTTCTTGGAGATCCAATAGAGATCGTCCAATGGGTGATACATAAAGTGAACCTGGTACTGTCAGTTACGTCCCTTCCGTACATGCTGTTTAATTCTATCGATCTCATGACCGCCATCATTGCATAAGGAATCATGTCTTCACGGTAATCGAAGGACTTAGCATCACGGTGAATATACAGTTTTGATGCATGAAACACGGGGTATATGCGCAGATGAGGTGGCACAGCGACTGTGTATGAGGGGCCAAACCCATCCATGCCAATCACATCCAAAACTTCCCACAGACCATAATAGATCGGAAGAAGTTTGCATGAGACTCCGTCTTCTTCTGAGAATTCAGACATCTTGACCCAGACATAACTTCCTACTTCGATATCCAAAGGTCAGCGCTTCTTGTTTGCATGATGGATCATTGCGTGCGGTCGCTTTGTCATTGCTGCGATGGCAACTTTGAGCAAGCGATCGTACTTGGCCCGGAAGCCAGGCTTGTCGGGTGTTAAACCAACTGACTTTTCGGGGAATAGGTAGGGAAGCGGATTACGAATCTGCCAACCGTGATGCAACCTGTTTGGAGTCATGTCGGTGGAAGAATGAATGGAGTTGTTGTGCAACCC
Organism: Chara braunii; assembly: GCA_003427395.1. NCBI lineage: Eukaryota > Viridiplantae > Streptophyta > Charophyceae > Charales > Characeae > Chara > Chara braunii. The sequence goes on along the minus strand of BFEA01000636.1, from coordinate 17,742 downwards.
CTTGACGGAATACAACCCTTCATCCCACGTACCCTGATCCAGATTGATTAAAGCGCGGAGAAGTTGAAACACAGTCCGGTTGATTTCCTCAGCCAAACCATCGACTTTGGGATGTTGGCCAGATGTCATGCATAGTCTGAGGCCAGGGAGTTGGGACGTGATGTCCTTCCATTCGATACTTATGAAGCGCGGGTCCCGATCACTCACAAGAGTTTTCGGGGTTTGAAACTGCAAAATGAACTCACGGATCACCAATTCAGTTGGGGCATGAGATGGCAAAGGAATCCAAGTGAGGAATTTAGAGAAGTTACATACCTTTCCCATGTTGGTAGAGAAGCGGTCAACAATCATCATTACTTACGAATAGTCGTTCTTACTTACCTTTCCCATGCCGGTGAAGTTGATAGAGACGGACTCCCCAGGTCCATCGGGAATGGGAAGGGGTGTAAATAGCCCCATGGGCTTTTGTCTACATGGTTTAATTCGTTGACAGACTTGACACTCAGCCACAAACTTTTCAGCAGATTCCTTCATACCAGGCCAATCAAACTGTCTTAATAGGTTTCTGTACGTCTTTGCCTTGCCGAAGTGTCCAGTCCGGCCATGAGCCAAATCCAAGAAGTGCGTGCGGAGGAGCTCATGGTTGGGCACACACAAACGGTCGTTATTCCCATAGCGTCGGAAAACCAGTCCTCCATATTCGTGAAAATCAGGCTAACTGCTGAGGTCATCCTGCAACTGCTCAAGAATTGGACTAAGGTCCGGGTCCTTGGTAGTGTGTTCTACGATCTCCTCCTTCAGTTTCTTTCGGAGGTCGTAGGAATTCACGAGGCAAGTCATGTACTTGGGGTGGCGAGACAACGCATTAGCAACTCGATTATAACAACCCTTTTTATGTCTTAGCTCAAAGTCAAAAATGTCGATCTCGTGGAACCAGCGAAGTAATGTAGGGGACAAGGTGGTTTGATCTTTGATCCACTTCAAAGTCTCATGATCTGAGAACACTTTGAAGTGGCGTCCCCAAAGATAGTGCTTCCAATTATCAAAAGTCATACAGAAAGTATAGAGATCGCGCATGTAGGTGGAATTGGCTACCTTTTTTGTTGGGCATGCGTTTGCTGTAGTACTCGAGCGACCACAAACCATCGCCATCATCTTGTTGCAGCACTGCGCCAATCCCATACTGGCTAGCATCCGTAGTGACCAGGAATGTTAGTTTGACATTTGCAAAGCAGGGTAACTTAGCAAGGCCTCTTTCAAGGCTTGAAATGTGCTCTCACATGCTGCATCCCATGCGTAAGGTATATTCTTGTCAATCGGGACAACGGGCGCGCAACAATAGAGAATCAGGGCACAAACTTCCGATATGAGATGCGTGACCAAGGAAAGAATGCATTTCGCGGATGTTCGCAGGTTGAGGCCAGTTGCATATGACCTCAACCTTGATTGCCTCAGGCTCAAGGCCTGCAGCAGACAACCGATGCCCAAGATAGATGACGCTATCCCTCCCAAACTCAAATTTTTGTAAGTTGAGATGAAGTTGTGTTTTCTTGAGGATGGTGAACACTTTCTCAAGGTGCTTCATATGTTCCTCTATGGATTTGCTGAAGATCATAATATCATCAACATACACCATCACAAACCCACCAATCTGTTCGCGGAGGACCTTCTCCATAAGGTTGTGAAAGGTGGTCGGTGCATTCGTGAGGCCGAAGGGCATTACGATAAATTTGTAAAGCCCATCGTGTGTCTTGAACGCAGTCTTGTGCTGGTCCGCAGGATCGACTTCAATCTAGTGGTAGCCAGACTTGAGATCGATCTTGGAGAAGACCTTGCACCCACGAGCAACATCAAGCAAGTCATCTATGCGTGGCAATGGTATGCATTATTTCTTGTGATGCGGTTTAGACCATGATAATCGATACACATACAGAGCTTGCCTCTTTTCTTAGAGACAATAAAACAGGTGCACCAAATTCAGATTCGCTAGGTTTGATCCAACCCTTTTCGATCATTTCATCAATTTGTTTCCGGAGTTCGTCCAACTTGCCGGATCCCATTCGGTATACGTAGCCCTTCGGAGGAATAACACCTTCGACCAACTCGATTGTGTGTCGGACTGATCACATGGGGACTCCAATTGGTTCGGCCATAACTTCCGAGAATCGGTCAAGTAGGTTTTGAATGCTTGTTGGGACCGGTGGGGGCGAAGGATCAGCCAACGGGTCACCTAGATCATGTCAATGGATGCAACCGAATCTGATGTAGAGTCATTTGGACTAGTAGAAGGTAGAGAAATAAAAGTGTTAGAAGTAGACTCGTTAGATGAAGTAGCATTGGTACTAGCCGCAAAAGTAGATGGCACATGAGTAGGGCGAACATAGGCAACATACATTTGTTCGTCCTCTTTGTGTTTGCGCCACTTTTTGCAGAACTGGGTAACATTGAGAAAAGTCAGTGGGACTCGTGCTTCTCATCCAAGAGGACGGGAAACTCGTTCCCTTGAGCATCTTTTACCATGAAAAGTGGCTCCTTCCTCCTTGTCCATTCACATCGGGACTCCAACCAGCCCAAGCCAAGGACTGCGTCGAAGGGACACTTGTCAATTACATAGAAGCTCAATGCGTGGGCGACTGTCTTGTCCTTGTCAAAGGTAGTATGCACACCTTTGACTGCATGCGTAGATGAGGCAACTTCTTTGTTGCCCACTTGAGTCCGACAAGGGTTTTGCAAAGCCACTTGCTTCATCCCCAATCCCACTTTGCGTATCCCGTGTGGTGACATGAAGTTAGTTATTGCACCACAATCAATCAAGACACAAAGATGGCGGTGGTTTATGAGAAGCTTGAAGAAGATTAACTTCACTGTCCCTTGAGCAATTGATGTTTCATCTCAGCCCAATTGTCTAAGTGATAGTGGAAGTCTCTCGTCTTAGGCTCCTCCCAAGGCTCAACATACAAAGCATGACAAACTTCAGCCTTGGAATCAACAAACGACGGGGCTTCAAGATAGGAATGTTGAACTGCGTCAGGTTCAGTCTCCCTGCCGTAGAGGCTGCTGATGCCAACTCCACGCCCGATTCTGGTTTTTCTGCAGCCTATAGCAATCTTGCACTTTATGGTTCGTTTTCAGGCAATCCAGTTAACCCCCTTTTTTTATTCTAGCCTTCCATTCAGCCTACCTGATCCGGAGGTCCACCCAAGGTTTAGTACTTGCATCCTCCGGTTTGGCTGGGATTTTGGCTCCCTTTGGAAGTGCGACAAAGCTCCTTACTGAATTCCTATTTTGGTTTCCCTTCCCATGGGCAGTCTTTTTAAAGGCACAAAATTTATCAACTTCATTGTTTATGTTAGATTCTTGAGTTGAAGAGCAGGCTGTATCCGCATCTTGTTCTTGACCGTCGCCAAGAGTGGGGTCGTCTGCTTCGGCCTCCTCTAGCCCTTCCAACAAGTCAAGCGCAGCTAAGCGATTGTTGTCACGAAATCGCCCACGAACAAAAGTCTTTTTGCTGCTTGCTGCGGTAAGGAGGTCTCCTGCCCCCAGACTGACTACATCCTTCATTAAGGAAAACCAGTCAGTGTACCCAGATAAATCTCTGCTTAGGCGATTGGTCATGTGAGTGGGAACCGTACCTTTGACCACATTCAAACACGATTGCGCAGTCAACTCCAATCCTAGCATTGCAAAGAGCTTGTTGACATGCAGTTGCAATTTGTGCATGGTGCCCTGCCACTTGCCGTGCTTGAGCTCATAAAGTTGTATCCTTACTCTCGCTGCAGCATGCGGGTCTTTATATTGTACCACTAATATATCCTCGAGAGTAGTAGCCGGAGTGACTTTAAGCCATTCGGATAAGTTGATCTTGGAGTACCCAGCTTGCATGGCTTGGACTTCAAGGAGGCCCCTTACAATAGGCTCGACGTTTGTCCCTAGGATCAAGGACTGGTTCCTTCTTTGAGTGCCCTGTACCTCAAAGTAGGCTCTCATAGAGTTGATCCGGGACTCTACGTCCTTTTTGCCATCATATCTAGACGATATCACGACCGTCTTTCTGTCCATGTATGGACTACCATAGCTGGGTCTAGCTATTGCTGGATCCGATTTCAAGGCTGCGACAGTAGCAGAACTTTCTGCGCTGCTGCTTGTAGCAGCAGTGGGAACTGCACATGTCGCAGGTCCTGATTGAGTAATCACCAAACTCAACGAAGAAGACTGAGAAGAAGGAGAAGAATGGAGGGGTGCAAAGGTAAAACGGGGAAGAGAACTTAAAAGTTTGGGCCCGATGCATGCTTGCCATTTGCTATAACTAATCGCGATGCTCTCTGGCCATTTCATCCATTTGGGACGCATCTGGCTCATCTCCTCGAGTAGTTGAGATTTCACATTCGGGAGCTCGCTGAGCAAATGGTAGTTTACAAGCGCACGTACATACACACTCAAATCTTTTTTAAGGTTTGCATCAGTCATGTTTGGAAAGTGGCCTCAAGTTCGTTAGTGGCTGTTTTTTTCCGCTTTGCCTCTCTTTCCTCCTCAGCCAATTTTTTCTGGTAAAGGGCCTCATACAGCGGTTTGTCAGCCTCACTCGCTGCATCCATGCGAGCCTTTAACATATCAAAAATTTTGGCTGAGGCCATGTCGGAACTACTAGCTCCTTCGGTTGTCATGACTTCTCTCGCCCTTAAATGCACCTTTGGCTTGCTGTTTTATATGTTTTTAATTGTTTTTTTTAGGGGTTTTTTTTGTGATGGGGTCGTAAGAAGTGCACTCTATAGATTGGTGTGAAGTGTTGTTAAAATGACTGTCTGGTTTTCTTATAAATGGGCCTGAAAAATGGGTGCTCGGTTAACCTGCTCTCGCGTCTCACACAAGAGGTTAACGGGGCATCTGGTTTTCAGGCCTGAAATTTTTGAAATTAGGGTTTTGGCCTCAAATTTCATGTTTTTTTGGAATTTCAAGTTTTTGCTATATATGAAATTTGGGGTTATTTGAAGTTTTAAAATTTGCGCTATTAAGATTTCTGAAATTTCTAAAATTGGTCGAGTTTTTTTTGGGCAAATTTCATGGAAATGCACCTTTGGCTTGCTGTTTAATATGTTTTTAATTGCTTTTTTTAGGGTTTTTTTCTGTGATGGGGTCGTTAGAAGTGCACTCTATAGATTAGTGTGAAGTGTTGTTAAAATGACTCTCTGGTTTTCTTATAAATGGGCCTGAAAAATGGGTGCTCGGTTAACCTGCTCTCGCGTCTCAATGGGCATGTAGTGGATTTCAGCAAAAGAAACAAACTGAAAGTACAGAGAAGAAGATAAAACTCCTAGTTGGAGCGACAAATATTTGGACTAATGCAACACAAAAATAACAAAAATTCAATACATTCAGAACGGAGTTCTGATTCCGCGTTCAAGTCCGGTCAGACCAAGTACAAGATCCCCTGGAGCCTAATCCAACTGGCACCATCAAAGTACAACAAACCAGACCACAAGTAACATCATACAACAATGGAGAATTGAGTGGTGTATAAGGTGCAGGTCAAGCATTGGATTGTATGTCATCAGTCTGATAAAGCATCCGAGCCAAGATCCCCTCGGCAGCGAGGGCTGAAGAATACCGTTGTAGGGCCAAATCCTGGTAGACTTTCGAGCCTTGGTCAACCCCACTGCGGGTCCCAGTTGGCTCAGCCCGCCCACACTCATGCTCAGGGCGCGGGCCGTTCGTCCCAGGGTCACCCCCACCTAGAAACCAGATGCCCCGTTAACCTCTTGTGCCACCTAGTGCGTTGAGATGGATGGGGGTGGGCCATCGCGCGAGAGAGCTTTGACATTGGGGATGTAGCTCAACCCTCACGCTGCGTGGTAGTCTCGCTGGTCATTCCGCAACGCTGAATTTTTTTTTTTCTTGGTTGTGTTTCTCAGGTAATTGCTCCTTCCAATATGCAGGCAGTCCAGGGGTTCTTTGAGAGTATTTTTTCTCTTGTGCGCGGGCTAAGCGTCACCCTTAGGCCGCGCACCATTTCCCTAAGCGTTGGAATTCTACAGCATCATCGGGGTGAGGCGATGCCGTCCTCCCCCTCGCCTCTATGCACCTTTCGAGTCTCATACATCTCATCCGACCTTATTGACGCAGGCCCCTTAATTTTTTGGGGGCCTTTACATGCATGCACAGGCTACTTCACATTTCGTTTAGCAAGGTAGCACTTCTTTCTTTCTTTTACACTCCAAGTCACAACCACAAAGATCACTTCCATGGATTGGTTTTACGCTAAGGGTCCCGTTGTCAGGCGGCCACAAGTAGTGGGCCGCCTGAAAGTGGCAGTCTTGGAACTTAGGCACAAGGACAAGTCCGTGCAATGACGGTATTCTGGTTTGACCAGGCAGCAAAATTAGGGGGACCCAGAGCACCCCTAAGATTGGAGGTGTCGATCGGTGAGACTAGCCCTCAGAATTGGCGAGAGAGACTACCTCTTCTACCGCGCTGGTGTCTATCTTATTTCCGCCGCTCCGAGCTTGTTTCCGAAACAACTGGCCGCAGAACGGTGATATGAGAATAGGCCTAGGCGTGGTCCCTTTTATGCTGCGCAACTGGCACGGGAATRAAGCCTCGGGTTTCATTAATTTTAATATTAAAATCAAAAATGAGAAAAATAATTAAAAATGATAAAAAGGAAGAAAACCAACGATTATTAAATAATTGACTGAATTTTGATCAGATTGTTTGCGATCGGATTTACCCCCGGATTATTTATTTACTCTAAATCTAACGATTTTCTCTAATTCCTGGTAATCGGGATCGTTTGCGTGAGTTACCTGACTTAGCCTCGCTGCAACCTGTGTGATATGAGTGGGTGTGCGTTTGATGATCAACGCAGCATCGTTACTGGGATTATTTTGAGATGGATCGTGTGGCTTTACTATACTTTGTGCGGTTGCTGGTTTGGTTCGGGCCCGACAGTCAGGCTTGGGGCAGGTTCGGGACTATTATGACATGGCTGCACGGTCCGGCGTTGACACGATACAGCGGACTGGCATTAGTTTTCAGGTTCGGGACAGACTCGACGCYGGTATGGTGCAGACTATTCAGGTTCGGTATTGGCATGGTAATGGTTTGATACTCCCGAGAGGCCGAGGCATTGCACGGTATCAACATTTTCGGGCTCCGTATTGGTTCGACAACGGTATGGTACACGCCATTGCATTATTTTCAGATATTGTTTCAGCAACGGTACTACAGGTTCAGTATTGAACCATCCCTGACAACGGTGCGGCCATTTGTTTGGTATTGACGTGACGGCACTGCACGGTATTCCGGACTGGTATGGTACAGTTGCCGGTCCGGAACAAGGATGGTACACAGGTC
>BFEA01000635.1:826633-845833 GCA_003427395.1 Chara braunii | reverse complement strand
TACCCCAGCGGACTGACGGGACTGGACTGGACTGGCTGGTACCGACAGAGGTACCGGCCTGGACTGGCCTACCCCGAATATAACACAGGCCTGTGAGAACAGGCCAAGGGGCTGGTCTCACAGGCCAACCCGAGGTCCGCTACACCAATCCTATGGAAAGTAACCATATCCTATCTGATTATCCTATCTGAGTGTCAAAAGATCTCCAGGCACTTACCTGCAGCCGTCAATTATCCTCATACGGGATTATGCAGTCTACCTAACCCCATGTACTCGTACATATGTACAAATGGTCACATAGGGTAGCAAATTCACAGATTTACAAGAGTCATCTACACATCAACATCTCAATTATCCTGAAGGCACCGCCATACCCCTCAGAATTGCAGGTTTGCACCACGATTTTGGGTTATGAAAAAAAAGAGAAAACTACGGCGCAGTCAGGGTTACAGTGTGTAATTGCATTTCAAACTGCATTTTACCAATTTATTTATTTATTTATTTATTTATTTACTTGTAATGCCCCTAGAAGATGTGGCTAGATCGGAATCGCCCTCTGACCCAAAAACTATTTTGTGAAATACCCCTACCGTCAGTTGGACGCCCATCGTTTTGCAATATACCCCTACCGGGTACCATCCAACATTGCAAAATGCCCCCGTGCTTGTCAGCTTCTTTTCCAAGGCCCTATTGCGAAAGGCCAAGGCCCAAACGGGGAGGTCCAGATTGCAAAGTTGCACACCCGCCTGACAGGGGCAAAACACAAAGATCTTGGTCCAAAAGGGCATTCTGCTCTGCCCACATCTTTCAGGGGCATTTTGGCATATATCTCAACTTATGGGGGTATTTTGAAAATTATCCCAGTCTTTCCCCTAGGGAGGGTGATACAAGCACCCCCGGGAAACATACTGGTGGTGTAAAAACAATTTTCTGACTTACCTCGGGCCAAGTCCCATTCGCAGGGTTTAGTTTCCTTTTTTTCTTTTTTTTTTCCCCCAACAGTGTTAGTGCTGCTGATAAGAGCAGACACCACTAACACCTGGGGCGAGGCTCCATCTATTGGTGGGGAGCATCACCTGCTGGAAAACGGGTCCAGCATCCCATATACAGAAAATAAGAAGTCTGCAAGCATTGATTGCCCTGCCACCAAGGGGATTGACTGAGCAGGCCAAAATAGTATCCTCTTCACCCTCAAAGGAAAGGTGCCAGATTTCCTAAATGCCCTTATCTGGACATGTTTGTGGAGAAGTGCAGGAAATCTCGTTCAGTTTCCTCAACCGCACATATCAACAAACCCATCCAGATTCGGGCATTCAGGAAACTAAATGCTGCTAGTTGGACTTGGCCTCTGGAGGGAGATCCCACTACCATGTATTTGGATTAGTGCGACGTGTGTGACGGGTGGGTGGCAGAGTAAAATAGGTAAAATAAAAACAAAAAACCATATCTTGACATATCTTGACAAAGAAAATGAAGGGAAGTGCTCTTCTCACGGATCCTGTCTCATCCAGGCGGCGTGTCAGACGTCAGGGTATGATTCACTGACCATGGATGTGGCAGTCAAGATGACTGCATGTGAGCGTCCAAGCGGATCATATTCATTTACACTAGTCTGAGCCTTCCTTGAAATGTGCCACAGAGCACTCTGGTCCTTCGCTCCAACAGATGTCAGAGTAACTCTATGCCATATTTGCTGTAGGTGAGGGGATAGAATCCCCCCGAAACACCTCCCACATTGTCTATATCCGCCTCTCTTCCATGCATGGGCCACGAACCAAAGGTGTGTGGAAGGTGTGTGAAAATCATAACGGAAAAAAACGGTATGATTTTCACCCATGTTGGGAACCCCTACACGGCCTACTCAACGAAATAAAAAGAAAGACCGGCCAATGGGAGGCCGCAAAAATACATATATGTCCCCCCACTAAAATACAAGAAACACCACACAAAACGTGAAAATGATTTAGCTATGAAATCATTAAACCCATCACCGTTCCGATCAGCGGTTCTTCAGAGTCACACACCCTCTCCACTAATCCACATACATCGGTAGTGGGGTCTCCCTCCAGGAGGGAGATCCCACTAGCCGTGTACTTGGATTACTTGTGTGGACCGTGTGGGGGCCGGGTGGGTGGCAGAGTGAAATAGGTAAAATAAAAAGAAAAACCATTTCATGACAAAACAAATGAAGAGAAAAATGCTAAAGAAGAGAAGGAGGTGCTCCTCCCACGGATCCTGTCTCATCCAGGCACCGTGTCAGATGTCAGGGACCTCAGGGTATGATACACTGACCATGGCTGTGGCAGTCAAGATGACTGCATGTGAGCGTCCAAGTGGACCATATTCATTTACAGTAGTCTGAGCCTTCCTTGAACTGCACCACAGTGCACTCTGGTCCTTCGCTCTGACAGATGTCCGAGTAACTCCCTGCCATATTTGCTGTAGCTGAGGGGATAGACTCCTCCCAAAACACCTCCCCTTTTTTCATTTTTCATTTTTTATTTTTAAACAAGTGCTCCAATCTATTCGTGGGGAGCAGCACGTGCTGGGATCATTTGAGAACATTTGTGATCATTTGAGATACCGGGGCCATTACCCGGCTTCGGCTGAGAACAGTCTGAGAACACTATGTGATTCAGAAAACATGGGGAGGAACTAGTCATGCAATAAGCTGCCACAGAGGTCCTACGAATGCTCACAACCCTCAGGATCCCTAACAAAGCCTTCTAAAACTTTCCAACACAGTCTTACTCCCTGCCGAGCTCTTCCAGGCCTCACGCCCCCACCCTGCTGGGTTACAGGGCAACATGACTCGCCCCAGCTCCGACCAGCGTCGTCCCAGCAGCAACCCTTGGTTGTCCCTTGGGATGCCCACCCCAAAGCATCCCCAGATCTCTCTACCACATTGTAGATTTCGACCTTTCCTCCATGCATGGGCCATGAGCCAAAGGTGTGTCGAAGGTGCGTGAAAATCATCACAAAACATATTGTTATGATTTTCACTCACGCCCCTACACGACCTACTCAACAACAACAACAAAAAAGACCGGCCAATGGGAGGCCGCAAAAATACATATATGTACCCCGCTAAAATACAAGAAACACCACACCGCCGATCACCGTTCTGATCAGCGGTGATTCCGAGTCACTCAGCCTCTACACATCCACATACATCGGTAGTGCGATCTCCCTCCAGGGGTGCTCGCATCACCCTCCCCAGGGGAAATACTGGTTACGTGGCCGTCCCGCGACGCGCGCGTAAGGGTAGCGCCAGCTGTGAGGTCGGCGCGGAAACGCAAGTGGAGCGCAGCTATCACGGTTAGAGATGGAGGTGGGGGGGGAGGTACAACGACAAGCAAATGATCGGCTGGTGACATTGGAGCACGGATGCAGGCGGTTACAGGTGATGGTGGGGGAGCTGTCTTCGCGGTAGAATGAGGACCCAGAAGACGAATGGGGAGCGGTCTCTCTGGCTGTTTGGTTGAAGAATATGGCCGACGACATGCTGGATATCATCTGGGGGCTGGAGGAGGGGCCGGATCCCCAGCTGGAAGCCTGCATCGATTGGAAGAGGGCAGAGGCCATGATGTCTACCTGCTATGACCTCTTCGCTGAGGGTCGCAACCTGCGCTATAAGATTGAAGACCGGTTGAAGGGCGAAGACGACCTGGAGGGTGAGGACTGGCAGGAGGACGGAGCGCAGGGAGATGAGGTTAACTCCAGCGTCAGCATCAACAACAACAACTTCAACGACAACAACAACATCAACAACAACATTGACTACAACAACAACAACAACGACACCAACAACGGTTACAGCGACAACAACAATGATGACAACATGAACATCAATAACCAAAACGTCAACAATAACACCTACGACGGAAGCGCTGAACATGGCAGCAGCGGGGTGGAGAACGGTGCTCACACATATCTGATCATCGTCGGCGACATGGGAGAGATGCCGCACATGGATGCGGTGGAATTCGGGGCTGACAACAACAATGGCGAGGGCGGCGACGACGATGATGGCGGCAGGGATCACCATGACAACAGTCACAACAACGACAACAACAACAACGTCGACAACAACAACAACAGCGGTGATGGGGGCAGCGGCGATGATGGTGGCAGCGACGATTACGGCGCCAGCGACGGCCCCGTCAGCAGCGGGGCAGAGAGCATCAGCATCACGGGAGAGATGCTGCATGCTGACGTGGAGGGGAGTGGGCTTGACACGGATAAGAGGTTTGCCAGCTCCTCCCCCCTCCCCCCTCTCAACCTCGTTGGTTGGTTGAAGTTAGGAGTGGGATAGTCGCTGTTGATTGGTGTTGTCCGGCCTACAACATCAGAGTGCTCATTGCCCCGCACACATACATTACATCTTGGTTAGGGTCTCGTGGGTTGCTGTACATTTACAGAGATACAGTGGATTAGACGCATAGGGTTATAGGGATGATGGACCCGATTTCCAGCAAGTACATTCACATCTCTGTACATAGGGTTTCGTGTTTAAATGATTGATTGATATAGAACACATCCATCACATACGCCACATCACACATACAGCACACTTACATCACACATACATCACATCGGGGATTGTTTTACATACACAGTGATACAGTGGATCAGATGCATAGGTTCAAATGGTAGCTGGACCTGATTTCCAGCAGACAATTTCACATCTTTGTATAGGGACGCTGGACCCGATTTCCAGCAGATACGCTCTCATCATTGTACAGGGACGCTGGACCCAATTTCCAGCAGGTGTAGCTCCCCACCAATAGATGGAGCCTTCGGCGCCGGGATCTACTTATCGGGGATGCTCTTATCACCTCGATAAGTAGGTTTCCCATATACGAAGTTTCAAAAAAAAAAAAAAGAAAAAAAAAAAGACTGGTTTTGAAGTTTTCCGAAAAAAAGAAAAAAAAAAAGGATAATTTTATTAATTCGCAAAAGAAAGATATGTTCCATGATGACATGACAGAGCGCCAGTTAAAAGATATGTGAGAGGAGAGAAAAATATATGGCTGTCCCCCGATGAGGAGAAGGCAGCCTTTTATATTAAAAAAAAAAAGAAAAAAGATATCATCATTGAGCTGACCAGCCCAAGGTAAATCCGAAATATTTCATACTATAATGACAATAAAAAAGGCTTGAAAGGCCTTTCTGTCCAGATTCGACAGGTAATTGAATTGGTTGGGCCTTTATATATATATATCGTCGAATAGAACTGCCCGGTAAACCGTAGGCAGAGAGGGAGAAGAGGACAACAAATGAGGGGCTGTGACAAACTGTTTCGTCGGAGTTTCACCGACTCATCAGGAGGCTGAACCCTCAACAGTCTGCAGAATCCCCTCACTGATTACACTGTAAATGATAATCTACCTTAACCAAAATCAAAGTAGACTATCACTCACCCACACCAGATGGAAAACTCTACAGACTGTCGGTTCACACCCCATCACAAGCCAGCAAAACATCCACGAAACAAAGAAAGGTCTGTCACAGCCAAAAAATACACTCCAGACACGCCGCTGGCACTAGAGGCACAGCATGGCCGCGTAGTGACGGCCCCGACCACTGCCGCTCGACCTGACCGGAGAAAACCGTAGCAGGAAGCTAGCGAAGTCGTAGTATATATCGTCAAATAGAACTGCCCGGTAAACCGTAGGCAGAGAGGGAGAAGAGGACAACAAACGAGGGGCTGTGACAAACTGTTTCGTCGAAGTTTCACCGAATCAGTATATATCGTCACAAACAGAACTGCCCGGTAAACCGTAGGCAAAGAGAGAGAAGAGGACAACAAACGAGGGGCTGTGACAAACTGTTTCGTCGGAGTTTCACCGACTCATCAGGAGGCTGAACCCTCAACAGTCTGCAGAATCCCCTCACTGATTACACTGTAAATGATAATCTACCTTAACCAAAATCAAAGTAGACTATCACTCACCCACACCAGATGGAAAACTCTACAGACTGTCGGTTCACACCCCATCACAAGCCAGCAAAACATCCACGAAACAAAGAAAGGTCTGTCACAGCCAAAAAATACACTCCAGACACGCCGCTGGCACTAGAGGCACAGCATGGCCGCCTAGTAACGGCCCCGACCACTGCCGCTCGACCTGACCGAAAAAAACCGTAGCAGGAAGCTAGCGAAGTCGTAGTATATATCGTCACAAACAGAACTGCCCGGTAAACCGTAGGCAAAGAGAGAGAAGAGGACAACAAACGAGGGGCTGTGACAAACTGTTTCGTCGAAGTTTCACCGAATCATCAGGAGGCTGAACCCTCAACAGTCTGCAAAATCCCCTCACTGATTACACTGTAAATGATAATCTACCTTAACCAAAATCAAAGTAGAATATATATATATATATATATATATATATATACGGTTTTACCGGGCAGTTCTGTTTGTGACGATATATATATGTATATATTCTATTTGACGATATATATATATATATATGATTTGGTTTGTCAAATTCCACCATCTGGATCTGAACTCCGGTCTGTATTTCAACAGTTCATGGGTGTACCCCATGGCAACCGCGGACCCGGAGGCAGACATGTCTGGACCGAGGCCCAGACATTTGTCTGGACTGGTCCAGACCTCCGGTAATCCAGACAGGCACCGGACCTGTACCGTCCGGACCGGTACACCAGACACAAAAATGTCCGGACCGGGGTAAAAAAAAAACAAAAAACATTAGCAGCAGTACTCACCACTGCTTACTATCTTTCACTATTCACAACTTGACAGCTCGATAGAGTCAATACTGTCACAGACATTCACAAAGGCTCACACAACCCTTGAAACCAGATCTCAACAAAGCAATCCCAAGTCACTTCAGAAAGAGTACTAAAATCAGAAAGAAACATAAAATTTGAACTTCCGAAGTTAGACTTTCTAATTCATATTCATATTCGTATGAAAATTGAAAATTTAAACTGTTAAGTTATTCAGATCTGCATAAGAACAGATCTGAGATCTGTTTAGGACCAGATCTAAGACGTGATCTCAGATCTGACCAATATCATCTCTCTCTCTCTCTCTCTCTCTCTCTCTCTCTAGCTTGATGTCCTGTGGCGCTTTGCAGCCAGCGTCTCATTTTCGGAATCGGACTCAGCAGAGAGAGCTGTGGGAGGCGTCTGGCAGCGTCCGGTAGGCCCTGAAACGGCCAAAATGTACCGGGGGCATTTTTTGGGGGCGGCCTAGGACCCGAAAAACGTCCTAGGACCCCCCCAAAAAAAGTTCATTTTTTTTCAAAATTGGGTCCAATCCAGACCTACCGGACCAGACACCGGACCCATACCCAGACTACCGGACGGTCTGGATTGTGGTCCAGACGTCTGGCCAGTTGCCATGGTGTACCCACTGAGCTGACATAGGCTTTTGGTAGTTTTTTTTTGAGTTTGAGGGATAATGCTTGATTCTGCTTTGGATTGGGGTGATGGAAGCCCATTGAGGGGTTCTCTCAGCCCGGGGATGTCGAGTGAATTCAGTACAGAGCTAGGCTTCTTCAACAGGGTACTGTCTTCGCCTGGAATAAACGGGTGTTTTTAAAATGATGCCTCGAATACCGGGATAGGGGCTGGATCTTAACTTGTGCAGAGACTGGTGGGAGTTAACGGGTGTTTTTGAAATGATGCCTCGAATACCAGGATAGGGGCTGGGTCTTTTGCGGGGACAATCGCTATTACGCTATTAAAGGGCACGAGGCGGTGGCCTCGAGTAGTGTGAGGGTTTTTTCCTTCTTTTTTTTTCTGGTTTGTTGTTTTTGTTTTTTTGTTCTTTTGATTTTTTTGATTTTGCGATCTTCTGATCTTTTTTTATCTTCTTTTTTCGACTTTTCCCGAAACCATAGGTGGGAATGTAGTCGGTGGTCTGGTTACTGGACAGATGGCGGTCCAGGAAGTGGGTGTTACTTTTGTGCCGCATAAGTGGCGGTATGATGGTCTGTCTGACGAACCTCGGCCCTTTCTGTGGTCTTGAACCCTGGTCTCTCTTTCCTGACACTAGTCTACTTTCTGAACTTTTTCTGCCCCCCCTATCTCTCTTTTCGGGTAAAATCCGTCTTCCTTTCTATGCTCCCTTCTTGTCTCCTCGGTTTCTTGGTCTTTTGCGGTTCGCTAGTCAGTACTTATTCTGCGACATCAATGAACTCTTTCCCTCTTCCTAGCGACTAAGACCCCTGACGATTCCGGTAGTGGCGGCCGGATGAAACGCACCGTAGGGTCACTGCGCCAGGTCTTCACGAATATTCTACGATGTTTTTTTTTTTTTTTTTTTTTTTTKAAAAAGGGCCCMGTGCCCAAGGCTTATWTTATCAGAGAAAACAGAGGCCGCGGTCCTCACAGTCTACCCGGAAAGGGAACCACCTGGGAGCGTTACCCAGTTTCGCTTACATGTCGGAACCTGCAGGGGCCAGCCCCCTGGAAAGCAAAGAATGCAAGAGAACCAAAAGGACAGTAACATTATATTCCTAGACCCGGACCAAAGTTAACTGAATCCTATGTCCGAGACCTCTCATCCCTTAGGCCGTCTGAAAAGGGTGATCTGCCAGCCTGGATGGTAGGACTCAGAACTGGAGTACAAGCCTATGGGCTCCCGCATCTATGCTATTCCCCTTCAAGCATCCAAAGACAGATCCCTGATGTATTCTCAGTAACACCCACAGATCATTCTTGCTGGCTCTCATTCCCCTCCCTCCCCAAACCACTGAAGATCTACCAAAGCAAGCTGAGATGGAGGAAAAGGATCCGGAAAAGATTCAGATGATCTCAAGGTAGCTCCTGGTTGAATTTCATACCAGTCTCGAAAGGTGATGTGGTAATCTCTTTTGAAGACCACCTGATCCCCTACCTCACCTGGCCAGACTACCTCACCCAGCCCCTGAAGCATCCCCCAGCCAGTCCAGATTGAATTTTTGAATTTTTAGTTTAATATCTTTTTTTTTGTTTAAGATTCGTAAGGACCTTTTTGGTCATTTCCTATTGAGCTTTGAGTTCCGTTTGTACAAATTGTAGAATTAGATCTGTCATTTCCTTGCTTTCAATCTTTACACCCTCCATTGTATTAACACATCTTTGATACCATGATGCCCACAAAACTACTTTCCTCCCTATCCTGAAAAAGTTTTGTTGGAAATTTGATAGTGACACCAGGGGTGGATTCCAGTGTCCCAAAAGTATAGCTGCCCATTCCCATGGCCATTCCAAGCTTGTTACTCTTTGCCACACATAATCCCAACGACGCCATAGCAAGACTGCACCCGGGCATTGCAGAAACACATGTTCGATTGTCTCCCTGATTTTCCTGCTAGGAAAGGCTTGTACAGATGACTGACACCATGGTAATGCCAAGCCTCTCTGCTCTAGTGTAGAACGGTCTATCAGCCAATCATTGGTTGGTAAACACCTATGAATTATCTGTCATTGCAACGATGCAAACTTTGCAGGTCTCTCTTTGAGACCCTGACACCACTTAACTGGTTTAATTAAATCCTTATGAATGTTGAGATGGCGAATCCAGCCGGATCCAATAATCTTGAATATTTATTTTTGGCCTCAATAATTGGTAGGATGCTTTAACTGACAAGGACTGTAATCTTTGAGGTTTACACCTCCTATTTGCTTGCCAATTCCAATCAGCCGGATCCAAAGGAAGTTCCGGAGTGGGATAGTGTGGAAGGAAAACTGTCCATTCTTTAGTCGATGAGCAATATAATGTCCTGACTCTGTATAGTGTGTTAAAAGGAAAAAAACCCACTTTATCCTGATTATTATTGGATATTTTGTTGTCTTTATGTATCTTGAACATATTCACTACAACCCCTTCTATATGAGTGTCCAAAATTTGACCCACTACCTTAGTACCGTCAAGTTGGTTCCCACAGACCCAGTCTGAGACCAAAAACACTGGGCTCTTTTTCAATATACTTATCCATAGTAGGGGTATGGCAGCTGTGATCTCGTCAAGATTGTTGAGAAGATTGTGTGCATATTTAATTTCCTTCCTTATGACTTCCACTGTTTTCCAACTCTTACTCCCTGAATCCCACAAATCCTTAATTCTTATTATTTAATTCTTGACCCATGTAGACCATGGAGATACAGAGCTCATAAAAACTCTATCATTTGGGTCAGTAATCCACCGATTGCCAAAAATGGGTTGACGTAATATTTCCTCATATCTAGAAGGTGGAGATCTATTGGGTAATGGGGTTCGTTCGACACTCCTTGGGGCGTCCTCGGAGCCCGAGGAAAAATTCCTTTTAGTCAAAAGGAAATTTGGGCCCTTCGTTCCACCTGTCCTCGGGGACGTCGCCCGAGGCGTTTCCTTGGAGCGATGTCAGAAAAGAAAAAAGGGAAAAAAAAAAATAAAATGCGCTTAAGGCCTTCAGCCAATAGGGTGCCGCCACGATCCAGATTCTCGGTTGTAACGTCTCTCTATGCGTGTGCCCACTCCTCTCCGTGAAACGCGGATTCCTTTTCCCCAAGGGACCTCGTGAGGCCCCTTGGGCAAAAGAGAGAAATGGCTGGGGAATCCTCGAAGCCCGAGGAATTTCCTTCGGAGTGTTTTCACTTTTTTTCTTTTTCCGACTGCAACCCCGATGATAAGTGGAACGAACAATTCCTTGGGGACTTTACGCGCTCGAGGAGTGTCGAACGAGCCCCAATGGTAATTCCCGCCATAATTCCAATAATGTTGGCAAAAAATTGTCCAACACTAAATCTTTCCTAGCTGCCCCTTTTACCCCATATATTACTGAATGAGTATTTGATCGAGGAATAGTCCAATAACGATCTTCCACCCAGGTAAGAGGGTGTACCTCACTTGTGGTTTGGGGCGCCAGTCTCCTAATTTGCTCAAGGGTCAAAGCCTGCCATGGCAGATTTGTGGCCAGTATCAGCCAATTTAATACTTGAAGTGCCAAAGCCTGATACTGAATACATGGGTCAAGAATCCCTCGACCTCCTTTGATTTTAGGTTGGATTAGAATCTTCCATGCCACTCTTGGGATTACGTGATATATCTCATGATTACCTCGCCAAAGAAAAGCAATGAATTGTCTTTGTAAATCTTTGGTAGACACCTTGTTTAAAGACCACAAAAATGTTTTATACCAAATTGAAGTTAAAATGACATTGTTTATTATCAGAACCCTGCCAAATAAGGACGTCTGTTGATTCTTCCATTGCCTCATTTTCTCCAGCGGAGGTGAAGAAATCCACAAATCATTTGAGTTTGGTTTCCCTTGTGTTGTGAGGATCACTCCCAGCACCCTGATTGGAGCCTCATGTAGCAACCTTTTGATCTTTGGAAGTTCCGGTGGTCTGTCCCTTTGATAATGAATCCACCACCCTTGCGTTTTGTTACCCCAATTAACTAACATATCCGATAACAGAGAGAATTTATCCATGATTGTTTTAATTTTCTCAAAATTAAACGAAGAAGTCTCCATCATTATAGTTAGGTCATCCACAAACATGGAATAAATGAGAATTGCTTCCTCTGGAATGCCAACAATCCTAAGTTTCTTAAGGTTGCGGTACTCCTTTAGATTAGCCCCCAAAGCTTCCATTATAATTACAAAAAGAAAGGGGGTTAATGGATCGTCCTGCCTCACCGATCTCTGAAGTTTAATTTCTGGGGAAAGTAGGCCATTAACTTGGATTCGAGTTGTTGCATTAGAATGAAGTATTTGAATCCATTTTCTTATCCTTTGACCAAAATCCAGTTTAGTTAGGCATGCATCTAAAAAACTCCATTCTAGATGATCGTTAGCCTTTTCGAAATCTATGAAGATGAATGCAGCATTATGTTGGTTTTGGCGAGATAGATTGACCATCTCATTAATTAACAAAATATTATCTTGTATGTTTTTCCCATGAATAAAATCTGTTTGGGAAGGATGGATAATATCTGTCATTACAGGGATAAAGTGATTAGCAATAACTTTAGCTAACATTTTGTACACCACCGTAAGTAAGGTGATTGGTCTATAATTCCTTATATTAGTCTTATCTCCTTTTTTGTATAACAAAGTAAGAACACCTTGACCTACAATCTCCCCCATATTTCCAAAATCCTGCACATAATTATAATACTCCATAAGATCATTTGCAAAAAGAGGCCACATAATTTCCCAAAATTCCTTGGGAAAACCGTCAATTCCTGGGGTTTTGTCTTCCTCCATTTGTAGGAGGACGGTCAAAATTTCTTCTTTGGTGATTGAGTCCTCCAGTTTTTCTTTTTGCTCCTAGGATAACTTTTGAGTCATAGGCGTAAGAAAACTCTGTGTTTCTTGTTCTGCTATTGTAGAATTAACCGTGGATGTGAAGAGGTTTTTAAAAAGATCATATGCTACCTTAAGACTTTCTGCTGACGTGAAAGGTTCAGATTGCGGGGACTTAGTAGCGTCTACTATGGCTTCAATACTTGTTCTTCTAGCCCTTGCATGAGCAATGGAAAAAAATGAAGAATCCATTTGACCTTCTGACTGATGTCTGGATAGTTTGCCTCTGATGAGATGACCTTGCCAACGGTGTTGAGCAAGAGATAGAAGTTGGTTCTTAAGATTCTGGATATCAACTGGTTGGGGAAATGTTTCCGGATACTGTTGTTGTTCATATTTTAGAATTTGTTCCTAAATTTTCATTTCTCATATGTGTTTTTGTTTTGCTATTAATTTTGAGAATTCATTACATTTTTTGCCTAGGAAAACCAAGCCATTGTTAAACCATGATATAAAAGAGTCTTGCTTCTCCTTGGTGGATGACGGTGCTTAAATTTTAATCTTTTCGGCCGTATGGTCGTGTTTCGGGAATATCTGGGACGAGTTTTACCTATTCTCCTTCTCTCCCTCGCCCTTCCTTCTCTTCTTCCTCTTCTTCTTTTCTTCTTCTTCTTCTTCTTCTTCTTCTTCTTCTTCTTCTTCTTCTTCTTCTTCTTCTTCTTCTTCTTCTTCCAGTGGCGTGGGCATCATTTGACTTTTATGATTGCTCGGAAGGCTATTCGTCTTATCCAGCATTTTGAGCCGTAACCACCGTATAGATAAGATTGCGGGAGTGTGGTTGCGCTAGTACGATAACAGTAGTCCAACTTGGTGTCGACCTCCTCCTCCTCTACGACCTTCTCACCCCTCCACCCATCTTCTACTCCTGTTAATATGGCTGCCCCACCACGTGGGGCCTGCTTCAGCTGTGGGCAACATGGCCACTGGTCGAGAGAGTGTCCTCATCCACAAAGGATCGGATATCGAGCTTCGGTGGCTACGGGGGCCAACGCGGAGCCAATTTTGGCCCTACTGGCAGCGGGAACGGCAGCTGCGGCAACACAAGCAGCTACGCCGGTTAACCCGTCGTATGCTCCAACACCACGGACAGGGTGGTGGACAAGGAATCAACAGATTCTGAATACCTGTAATGCCTTTGTCAGCAAAGCGTAACAGAAGGAAAGGGAGGAGCTGGAGGCGAAGGAGAAGGAAACGAAGCAGCGTGAGAAGGAGGAAGAGGCTGCGCAACGGAGGAAGGAACGTGAAGACGTGGAGAACTCAATGGTACGGAAGTTGGAGAGTAAGCTAACACCCATGTTCGAGGCTATTATGGGGAAAGGTGTGGATAAAGTGGGTTCGAGCACGCATAATGAGGAGATGATCAGGTTACGAAGGGAGAATGAACAGCTCCGCACCAAGTATGGGATAAGGGAGCCACTGCCATCTACGGAGGCTGTGGAGAGACTGCAACGGGAGAATGCGGAACTTAAAAGGCAAGAAGCGGACTTAAAACAGAAATTGGAAGGGGACGTGGCCGCGTTGAGATGGGAGATTCGCGACATGAAGGATTGTCGGGAGGCCCTTGGTAGGAGCGACCTCGTAAAGCAGATGGATGAATTGTGATCAGAGATGGAGAATTTGAAGAAGCGTAATGAGGAAACTGAAGAGGTGGTGCAACTTTGGCGTAATGATGCACTGCGTCTGGGAAACAAAAGAGGAAGTATCAACGTGAGGACTACGGAAGGACGGACTTCTACTCGATCACGGCTGATGGGGACACCGGAGGAAACAAGGAGGCTACGGGCAGAATTACTGGATATACACGAGCGACGAAAGTGCGACCTGACAGAATTGGATCTGCTGAAGCAGAAGAAGACTGATGCAGAGGTCAAATGTGTGGAGGCAGAATTGGAGCTTGCACGACTGAGGGAGCAGATGGGCAAGCTATCCACCGAACAAGCAGGCTGCAGTACTCCGAGGGAGGCAGACACCCATCTGAAGGAGAAAATGGATGAAGCTGCCAGGAGCGGTTTCCGCTCGGAGAGAAAGGGGAGGGTGAAAATGACATATGGCCGTGTGCCACGACCCAATGGCATTGCGAAGAAGGAGAACGACAAGTTTCTCCTACTTCAGGACGAGAGGAAACGGCTAAAGGGACTGAAGAAATCTGGCCTGGAGGAGCTATGCCGTGAGGAAGGATTGCAGTATCGAACTACCGATGCTACATCCGAGGAACTGGCACAATTATACATGACACGGATGTTTGGAGATGAGGGCGCTCGACAGCAAGAGACTGGTAGCGAGCGAAGCCGCGGTAAGGAGGCGGCTATTGACGCCAGCACTACGGTTGTGGAGGAGGTTCCCCCTGACTCAGCTTGATGGGACCTCCGAAACGCGGCTCTCTAGGGTTTGGCTAGATCTTGTCGAGACTCTTGGTCATCTTCCACTTCTCTATTACGTGCGGCTACCAGGAACTCTCTCTTTCAAATTGTGGTGTTGTTTATGGTTCTCCGTGGTTTGTTGCCATGGGCTGACAACTATCGTACCTATGTCTTGTCTATGGTGAAGGATGACAGTAATCTTTTCCACTGTAAGGGTCCCCTGGTCTATATCTTGATTTCTCCCTGGCATAAACATGTTTATGTGGGATCAACTAGTCGGTTGTTAGATGTGCGGTGGAATGAGCACGTGTACCGAACATGTAATAACAGTGTGATTGAGCGGGGTGAGAGGAACCACCGTTTGTACAATTGGATGCGTAGATGCGGTCTTGGACATTATGTTGCTTTACCTTTGTTCCGTTGTGAGTCAATCGATATGCTGGATCTGGAACGAATGATAATCAGGAGGAACTGTCCTTTTCTCAACTGTCGAGACAAACCATCGAAGCACAAGAAGTGTCGACCGGGGAAGAGGGAACGAGCGAGGAAGCAGCAAAATAGGAAGGGACTGACTAAAGGTAATGAGGTTGGTGGGTTGACTAAGCATACTCACCTTGTTTTCTCGAATGATGAGGGAGAACGTTCGGCTAGCCTGATGAAACTGTTGTCGCAGGCTCGGGAGAAAGGAAAAACGCAGCTAGTAATTAGTTGCTCTGGGGGAAGCCTCTTGCTCGACAGTTGGAGGATCGTCAAACGTTGTTTTGGTGGGTCGATAGTAGAAACCGTTTTTGGCAGTGCATCTTTGAAGAAGAGTCGTGGCTGGCTAGCTGAAGAAGTCAGCATTCATTTCCGTACTATCACTTACTACTGTTCTACCTTGCTCTGCCATAAACTGGTTTTGTTGGGCTTTCTCAAGAATCCACCGACACGGACTCTTCTTTGTGATTGGGACCTGGAAAGGGTAGTTAGTCTCTACACGACAATCAGATGCTTCAAAGAAAAAAGGACTAGGTATTTGCCCTCCCTTTTGAAGAACTCTCGTAATATCCCTTATCCTTCTCGCCCGACTTCTAAAGCTGCAGGAGGCTATGTTTGACCAAAAAACGGTTAATTCATGTTTCAATAAGACGGGTGATGATATAGTGACTAAGGGTCTGAGCGTGGATGAGGTAGGGTCGTGGAAACAGAGGTTTGGAAAGCTGGTAGTTTGTCCGATTGATCATAATGCAGGAGATTCTCTTTTTTGCTGCCCAATGATTTATAGAGGGAGCATGGATACACTCTTTTTGGCTAACCAAGGTTTCGAGGAAGTTGACAATGAGGAGTCGGTACTGCAGCAGTGGGGCACTGACTACAAACAGGAGGGTTTCGATCGTTTGGGCAAATGGAATGGCAAAGGAAGGTTGGGGCAGGCCTATTCAGTACCTAAGCACAAAGACGTTACAAGGTGGCGACCGATTTGGCCCACTTTCTCGGAATGTGGTGTGACCGCGAGCAAAAAGATAGCTCGAACTGTCAATCAGCTCTTGTGGGATTTGCCGGATGAAACTAACTTTGACCTTAGAAGCATGACTGACTTGGCGCCAACCTTGAGGAAAACAATGACGTGTTGAGAAAAGGTGAACGGTTTGTTAGTGCTGCCCTCAATATTAAGGAAATGTTTTGCAATCCACCGCATGCTTCAATCTTGGCAGCTGTCAGGTGGGTAGTAGACTTCTGGGCAATTAGAGGCTGCAAGGGTGTGTTGGTCAAATCGAGAGGGAAGGGTGCCAAACTAAAATTTGGTAAGACTGAGGTGGGGTGGGAAACGATGTCTCTGGAGTCTGCTGTTAATTTTGTCTCCTTTGAACTTGAGCATACCTTTTTCAAAGTCTGTGAGAGAGTTTTGAAACAAAAAGTCGGGATCCCGATGGGTAAAGCCTCCAGTCCAGCGCTAGCGTGTCTCCTGTGTGCTTTTAACGAATTTGGGTTGTGACCAACAATTAGTGAAGGGTATTAGAATGGTGGACGGCGTGTCCCTTCTCATTTGGTATAAGGTGGGAGATGCCCTATCTCTAGTAAAGGCGGAAGAAATACTGGGCAAATTTCGGGTCCGCTATGACAAGAATTTGACTTTGGAGCAAACCAATGGTAGTGACCGCTGGGATTTTCTCGGCTGTGTGATGAAGGCTTTGGATTGGCCGTGGGGAGTACAGTGTGTGGCTGCCAAAGCTGAAATAAGCCATCTAATAACGCTGCAAACACAATGCCTGGAAAGGCCTGCAGACACGATTGCAACAAGAGAACGACGCGGCCAAACAAACGTTCACGGCTAGTCGACAACTTTTCCAAAACATGGCTGGCCCCGAACTCAAGGCTGTGTCAGCTGGATAAGGATCACAACCTCCAATGGCAACCATGGCTAACAACTGAGAGCCAATGGGACTTCTTGCCGCAACAGAAATGCACTATACAACATCAGCCCACAAATTTTATACTAATACACGATGACCCACCCCCCAGCCCCGGACTTCTCCTCCCCCGCCTCCCCCTCCTACCTCCTCCACTACCCCTAGCGACCGTTTGGGTTGTTTCGAGAGGTGTCTGCTCTTATCAGCACCCCTAGCGACCGTTTGGGTTGTTTCGAGAAAAAAAAAAAAAAAAAAACACAGCGAAATTACCGCGAGGAAGGATTGCATTTTCAGAATTTACAGGATTTTGATTCCCACTGCAGCAGACAGCAAAAAAATGGCGGTAATTACTTCATGTCTGCACAGGGCGAAGGCATATACCACAATGAGGGGAATGGAGGCAGCTTTCCTGTTCACCTTGAAAATCGAGCTTCGTAAAAGGGGTTTTCCGGACAACTACAGCTTGACTACCTTCCCGGCAAAAATTGCCGGGATTTGGGACGATTGGGTTCTAACGCTCACAGGTTGGGAGAAACATGAGGGTAATGGCAAAGGTTAGGCAACGGGCAGTCTTAACTTGTGCAGAGACTGGTGGGAGTTAACGGGTGTTTTTGAAATGCTGCCTCGAATACCGGGATAGGGGCTGGATCTTAACTTGTGCAGAGACTGGTGGGAGTTAACGGGTGTTTTTGAAATGATGCCTCGAATACCGGGATAGGGGCTGAGTCTTTTTGTGGGGACAATCGCTAATACGCTAGGAAAGGGCACGAGGCGGTGGCCTCGAGTAGTGTGAGGGTTTTTTCCTTTTTTGTTTTTCTGGTTTGTTGTTTTTGTTTTTTTGTTTTTTTGATTTTTTTGATTTTGCGATCTAAGACTTCTGATCTTTTTTTATCTTCTTTTTTTGACTTTTCCCGAAACCATAGGTGGGTCAGGAAGTGGGTGTTACTTTTGTGCCGCATAAGTGGGGGTATGATGGTCTGTCTGACGAACCTCGGTCCTTTGTGTGGTCTTGAACCCTGGTCTCTCTTTCCTGACACTGGTCTACTTTCTGGACTTTTTCTGCCCCCCCTATCTCTCTTTTCGGGTAAAATCTGTCTTCCTTTCTATGCTCCCTTCTTGTCTCCTCGGTTTCTTGGTCTTTTGCGGTGCACTAGTCAGTACTTATTCGGCGACATCAATGAACTCTTTCCCTCTTCCTAGCGACTAAGACCCCTGACGATTCCGGTAGTGGCGGACGGATGAAACGCAGCGTAGGGTCGCTGCGCCAGGTCTTCACGAATATTCTACGATGTTTTGGCGGTGCTTAAATTTTAATCTTTTCGGCCGTATGGTCGCATTTCGGGAATATCTGGGATGAGTTTTACCTATTCTCCTTCTCTCCCTCGTCCTTCCTTCTCTTCTTCTTCTTCTTCTTCTTCCTCTTCTTCCTCTTCTTCCTCTTCTTCTTCTTCTTCTTCTTCTTCTTCTTCTTCTTCTTCCAGTGGTGTGGACATCATTTGACTTTTATGATTGCTCGGAAGGCTATTCGTCTTATCCAGGTACAGCAAAAAATGACCATGGCATCTTTTCGTGGAAAGGGGGTAGTCCCAAAGCAGCTTAGCGTAAGAAAATCCTGTCATTCTCTGACAGATTTTCTGACGGACTTACCAATAGGCTATGGTCTTTGTCCGAACTGAACGCACAGTCATTATAGCTGCATTCGGGGTAACTTCCAGTCTAGATACAGGGACAGGCCGTAGTCCCATAGCAGCTCAGAGTACAAACTCCTGTCATGTTCTGACAGACTCACCCACTGATGTGAGCCGCGGGACGAATGAGGAGAGGCAGGCAGAGCCTGCCACTTTAGTAGTCTGTGCCTCTGCCTGCCATTTTAGTAGTCTGTGCCTCCCTTCTGATGGTACTGCACTCGGCTGCAATGTCTGCCTGTCTGAACTGAGCACAGATTTCCTCCCCCGACCCCTCTTCTCCTGCTTCTCCTCTTCTTCCTCTTCTCCTCTTCCTCCTCCTCCTCTTCCTCCTCTTCCTCCTCTCCCTCCTCTTCCTCCTCTTCCTCCTCTGCCTCCTCAGATAATCAATCTGTAAGCCTCCAAGGATTCTGAGCTACTGTCCCTCCCTCTGGCATTTCAAATTTCCCCTCCC
>BFEA01000635.1:787752-803556 GCA_003427395.1 Chara braunii | reverse complement strand
AAAAAAAAAAAAAAAAAAAAAAAAAAAACCATGATCCCCACTGCACTTTTCATGGATGTGAAGGTTACCCTAGGGGTGAAAAGTGGGGGTACCTGTTAACCATTTGTGCCCCCCTGCCCGCCAACCCTCATCTCCACCTTCCCCTTCCCGCCACCCAGTCCTCGTACCGAAAGATTGGAGAAGTTACGACTATTGGCGAATCAGAGGAAGAAACCCGAAGACGGACAGCAGTCGAAGAGTTCGAGGTCACAATGAAGACCGGGTCGGTTCGACTGTCAGGGGTGGCAGCAGGCTGCAACATCAGGAGTACAAAGTACGGAATGGAGACCCGCATGGGAGACGTGACGGCCAGTTGTAGGAGGGCTTATGTTCTGATTGGTCCAGATATCACCCACCGATCATTCTGCATCACATTGCTATGTAGCCCACTACACTGAGGGCCTTCAGGCTATACGGACCATAATCCTCTAATCCATGGCTCCACAGAGGGTTCTGGGTTTAAATAGGGTTTAAGGTTTTTAAACAAGGTTTCAAGGGGAAGGCATCCATGGGTCCACAGAGGGTTTAGGGTTTAAATAGGGTTTAAATAATGCTCTTAAATAAGGTTTTCATGGCATAACACATGGTGACAATAAATAAGGGGGCTGCAGATTAGGGCAGGTGAACAACAAAATTGCTCCACGATGGGATGGGTAACACTAGCAGCTCCAAAGGAAAAAGGAGTCTCCGGTTTTATAAGACAATTCGACCACAGCCCTGGAAAGAACAGCAAACTCTGTGTTACAAAGATGTATAAAGGGACGCTGGACCCGGTTTCCAGCAGGTGCCGCCCCCCACGAATAGATGGAGCAGCCCGACAGACAAGCCCTCAATCCTGGCGGTTCTCTCACCACCGCCGGGATAGAAGGCTTACGCAGGGGCTATTCATAAAAAGAAAAAATGAGGTTGTGCGCGCGCAACATCTGGGGGGATGAACCGGCATGCTGGTTTGCCAAAAATGAATCCAACCAAATGGCATCGCGTGCATGGCCTGTTTTGCCTCGATGTGCATTTTGTGAAGCGACAGGCCAGTGTACATCCTGCCAGACATGGCGCGCAAGCAGCCATGTCACAGAGAAATGGCTGGGAAACGTATTGGTGGTTCAATGTTAGGTCAGTAATTCCAAAACTCTACCACAATTTTCTCGAGAAAAAAGAAAAAAAAAAAAACTCTACCCCAGTGACTCCCTTGGGGGCCAAGTCCCACATGCACTGTTGAACTAGCTCAACACAAGGGTGTGACACGGTTTTTGTGACTTAAAAACTCAAAACAAAGGCAGAAAAGGAGAATCAAATGCTACTGAAAGCTTTTTTTCCCCTATTTCCCAGAAAACAATGAATAATCAAAATCTACTGAAATCTTTGTCTGTATTTTCTAAAAACTAAAATGGAAAATACAACAACCCTCAGTGAAAGGCTCTGCTACTACTCAACGTCGGAGACAGGGACTCACTAGAACATGAAATGAACGTAGACAGTACTCCTGGCTTGGTGCATTCACAGAAACGAGTTTGGGGCTCCACAGCCAAACACAGCATGAACACTCTCTGTCAGGTCATGATAGCACTAGCACCGTTGAACCCATACCCCACTCCAAGTGGGGTATGCAGTTCAACGGAAGATGGGCAGGGTAAGGGGCGTTGTATTCGGGCAGAGGGATTTTTCAGCACCTTTCTTCAACCAAAAAACAAAAACGAAAGTCTTTGTATTTTATACACCTAAGAACAACCGCTGGATGTGCAGCTCCCGATGCATCTCAGACGTCGCGTGGGGTCACACATGTTGAGCTAGTTCAACGTTGAACTGGCTCAAAGGTGTAATATGTGGGACTTGGCCCCGGAGAGAGTTTTCAAGTGGGTTAGAGAGACATCAAATTCATAGCACCCTGAGCCCTTTGTGTGAATCAGATGTGCTCATGGAAGGAGAGGAAGTTCAACAGAGAACAAATGATTTGTGGTCAAAAGATGAGCAGGGACCGAGGCCATACTCTTACTAGACAGGCTTTCATGAATATATCTGACTGCAAATACTGACCGACCTGGATGCATTGGGCTGCAATCACAGGTCGAGCGCTGAGTTGAAAAAGTCCTTGTGTGAGTAATGCTCTGACTGGCAGTAGTTCTGCAACGGCAAGGATCCCCAAAATTTCCTGTGAAAGCAGAAAACGGCCAATCAGACCCATCTCTCCTCTGGAGTCCGGACTTTGTGCGCTGGGAGTATTAACATGGGGATGGTTAGGGTAGGTGGCCTATCCTGTCAGGACAACCATTGGCTGACGCTACTAGCAATCACCGCGGGTCTGGTCCTTGGCCTCTACAACACCCTGGGCTTTTTAGAAGAGAGGGCAAAAAAAATACAAAAAAAAGACAGGTCTAGGCGCTCTGGTGCAGCGATAAGGACAGTACTTTCTATTCGGAAAAGATGGTTATATATGCGTTACAAAGCTTGTTTTTGGCCGTAAACTACCCTAGCATTGCCACATCTGCAGTGAAGCTATTGCCGAGTCCGTTGAGGGTAGCGTACTGCCAGACAGATAATGTCCCCGAAGAGCGCCTGCGCAGAAAAAGATCAGGGATGATGTTAAAGTCCCTTGCAATGATTACGGGAACATTGTTGATGAAGATTGCTGACAAGTTGGACTTTCCCTAGCGTCGTTGAGACATATACACGTGCTGCGTAGAATTCATCCCCTCCTAATGTAGACTTGAGGTATCCGTGTCGAATTCTGATTCGGCGGGAGTGATTGTAGACCTGGGCAGGCTGAGTAGGGCCCGGTCCACTTTGCTACGCCCTTAGTCGCTGACGCTCTACCTGGAGCCGACACCGTACCGTGCGGCCAAATCCAACTTGCTTTTTTAGCCGGGTGAGTAGAAAGGCATGGAAAAGGTGAGTCTTGTGCATGCTCACCGCATCTGACCATCCGCCTATATCCCTTCCTCTGACTTTTTCTGGGGGGGGAAACTACAAGGGAGTCACAAACATGAGTTATAAGTGCACTATGGGCCAAGATACAGTTTCAAATTGCAGCTCATGCAATGTATACAACCCAGCTTTCTGGCCAGGTAGGGTGCCCAAATTGCAATTGCAAACTGTATTTTGCCCCATAGGGCCATAGTGCAATTATAACTTTTTTTTTTTTTTTTTTTAGTGAAATTAGAACTTGTTTTTGTGTCTCTACTGAAGTTACCCTTTTTTTTTTTTTTTCCCTGTATCCCAAAGTGCCTGCTTTCATGGTCTGCGGCCACAGCCAGTCAATTCACATTCAAAGAGCTGATGTCCAGATCAGCTTGCAACAGTTTTTAAGCCTATGCAGGGGCACGCCTGTGATGAGCCAGAATATTTTTAAACCACCAGTATGTTTCCCACCCAAAGAATAAATTGTCCGCCTTGCTTGCAGCCGCAACTTTCAAAGCTTGGCCTCCAGAGCAAAATGGCTGGCGGCGCCAGCCAAAAGGAGGTCTGCGCCAGTTCTATTTTTTGGGTGAACAGGGTGTTTCCAGCCCTGGGGAAAAGTGCCTCGATTCCACAAACAAAAAAAAAAAAAAAAAAAAAAAAAAAAAAAAAAAGCCTACGAAGTGCTGATGGTTTAATGGGGGAAGATGGCATCAGGGGTCAATCAAGTCCCACTGACGCCAAGTCTTCATTTCTCAACGTTGATCTTCGGAATCTACGGTCAGAAATTGAGGATTCGGTTAAGTGGGACTTGTCCCCAGGGGACAAGGATGGAGAAAAAGAGCAAGACCTCTTCCCTGGGGGTCGAGGGTGAAGTAGCGGGAAGAAAGGAGGCAAAATGTACAAGTGTTGACGTGTTGTCGGCCCTACCTTCTGCTTTTCAACGAGCGTTAACAGCCGGCCAAGCTACAGTGCCGTTTCAAATGCATATAGCCCTGCGCGGCGGGCCCATTCATCCGAGCATGTTAATGGCCGCCCATCGCAGTAGGTACTCGTGGTTTAATGGGGGGAGATGCCACCAAGGGGCAAGGAGGAGGGAGAAGACGAAAAAGGCCTCGTTCCTGGTGTTTGAAGGTGAATAGCAGGAAGAAAGGATGCAAAAAATGCAAGTGTTGATGTACCTGCAATTTCATCAAAACGGACTTTTTTTTTTTTTTTTTAATGAAATTGAAACGGACTATTAAATTCATGTCAAAATTTGTAGCTTTTGAGGGTCCGGCGTTCTTAAAATCCCGGACCCCCTGGATGTACCTGGACTTAGCTGGAGTCCAGGGGGTACAGCATTTTAAGAACGTCGGACCCCCTGGATGTATCTGGACTTAGCTGGGGTACAGCTTTTTCAGAACGAGGACCCTCAATATCGTCAAAATTTCCACCTGAATCGGGCTGAATCGGGCTGAATCGGCCCAATGTAGCCAGTTTCAATTTCGTTCAAAAAAAAAAGACGTCCATTTTGACGAAATTGCTGTTATGTGTTGTTGCCCATTGGAATGGATTTGCTAAGGCGTGTCTACACACCAGGTACCTTCTGGATGTATTTGAACACAATTATTGCTGGCAGATCCGTCCAAAAAGTCCTATGGCTACTTTTGTCCGGTCAGCAGTGACTACGGGTAGTCGAGAAATTTTACGATCCGGGAAGGCACTTTATGTCGGCCTTTCCAAGCTAGGAAAGACAGTTGCAAGATTCTGCAGTTTCCTGATTTGCCAAAGGCACTTTTTTGTCTGTCTTCCCAAACTACCGTCTTCACCCGAAACAAAAAAAAAAAAAAAAAAAAAAAAAAAAGAACGCCCGGTAGTTATCGCTGTGTCTGGGCTGAAAGTTGTGACAGATACAGCTATAATGACCGGGCGTTCTATTTGGGTGAAGACGATAGGCAAGACAGTTAGAAAGTGCATGTGAGGCAGCGACAGAAAAGCAGCAGCTTGTGTTCCCTCTGTTCCTCCCCAGTCACGGAGCGCAGTCCATCTTCACCATCATCCTCATCAGCAGCACAAGAACAAGGACAAAGAACAGAAACAAAGAAGAAGGACAAAGAAGAAGACAAAAACTGTAAGAAAACATGTATGCCAGCCGCCGACCGCGTCGTACTAGGGATACAGTTAGGAGTCTTAGGACTGAAGGGCTATGGCCCTTGCTGGACAACTCACGACCGCTAATGTGAAAAGGGAGAGTGTATTGCACCCCTGGATTTAGTCAGGATACTCTTAAGCGGCATGAACTGTGAATACCTGTCATAACAGATGTTCAAAAAAAATATCATAACATGTAAATTGATATAATGATTATAATCTACAATCCCGATTTCCAGCCGGTGCAGCTCCCCAACAATAGATGGAGGAGCCTTCATTGAAAAAAGATAAAAAAAAAAGATAAAGAGAAAAGAAAGATTTAATCTACGATAATATCAATGACAATGATCTTATTGTGACGCACGTGCGGAGGGCACATGCGGAGATGGTGAGAGAGCGAGAGATAGAGATAGAGAGAGAGGAGATGGACACACACGAGAAGCAGCAGCTGAGTGAAGGTCCAGTCCGACTCATGAATGAACGAACCAAAGAATGAATGAACCAACTGACTGCCGGGCCTGGCCCTAGGCCGAAGTGATATACCGGCCTAGGTCCAGGTACGGGAACAACGTGGTACCAGACCAGGGTCAGGCCGACGGCCTGAAACTGGTCCGGTCTCACTGCCGGGCCGTAGGGGTACCGCTACACGATCCTTGGACCTGTGAATGGATCAAGCGATACATCAAACACGCTATCCGCTGAAATAGTGGAAACCCAAAAGGAACGGCGAAAGAAACAATCCTAGATGCGGAGCAAGCTCCATGCAGGAATAGAGATGCAATGCAGACTAAGCCTCAAGCCTAATCTATGCAACAATGTCCGGTCTGAGTCGACCCAAAAGGCAGAAAAATGTCTGACCTGTGTCGGCCAAGAAAGAGAAAAATGTCTCCTGAGCCAAGGAGGCTGAATATAAATCAACACCAGGGCCCTAAAGGAAAAGAATAACTAAACCAATGTCCTAAGTCGAAAAAGAATGTGGCACAGTCTCACGTGCCCTGTACACAATGCACAATACCTGAACAAAAGAGAAGGGAACTCAGTCGCATGGTAGAGGTAGGAATGGGTGGGAAGGCGGCAGGTCCAGCTCTTAGAGTAAACTCCAAGGGGGCACCCACACAACCAGGTAAGGGTCATCGGGCTCAGAGGGAGAGTAACAACACGACACCGGGCTCAATGGAAACCATCAAACGGGTATCACCGGCTGAAAGGGGGAAGGGCACTCACACAAGGGAGCACACATAAGGTGAGCCTGGAAGGAGAGAGGGCTATGCCGGCATAGCCATGTGGCCAAAAGCCACGAGCAAAGAAAACGTACACTCCAGAGGAGGGCGCACAACATACGGTAAGGCAGAAGGGCGGCAAACAGACATACCCACATAGACAGGGAAAATAGGGGTCATCATACGACTGAAGGATAAGCTCGAGGGTGGTGGATAGGTGGGAATGATGGGAACTCTGTAGCCGAAAAAGTGAAGTAGTCCAACTGATGAGTCTCCAGACTGAAGTCGAACCGAAGTAGCCTGGATGAAGTAGGAGTACCACAAAAACCGAGTAGAAGTCTGGAACAATGCGACAGGTACCCTAGTACTGAGGAGAAACACTGAGGTCGAAAGTCGAATGTAGAAGTCAAATGTAGAAGCTGAATATAGAAACCGAAACCGGGAGCTGCTGCATAAATGTCCATGAATGGTAAAAGATAGAGAGTGTATAGGGGTTATAGATCAGTCACGATAACGAGAAGGAAGTCGATGGGTATGTTGAGGGCAAGAGGAATCAACTACAACAACAAGCGGAACCACATCCACAGGGGAAGGAGGACCTGACGCGGGTACCGGTGGAGTAGGAAGACCTATCGATGGAGGAGGGGGAATGTTAGTGGTCGCTGAGGTAGATGGGTCAGTGGGAGGGCGAAAAGTAGGAGGGGATTACGATGAAAGGAAAGGGTGAGCACAAGCGTAAGCACGCACGAAAGTCATAGCATGCGTCAGATGCTCGAGAGGCTTCCAAGTAGACTCCTCGTCAGGATAACCCTTCCATCGAACGAGATACTCGAGGCGGGGAGGGTCGTCATCAGTCATACGCCGGGATGCGATATCAGAGACGAAAAACTCCTCGTGCCCCTCAATGATGATGGGAGAGGGGCGAGGGTAAGGTCGACCGTGGAACTCAGGAGGAGACCGTCTGAAGGGGCGCAAAAGAGATGCATGGAACACGTCATGTAAGTTAGCGCAGTATATGGAATCAGGGGGCTTCAATTTGAAGCTCACCAGACAGTCATGATTGGGTCCGGCGGGTGCAAGAATGGTGCATGATCCAATATATCGACGTTTGAATTTCCGAAGCGTGTCAGCTTCGAACTGGAAGTGACGTGTGTCGACAAGAACCTCGTCGCCAACTTTGAAGGGATGGTCGATGCGAGAGTGGTTAGCGCAAGTGGCCACGCGAGCCTGAGAGTCAGCAATGCTCTCACGAGCCTTGCTAAGAAGCGCATCCATCTCCTTTACCCAGTCATCGAGGGCATGACATTTGGTGTCGGGATGGATCTGAGATGGACGGAGAAGGCCAGATGGGACACGAAGATGGTATCCCAAGTCAGAACAATAGGGAGACATGTCACTGGCAGGTGAAATAACATGGTTATAAGCAATCTCTGCGTGAGCAAGATGCAGATCCCAATCAGAGTCATTCTCAACAAACTTCTTGAGGATACTCCCAAGAGTTTTGTTGGTGACCTCACTCTGTCAATCTCACTGGGGTGATAGGAGGCAGTTAGGCGGAGCTAGGAGCCATAGATTTCATGGAGTCCGCGCCAGAAGTGAGAAGTAAAGCGGGGATCGCGATCAGAGACGATGCTAGTAGGAAGACCGTCATGAATGGCAATGCGGTTAAAGTATAGGGAGACGATGTCTTTGGCGGAACTAGCATACTTGCAAGGGAGGAAGTGGGCATGCTTAGTCAACCGACAGACACCGATGAAAATGGTATCGTGGCCTCGTGGGGTAGGGGGACGAAAAGGACCGATGAAGTCCATGGAGACAAAAGTCCAACGTTGAGTGGGAATGGGTAAGGGCTGAAGAAGATCGTAGGGGGGGTGGTTGGGAATGTTCGCCTCCTGGCAGATCCTGCAGGTGCGGACGTACTCCTTAGTGAAGGGACGATAGTGCTCCCTGTATTTATGGCGGTAAAGGTTGTCAATTGTCTTGAAGACACCGAGATGACCGGTGGCGCGCTGGTCGTGACACTCAGCGACGGCCCGAATGCGGAGCTGGCCAGTAGAGGGCACACATAAGCGAGGAGTACGGTTACCTTGACGACCAAGCCAGTATAGGAGTCCAGAGGGATCGAGCTGGAAGTTAGGGACGGACTTGCCAGCCTGTAGGTCAGCGTAGATGGACTGGAACTCAGGGCACTAGGTTTATGCGCAGCAGTACTCATCCAGAAAGGCGGGGTGGATGGTGGGAGCTGAAATAGCAGATAGCTGACAATCCTTGCACTGAAGGTCGGGGCGGTGGGATAAGGCATCAGCGATGCGATTGCTTTCGTCGGAAAATCTTCTTGATGGTGAAATCGAACTTGGAGAGGTCACACCACCAACGAGCCTGACGAGAAGTGAGCTTAGGCTTCGTCTGGAAGGCGGGGAGGACAGAGTTGTCCGTCAAAATTGTGAAAGTGTGACCGTGCAAGTGGTGACACCACTTCTTAACAGCGTAGACCAGCGCAAGGACCTCACGCTCGTCGACAGTATAGTTACGCTCGGCGGGAAGTAGCTGTCGAGATAGATAAGCAACTAGACACTCTCCATTACGAGATTCGTCTGTACCGTCATCAGCGACGTCAGGAATATAAGGGGGTGGGGTCCCTGAGGAGGTGGGCTCGATGGGTGCAAGATGAGTCGCAGTCGTTGGAGGTGGGGGAGGGAAGCGAGGAATGCGAGGGAGGCAGGACTCTGTGGAATCGGGAGAAGTAGAAGGGGCTGGTTAGATCTGGGAGAGAACAACTCCAATAGCGAAGTCAGACGTGTCGGTGGTAACGATGAATGGACGCGAGTAGTCGGGTAAGTGTCAGACAAGAGCTGACGTGACAAGTCGCTTGAGAGAGCGGAAGGCATCCTCATGAGCCGGGGTCCAATGAAAAGGGAGACGTCCGCGGGTCAGAGGGGTAAGCTGGGAAAAATATTGCGCATAGTTTTTGAGAAAAGGATCATAGTAGTTGGTCAAACCAAGAAAACTACGCAGGGCGGAGAGAGATGTAGGGGTAGGCCAATCGACGATGGGCTGGATCTTCGGGTCGTCCATGTGGAGGTCGTGCTCAGATACCTGATGCCCGAGGAAGTCGACTTTGGGTTGAGCAAAACTGCGTTTAGAAAGCTTCGCATAGAACCCGTGGTAGCGTAGTCACTGCAGGACAGTGTGAAGATGGGTCAGGTGATCCTCTAGGGTACGACTGTAGATCAGGATGTTGTCAATGTAGACTAGAACAGAGTCCTCAAGGAGGTCTTGGAACATCGTGTTCATAGTCGTCTGGAAAGTGGCAGGGGCATTACGGAAACCGAAAGGCATGACGGTAAACTCATAGTGCCCAAAACAAGAATGAAAAGCGGTTTTGGGCTGGTCCTCCTCGGCTACGCAGATCTGGTGATATCTGCTATTAAGATCGATCTTCGTGAAGAAATGGTGGCCGGCGAGGCGGTCAAACAGATCATCCGCGCGAGGCATGGGATAACTGTTTTTGACCTTGTAGTGGTTGAGACCGCGGTAGTCAATACAAAGACGAAGGGTGTCGTCCTTCTTGCGATCAAAAAGGGCCGGGGCACTCCATGGGGAAGTACTCGGTTTAATGAAGCCCTGACCAAGCAGCTCCTCAAGTTGGCGCTTGAGTTCCTGGACTTCGGGAACCGAAAGGCGATATGGGGCGCGATTCTGAATGCGATAGTTGGGCTCGAGCTGGATGTGGTGCTCGATATCGCGTATGGGACAAATATTGTTGTAGGAGATGGATGG
Organism: Chara braunii; assembly: GCA_003427395.1. Taxonomy (NCBI): domain Eukaryota; kingdom Viridiplantae; phylum Streptophyta; class Charophyceae; order Charales; family Characeae; genus Chara; species Chara braunii. The sequence goes on along the minus strand of BFEA01000635.1, from coordinate 793,492 downwards.
TGGGAAAACATCGCGATACTCGCGAAGGAGGGCACCAACGCTAGGCAGCAAGGAAGAGAGAAGAGTGTCAATATCCTTGGCAGCCACGACATCTGAAGCAGAGGAGGAGGAAGTCTGTGTGGAGGTAGGGAGTGAGGGTGTATCCGTGGTAAGGGACGCGAGGAAGTGAGATAGGCTAGCAGGGGTAGAGGAGGGTAAGGAAGTTGAGGAATCAGGAGGGTCGGGGGGCTCGGGAGTGTAGAGTCCGATTTGCCCAGCAACGGAATACGGTACTACTTCCCATCCTTGGCGTCGAGGACGAGATCATTGTAGGTCCAATCGGGGCCGGCATGGGCGAACTGGTAGGAGTAGGCAATGCAGAGAACAAGATCGTATAGGGTTTCCATGACGTCGAAGGTCCACTGGTCATGGAACCAAGGGGCCTTGCGAAGGTTGTGGGGCATTCGCAAGGGGAAGGAGAATGGAAGATCAAGCACCACACAGTCGACAAAGGATTTGGCCTGATTGTCGCCAAGCGTGACAATGAGTGGAAAGTTAGGGGGGCGTGTAGAAAGATGCCTCCTTAACTACACGAGGATGAATGAAGTCGCCAGTAGAGCTAGAGTCCCATAGTGCGCGATACACTCTAGTAGAGGTCCCGAGGCGCACCGGAATAATCGGTAAGGTGCAATTGGGATTGTGTAGGCGCTGAGACATCGCGAACAGGGTGCACTCTTTAAGGCAGATACGTTCCTGAACGACCTTAACACACTCGAGGTCCAAAAAGTCGATGATATCCTCAGCTGCAATAAGGGAAGCACTGCAGCGGGTCGTGCGAAGAGCACGCGTGGTAGGAGGATGTGGAGGAGGGGGGTCACGAGAGACGCTAGGCGAAGAAGGAGAAGGTATACCAGTGTCGGTAGTGTTAGCCAAAGATAAGGTCGGGCCAAAGTCGTCGGAAAGAGTAGCAAGCGGTGCAAGGGTAGAATTGCAGACGGGTATGCCTGCTACCATAGGAGGGTCTGGGGAATGAGACATCGCGGCTACGTGGGTGTTGCACTAGAGGTCGAGACGGGGGGAACAGCCTGAGGGCGAGCCTGCTGTGCGAAGTGACTCTGGAGGGCGTCTGCGTACGGGCACGTAGAGGAGGTATGGCCGGCGAGGCGGCAGCGGGTGCAAATGCCTCTTGTACGAAGGTCCTCACTCTCAACGATGGTCAAGCGGCTGCGAGGGAACACAAAGCCCGTTGGGAGGGGTAGTTGAGGGACTGTAGAGCGAGTCCTGGAGGATGAGGGTTGACGACTGAGGAGGGCGGAAAGGGCCCGGACGAGGCGGTCGTCCTGGGAAGAGGCGTCGTCCTCTGCGGGGGACTGAGGGTCGAATCCTTGGTCTAGGTCACTCACAGAACCATCTGAGGCGGTGCCGTCATCAACGCTCGACGGATCACGAAGCAAAGCATGCAAGCCACGAGAAAAGGATGGTAGCACCTAACAAGTTAAGGCGGTCAGTGCTTGGAATGTGTCATAAGGTCAAGGCAATGGTAGCGGGGGGCGAAGCCACCGTACCAGTCTTCACTGTAGAACATTGTTCATCTGAGCTAATCTTTGGGAGGACTTGGCTGATACACGTCAACGCTACTATTGAGAATAAGTGGGATGGAAGTCAGACAGTCACCATAGATGGGCATGAAGGTAGCAGGGTCACGCTGAAGACCGTGAATGAGTTCGATAAACGTCACAAAGTCTCCCTTCAGGGTACACGGATAAAAGTCAAAAATTTGGAAGGCAAATATGTGGTAGACGGGACTGCTTACCCGAAAGAAAGCGACGATGACGAATTTAGAGGGTGCATAAACCTGTCTTTTTTGGAGGAATTCCCCCACACGGCGGGGGGAAAAGATACAAAATTGTAGCCCAAAACGTTCAAACGGTTGCGGTTAGTCATGATAGGACCGGGGAAATAGGGATCTCTGAGGAGGAAATAACTCAGATGATCAGGGAACGAAAGACCTCTGAAGGGCAAAGAATTACTGAAGAGAGGTTGAAGGGGATGGAGATTGGCGATGGGAATATAACCGAGGAGGAGAGGGAACTGATAATCGAGACACTAAGAGTCTGTGATGAGGCAGTAGTCTTCTCTGATGTGGAGAGGGGACGAATAGATCCGCGATATGCTAAGCCGACGAGGATCTATACGATTCCACATGTGTCATGGAATGATGCGGGATGAAAGTGTGCTTAGAAGGAAAAATAGATGATAGTAGACTTCCTGAAGGAAAAAATTAGAACATTCGTGGTTGAACCGTGTGAGAGGCCCTATGCGAACCGGTGGTTCTTCATAAGGAAGTCAAACGACAAGCTACGGTGGATACAAGATCTGCAGAAAATGAATAAAGTCATAATTAGGGATGTTGGATCCATTCTGAATCTTGATCTCCTGTCTGAAGGACAGTCGGGCGTTCGATCTACTCTGTTTGCGATCTTTTCTCGGGGTACGATGAGATCCCGCTGGACGATAGAGACCGGCACCTAACTGCGATGCACACGCCATTAGGATTAATCCAGATGATGGTAGTGCCAATGGGGTAGACTAATGACGTTGCGGTCTTTGAGAGAGCGATGGTCGCGATGTTGGGAGAGCTTATACCCAATTTGGTGGACGTTTTCCTAGACGACTTTCCGATCAAAGGGTTGTACAAGAAGGATGAAACTGAGGTGAGGCCCGAAATCAAGAAGTTCATCGCAACCCACACCGAGGATATCAAAAGGGTGTTAGTGAAGGTAGAGGACGCAAATCTCACGGTGAGTGAGACCAAGAGTAGGTGGGTTGTATCCTCCATTAAGATATTGGGTTATATTTGAGACAAAAACGGTAGGCGACCAGACCCGACAAAGCTAGAAAAACTTATGAACTGGCCTACGCCGCTCCGACATATTACCGATATACGTCAGTTTTTAGGAGTGGTCGGGTTCTGGAAAAATTTCATAAAAGGGTATGCAGAAAAAGTTGAGCCGTTAAGAAAACTATTGCGTGAAGGAATAAAGTGAAATTGGGCGAGTGAGCAAGAAAATGTAATAAAAATTTTGAACGAGTTTAAGGAAGGGGGTCATATGACTCATGTCCTTGGAGTTCCTTATTTTGAGGATGAAGAGAAAAGACCATTCGTAGTATGCACTGATGCTTGACCGACATCTGTTGGTGGGGTCTTGGCTCAGAAAGACTCTAGCGATAAGGAGAGACCCCTTAGATTCGAGAGTAAAATGTTGAACACCACCGAAAGAAACTATTCTCATTTTAAGAAGGAAGTTTTCGGGGTGTTACATTGCTTGAACGTTTTCATACATTATATTTACGGTCGGAGGTTCATTTTACGGTTTGATCCTACGACAGTGGCTACCGTATTACAGAAGGATTTCTCCTTCATGAAGATTACGATAACCAAATGGCTTATGCGCATAAGGATGTTTGACTATGTAGTTGAGCACATATTTGGGGCCAAGAACGAGGTGGCGGATGGGCTGTCGTGGATCACACTAGAAGAAGGTGACTTGGGATCGCCTGGAGGGGTCGATAAATTTTTACAGATGGAAGTTGGCCAAGTAAAGATGGAGCCTAGTACTAGTGGCGGCACTCTATTCCTGGAGAACCTCTATACCGGTAAGTACCACCAAATAGGGTGATATCTCTTAGGGGAGGTGGAGGTCGATGATAAGCTCAGGAATGAGGCTCAGGAGTACTGTCTTAAGGCAGACCACCTTTTTAAGAGACCACCTAAGAATGGTATGTCGACGAGGGTAGTGTGCGATGAGGAAGAAGAGAAGGAGATAATCGTCGAGCTTCACGATGGGATCGTTTGAGGGCATAGGGGAGTAAAAGAGACATTTGGGAAGGTCAAGGAATGTTAGAAAATAGTTTTAGTTAAATACAAGGAACCGTTGTTCCCTTCTTATCCGACCGCAGTAAAACAGAAAGTTCACGTAAACTTAGTCAAGATGCCGAAAGGTGAAGGAGGAATGGAGTATATCATGGATATCAGGGACAACGTAACTGGATTCGTAGAAGCATAGGCGCTGCGTCAGAAGATGGGGAAAGCGGTCAGCGAGTACATGACATAATAAATCACTTGATACGCATGTGTTGGGAAGATCGTCATGGACAGGGGGTCGGAGTTCATGGCTAAGGAAGTCCAGACCTTGCTAAAAAAAACAGAGATTCGAGTAACCTTGTTCACGACATACCACCCTCAGACTAACGCCCATGTAGAAAGGGAGCATCAATTCCTAGTGAATGCGCTTGCCAAATAGTGTGTGGAGAAAGAGAAGAAGTGGCCAAAGTATTTCAAATTTGCGGTCTGGGCGGATAACGTTACTGTCCGAGCCACCACTGGGTACCCTTCCTACACCTTATGGTTCGGGAGGCATTGTCCCTTGCCCATAGAGTTTCATATGGACTCGTGGACGAGGATCGACTGGGATGAGGTATTGACTAGGGAGCAGTTACTAGGCATCAAAATTAGACAGATAGCTGAGACACAGGATAATAATACCCTGGAAGCCGTAGAAAAACTGAAAGTCCGGAGGGGAAAGGACAAGGAAAGATGAGATAAAAACCTCCGGGTTATGCAAGAGGGGGTACCTGTTTGGGCCCTAGTCTTACTTTACGACTCCGCGTTGGAAAGGACGTGGTCGGGGAAACTCCGAACCGGTGGATGGGGCCATACCGCGTGATCAGGAGACTAGAAGGAGGGGCTTACTTGCTCGAAGAACTAGACGGAGCTAGATGGAAAGAGCTAGTGGCTGATGCTCGTTTGAAGGTGCTTAAGGAGCGGGGTGAAAGTCTAGACAAGTTTCGCCTGATCTTTAAGAAGAATAAGCCTTAGGGGAAAGAAACGATTGAAGAGACGTTCGTAGGACCTTCTGAAAAGCCATTGGCGGAATCCAAGAAGGAGCCTAGGTCATCTACCTACGAAAGAGGAGAAACCTCCAAAAGGCCTACGAAAAAGAGACGAGAGAAGGTCTTATGCGTCAGAAACAGCCGGAGAAAAGACATAAAGAAAACGGAACAAGAGGTCATAGGTGAGAGAAAAGACGTAAGGTTACGGAGACTATAAAAAATGTGATAGTCATAGGGAAAGGTGAGGATAGGCACCGCCGCGAGAAGAAACGACAAACGGCCAAGAAGTGATTAGGGGTCAAAAGGAAGATGATTAACTCACATTAAGAAAAAGCGGAACGAGAAAAAAAAAATAATAAAAAGAACCCGACGAAAACGATGAGGAAAATCTTGGGTTGATCGATAGAGATTAGGAGTCAACATTTGTCAACATTTCTCCCTTCTCATTTTCCTTGATACAACGAGATGGCTTGCGAGCTATAAATCCCCCACGGTCGCGGTCGCCGCGGGCGCGACCGCGGACCGCGGTCTCGACCATGAGGCCGCGGTCATGGAAAAAAAAAAGGAAAACTAAAAGAATTCATAAAAATCTGAAAAAAATATATGTTATGCCAAAACATAAACTGAACAACTTTTGCCTTGGGGTCATATCAAAATTCAAATTGGAGATAAAAAACAAACAAAATCCTTTATTCTTCTTACTAAAAGAATAAAATAAAGTGAAGAACTTTTGCCTGAGAGATTTCTGTTTTTTATTTTTTTTTAATAAAAAAGAGGTAAAAAAATCAAACAAAAAATATACGGTTGTAGAGCGCACAAAACCTACAACCCCATATTTTTTTTGTTTTGTTTTGCCTTTTTTTTTTTT
>BFEA01000635.1:733075-743132 GCA_003427395.1 Chara braunii | reverse complement strand
GGCCCGGCCGTGCAAGGGCCGAAGAAGGTCCCAGGGGGAAAAAAAAAAAATCCAAAATATTTAAATGTATAAAAACAACTATGTATGTTATGCAGAAAAATAAACTGAACTCTTTTTTTTTTTTTTTTTTTTTAACTGAACAAGTTTCAGATTTTTCACTGCTGGAAAACGTGTCCAGCGTCCCTCGCATAATAGATCGAAATGAAACTTCTGGTAACAGGTGGGAAGCATACTATGGCCTCTTCACCTCGAAGGCGCCTGCAATGACTCATGCTAGCCTAGAATGCTACTTCCTGCTCTGCTATTCTGCAGTGTTCAACGCACTGCGACCAATTCAGTAGTAGACATAAGTTAGACTGTGAAGCTAAGCCCGTCTGTTATTGGTCTTGTTGGAGCTGGAGCTATTGTAGACCTTTCTGACAACCCAAAGGATTTCCCTGAGGAAACAGGGACTCGTAGTGTTCGTTGTGACTAAATGTTTATGGGGGTCTCGGTCCCAGGAACCATGGAGAAAGGGTGATACCTCCGTTTCTGTTTCTGAAGGCCAACCTATCATCTTTTCCCCAGGTGCTGAAAAACCTTTTCAGTCTTGGTCTCAAGCTGAGGAAACTACCCCCTTTCCTCCAGTCAGTCCAGATCGTAGCTCTTATGTTTCCTAAAACCGGCTGAATTATAAACGTATCCAAGTAAAACTTCTGTCTGAACAGCCTATCATTTCTAATTTTCCAAATGACGTTCATGATACCCGCCCGCACAGCAACCGCTATGTACCCCCAGCCTTTTGTCGCCTTGAAACCTTGGGGCAGGATGCCATCAAGGACGAAATGTCTGTCCCAGCGTATCCCATCTGGTCCGCACTTCTTCCAATGATTGCTCCACCACATCCAGATACGCTTGGATTCAATACAGTCCCACCACAGGTGCTCCATGTCCTCCATACCTTTCCTGCATCTGCAACACTGATCTGGGACTTGCATATTCCTCTGACGTAGCCACTTGGCCGTTGGCACGGCCCTGTGCGATTGCAGCCAGGCCAGACTTGATGATTTAACTGATGGGATCTTTTTGAGTGACTTCCAAAGAACCTTGAGGTCTTTCGTTGTAACCGGTTTCTTCCTGGCGGTCCCTCTCCGGTGAGATGCGTTCCAATTGCTTTTCACTTCGAAGGCTACTGTAGACGGCTTTGCCTGTGTGATATAACCCACCTTGGGTCTGCAGTCAAGAAGGGTGATCGGTTGGACGGAGCCTGGGAGGCTCCAGCCCCAATGGCATGGTAAAGCAAGCAGATGAAACGGTTTTCACCTTTTAGCAGTGGCGGATGCAGTACCCAGGGTTCGATCCCTAGACCTCACCCTACCCATGTACAGTATCTGTGTAGACCCGAGAATTGAACCTGTGACCTGTGTATTCGTAGGCAGTTGGTAGGCCTGTCGTAGGTCCATAGGCAGCAGGGGTTCGATCTGTAGGTCTATAGCGTAGAAGTCTTAGTGAGTTCCGGAAGCTTAGCTGTAGACCTTCTAGAAGGTAGGCAAGTGGGCAAGTGGTCAAGTGGTGAGGCAAGTGGTGGACTAAACCGCAGTGCAACAGCAGTACAACGTCGGGAGGATAGCGGTGAGTCCACAGTCAGTCAGCGGAAGGTCCAGTCAGTCCCAGTCTGGTCCAGCAAGTACCACAGGGGGACTGTGAGCACCAAGGGCAGATGGCAAAGGGCAGACCAATGAGTTTCTGAAGTATAAATCAAGAGGCAGCGCCCAGCCATTCATTCGTTCCTGCGTGAGCCATGCGGAAGCGCTGCCACAGCGCCTTGTGCAAGGAGGTCTGCAGATGAGCCCGGGGGACGTAGTGGGCAAGAGAGAGGGAGTTAGCATAGCGATAGGTTAGATGCAGCGAYAGCTGCCATAGCTGTAGTTAGTAGGGAGTGTGTGTGTGTTCGAGTGTTAGAGTGTTGCGTGTGGGATATCCAGGGTGATCCAGTGTAKGTGAACAGTGAGATGTTTGGGCGCTGAAGTCGCCATAGCCAATTGAGAGTGAACTCGTCTCTGAAAGCCATATCTCTGAGTTTTGAGTGGGCGCATGTCGCCAGTATGCTGCGTTGCTGTTTCCATGCATGAAAAGTGTGTTTGAGACCGAGTCTGATTGCACAGATTCCTAACTTCTACCACTCCAAGAGGAAGATGTATGTTAACTTTGTCCTTCCCTTCCAGGGTTTGTAGAACCAGTATTCAGGCACTCTTGGTCTGCCTCCTGTAGCACAGAGAGGGAGCAAGAGTCGACCTTGGAAACAAGACCTCTAGCTGCTACAGCTTCATTGCTGTCCTTAACTACCAGGATTTTCCAGGGAGAGATCTCTCCATCATCTCCCTTAGCCACTACCCAACAACCCTCTAAAGATTTCTGCGGATTTTGGATTTTCTCTACCCATTCGGTTGGAATACTGTGTATCACGGCGTTAACTCTTTCCGTAACCAAATGAAGGTTGCGTAGTTTTGCTCTCAATTCCAGTGGGGACCTCCACTGTTGCAGGTCAGTGTTCCATAAGTCCCTGATCCGTGAGACACCTCTCTGGACCCACTTGAGACCAAAATCTCCAGCCCCGTTCCCTGCAGACCAGGGCGTCCCATCCTCGCTGCATAACCGCTTGTTCTCGAAGATGTGTTGCATGAGTATCTCATCCGCTGTCGTTGGTGCCTGACGCTGCACAGGATATGACTGTCAACCATGCCTGTAATATGTCTTCCCACACTCCCAAATGGTCCTTCCTTTTAACAAAGAGCCTCCCCGACGGTGCTAGATGTGTTTGCTCTTATCAGCACACCAAGCATCCAATCGGGTTGTTTTAAAAAAAAAAAAAAGGACCTGGTGAGGAGACACACTCCTACATCCTCCCTTCGTTGCAGTCCCCAATGTTTCACCAAGCCTGATATAGATAGTGCCTTCCATGGGTGATCTGAATTGTCCAGTAGCAGCTTGACAGGCCACCGAGCAAGCAAGGCATTGGTCTGCATCTCCGGGTCGAGAATGCCCAGCCCCCCATCCTCCTTGGCTTCCGTGACCTTCCTCCAAGCCACCCCGGGTAAGTAACCGGAGTCCTCATTGATTGAGCCTTTCCAAAGATACCTAGCGGCGCAGCTCGTCTAACTCTTGTGTGCGCGCCTTTCTCGAGGGGCCTAATGGCACCTGCAAACCACAGGCTTGAGAAAACTGCTGTATTGAGGTACAGGGCCCTACCTAATATGGAGACACCTGCTACTTTTGACATTTTTTCTAGCTTGCACAGGGCTTTCCCTTCAAGAATCTTGCTGGCACAGCTTCTGACGTTCTCCAGCCCCACCTGCACGCCTAAGAACCTTTCACATTCATCAACAGGTAAGTATTTCAGACCCCAATTGACCTTCAAGTTAGTTTCCTGTTTCCTCAACGCGACCGATTTGGGCCAGTTGACCAAAACCTCAGAGAATTTAGAGTAGAGGTCCAAACATTTCTTCAGGGCACCCAGGGACTGCTCAGAGTTAGTGGATAGGGGGAAGAGATCATCAGCCATCGCCGAAGTCTTGAACGACCTACCTTCTCCTATCGGGAGACCCTTAATCAAGGGGTTCTTCCTAATGGCCGAGAATACTACTTCCATTTGGATAACGAAAAGCAAAGGAACCAATGGACATCATTGCCTCAGAGACCTGGACAGGGCAAAGGGTTTTGATATGAGACCGTTGACTATCACCTTTCCTATCCCCTTCGTGTACATAGCTTTAAACCACTTATGGAAGTACGCACAAAAGCCTGCTCTTGTCAGCGTGTCTAATACAAAATTCCAGTTAACCCTATCATAGGCCTTCTCTAGGTCGAGGAGGAGGACAACCATGTCGGGGTGGTCCTCCTTCATAGCTTCCATAGCCTCAATGGCGAGGAGAATGTTGTCCAATATGTTTCTTCCTTGGACGAAACCCGCCTGTTCTACTCCGATCAGTCGAGGCAGGTGCCTTTTGAGCCTGATTGCTAGAGCTTTGGCTAGAAGTTTGTAGCTGGTGTTTAAAAGGGAGATTGGTCTCCAATTTCTTACGTTCCTCTTGTCTCCCTTCTTGTATAGCAGGGATATGATCCCCAACCTCATAGCCTTGTTCATATCCGTTACATTTAGCAGGTTATTGTATATTTGGACCAGCGTTGGGCCCAATTGTTCCCAAAATTGCCTGTAAAATTCTGCTGGGAGGCCATCACTCCCTGGGCATTTGCCACTTGGCATGGCCTTAATGGCCTCCGTCAATTCCTCAATGGAGATCGGCCTGTCCAGGTCAAGCCTTGCCTCCACTGGGAGCTGCATGTCAAAGGTTTCCCACAGAGTTTGGTAAGCCTCCATTCTGTTTCCTCTAGATGCGGGGGACGCTGGGAAGTTAAGATGTCCTGGTAGTATAGCCTGGCATACTCCAAGATCTTCTCTGTAGTCCTTGCTCTAGGCTCAAATGGATCAAAGGGGTGGTCTAGTTCCACAATCACTGTAGAGCCCTTCCTTGCATTCAAACGTTTAAAGTTTTCTTTTGTCACTCTTTCCCCTACTCCCATCCACTTTATTTTTGCTCTTTCTGCCCAAATCTTCTCCTCTTCGATGTGCAGGTTCTCCAACACGTTCTTCTAGTGGGCTCTCTGTTCGTACCAATATAGATCAAGGACCGGGTCTGTTCCGATTTTGTTTTCCGTCCACTCGATTTTTTTCAAAATCTCTTTCTCTTCTTTTTTTGCATTATAGGCCTTTATCCTTGAGGCAAAGCTCAAGGTGTCTGCCATGTACCTGTTCCCGGCTTCGAACCACTCACCTTCTGAGGGGAACTAGTCCTTGAAGCCGTGCCATTTTAAAAGGAAAGAGGATATAGACTTCTTGACATCCTTGTCCTTTGAGTGTCTCTGTGTTCAATCTGTAATAGCCACTACCTTTGCTAATATTCCTATCTGACACCAAAGTGGCTATTACTGGTCTGTGGTCTGACATGGGGTTGAAAGGCATCTTGATCTCAGTCACCCAATCTATGGCTCTTGTCTCATCACAAAAAAATCCAGGCGGAGTTTTGTGTGCAGATTATTGGCCCTGGCTATTGGGGAAACCCAAGCATATTGCTGAGAGGCAGGATGCAATGACTGTGCTTCCAAGAAGCGGTTGATTGCTTTGGAGTCTTTCCTGATTTAGTCACCGGAGGTGGAGTCTAAACGGGGATCTAGTATGGTATTCCAATCTCCCCCTAACACCAATTGCAGCTTTTCTCTTTGGATCACGGGTGCATAAATCGACATTATAGTCCAAGGGGTCCCTTCTAGAGAGATGGTGACCCATACCCAGCGACCCATTGAATCCGTGAAATCATCAATGTGAGAGAAACACAGATTCTTACTAATCAGGATTGCTGTACCCCCTTTTGTACCATCTGCAGGGCCCCAAAACTGTGGCCCTTGCCACTTCCATCTATTCTCTTCGATTTTCTCTTCATTCAGTTTAGTTTCCTGAATTAGTAAAATGTCAATTCTTTCCTGATGCACCCACGCTTTCATTCTGGCCCATTTTTTAGTATCGTTCTCGTCACCTAGACCCCGAACATTCCATGATCCTATCCTTAGTTTATTCATCTCCTCTCACCCCCTCTGAGCTACGGATGAGGGAAATGTCTGGCTCCAGGAAGCAGGAGATCTTCTCAACCTCCCCAACCTCCATAGCCGTGTCCCCGTCCAGGGGAGGGCCAGCCCCCACAATCATTTCTTTTTCGGACACCAGCGAGCCAAAGCTCGATTTATGTCTCCTGTGTCCTGAAGTTGCGGGCTTTTCCGTGTTGTTTTGCCATGGGGCAGAGAGGAGCCTTGCAAAGTATTCAGAAAAGAGGTTGGAATCCATGATCAACTGCTGGTTATAGTCTAGGATAATGTCCCCTGAGATTGCGTCGACTGTGTAGATCATTTTAGCATGAATTATAGTCTCCTCCTTTGCCCAATACAGTGGACACCAGAAGGCATGACCGTCTTCCAGCTCGGCAAGCTCTGATTCCGTGGGCCGGACATCAAAGGCGGCCATAAAGATGTGGATCTTTTTTCCGGTCGAGTTGGGACGGATCATCTTCCTCGTCCCTATGCTCGGGACTTGTCTCACTGCCACTTTTGGCCCGAGGTAATTTCTGACTTTTTCTAACATTGTATTCTTACTGGGATTGCTTGCCACAGCAAAAGGCGTGAGGTGTTTGATGCTCGACTCCCTGCTGTAGGTTAAGAATCTAACGGCTTTGGGGGTTTGTCTGCATATCAGGGGAACCAAGTACTTGTTAGTGGAGCTTTGAAGGTCTGATGAGGGCATCGCCTTTGTCTGTTTATTCTGTTTTTGTGCAGCGATGGCCATTCTGGGCATGGGCCCCTCACCTTCTTCTTTTCTCCCTCTTTTCTCTTTTGGCACTGTGGCGTCCTCCAGTGAGCCTGATGAGTCATAAGAGTGGAAGGAGGCATCTGACCGAGCATCCTCCTCCTCCTCTTCCTTTTCGTCTTCTGATTGCTCCTTTCCTTGTTCTGTCTGGGGGCTCCCTAGCCCCCCCTACTTGATCCCCGTGTCACTTCTCTTCTCCTTGTTCCCGTCTCCCTTCTCCTTGCTCCCCTCTCCCTGAGAGAGGGGGTTCTCTATGTCTGTGAACGGTTTACTGTTGGGGACGGGCGTAAGGACAGCGTTTTGGGGGAAGGGGTTTACTGAACCAACTGGCACCGTCAGTGGTTCTGAAAGGATTTCAGTCTTTTCCTCTTTGTCCTTGGCCTGATCAGAGATTTTCAACTCCGATACTTTCTCTACTACCTCCTTTTCAGCCGTACGATTGGCTGCAGACACAACTTTTTGGGTCACCTGTCTCCAAACGGAAACCCTTGTTTGACTACCGGAGGGCTGAGAATTCTGCATCGGTTTGTTAGCTGTCCCCACATTGAAAGACATCGGGATGCTGGAGGCACTAACCAGGACTGAGACTGTCTTATCTATAGAGGTGGTGGGGTTTTGTGACCAATCGTTCCTCAGGGCTCCTGCTCTGAGGCCGTGACGATCATACACCGTCGTCATGGGCAAGATGGGAACTGCCTGTCCTGGTGGCTGTCTTCCCTCCGGACTTTGCTCCCTGTGTTGCACAGTGTTAATGGCGAAATTTTGTGGGCATGATGCAGCTGGGTGACCAGCATAATCCCTGCAAAAGTGACAGTAGTCCCTGAACTGTGTGACTACCCTGATTTCAATGATTGAGCCGTCCTTCTGTAGCCATTGCAGCAGATCCGGAACCCTGTCTTTCAACTCCCGCGGTATATCAAACTTTAATGTTGTTGAGTTTTGGTGCGTCCTCATACCGTTCTGGCGGGTATTGTTTTGAGATCTTCCCAACAGCGAAAGAGAGGGCTGATTTGACATAGGGGACTGCCTTGTAAGGCACAAGCAGAGCCATCATCCAGATTTTACTGAATTCTTCTTTGACCATTGTCTCTTCGATCTGCTTTTTTGACATCCAATTTTTGAACGACATTTTGTACATCTGGGCCCCTACCTTGAGTTTGTGAACTCCCAATTTCAATAGGAATTCTACAGTGTTTTTTGTCCCTTGGAAGGTAGGACATAACATTCCTTCCTTCCTGATGTACTCTGCCTCGTTCCTTATGGTGCATTGTGGCTGGGAGGAGGGTATCTTCGAGAACTCTGATGCATTCTTCCGTTCGTTCGGCTGAGACCGAACGGAAGGAACCCTGAAAGAAAACCACGACCATGTTCTCTCGCAGCCAATTTTCCTGTCCTGTCCTTCATGGTGAATCTGGCTAGTTTTTATGTGTCAGGAATCATGAGCCTGCCGTAGCATCTGTCAAACAGTTGTTTAGTTGTCTACGACTCTACATCCGTCACTGACTCGCCACCTGTACTGGTGACTTCTTCTGAATCCGTTTCCTCCTCTGAATCTTCCTCAACTGGCCACCAGTTAACCCTAGGAGCCAGTGAGCTTTCCCGTCCCGGGCCCTTCTGTCCCTTCTGAAGAAGGTTGCTGTTTCTATTGTCATCTCCTCTGCCTTTTCCTCCTTTCCTTCTCACGCCTTTCTCATCCTCTCCACTCCCCCATTCCCTTTGCCCTCCTGTTCCCCCCACATCCATTCCCTTCTCTCTCCCCGTCTCTCCCCCCCCTATGCCTGCCAAACCACTCTCCCCACCAGCCCTGAAGGCGAGAGGCGTGGTAACTTTTTTACCTAATGTTGCTGGGCGGCTGACAGCTTGGACGTAGTTGCCCGGCTGTTTAAGAACAGCCTTCGGGCGAGGCTCTTCCATTTCTATCTCCTTTGTTACCGCCTCCTTCAAGCCAGAGGCTGATGAGGGCAGCGTTGAGTTTTCTCTTTTTTTTCCAAAAAGGTGTGAAAGAACCCCACTTCAAGGTTCCCGGAGGTGGTGCGATACCCCCTGTTACTTCCTGTGTCAAGGCAGTGTTGTTGCCATTAGCTGCTCGCCCCTCAAACGGGTTAGCCGGATTCTCCATCCCGCCTTTACAAGGCGGTGCGTACCTACACGTTGGTTACTCCGCTTTCACTTGTATGAACTTAGTCTATTGAACCTCCTACCTTAGCTTTATCCTTCTGGCACTAACAGCCGTATTCCGCCCGGGGCATACCAGTAAGACAAAGAGGAGAGATGTCAAAATTTTGGAACATGAGAAGGAGGAAACAAGCTGAGTTAAGTAAATCGTAAGTGGCAGATACCAAATAAACTTAGTTTGTTCCTTCTGACTATTCGCAACAAAAGAAAGATATGCCCTTAGTATGCGCCGGGAAACAGTGGAATACAGAGTACTGCGTTACCTGGGACCCGTGTTAGAGTTCCCACCTCGCTTTGGAAGGATCCGTGTTCTGAACGTTGCAAACTTCGGATTGGTGTGCGACTGAAGCTCGGAGAAGGGAGTGTGAGTGAAAGGGCAAATAGACTTGGCATGGTAGGGGTAGTTAATGGGCTTGATGAAGCGCTCGCTTCCAATCCGTCGATCTTTCTGGTTGCCACATGTAAGGTCCCTAGGCGTGATTCCCTTTCCTAGGTTCGAGGCCAGGGATTCTCGATAAGGAGTGAAATGGAATCCGCTCACGCATTCTCGATAAGGAGTGAAATGGAATCCGCTCACGCCGTAGGGTCACGAGAGCAAATCCGTTCCTGAAGGGAGAAAACTACGAAAGGTCGCAGGACTGACAAAGCGTTGTCCACCTCAATATTATCAGGGCTCTAATGTTGCAACTGAAGTCTCAATTCATTCCAAGTTAGTAGAGAAGACAGGAGTTAGCGGCTTTGTCAAAACAGGAAATAACTGAAGGCAATGGAGAGAGAATATACCTGCATGCGGAAAGGCGCCTTCCTTATTTACAAAAGCCGCCCTGTTGTCCATGTCTGGAAGTAAAAAGGGATCTTTCCTCCTTCGAATGGACAAAAGAGGAAAGTATTTCCCCGAAAGGAAAACTCCCTCTGCTCCTTGAAGTCACTGTATCTCGGACAAAGCGTCCTCCAGTATGCGAGAAAGTGCCCTCCTGAGAACAAACCGCTTGGTTGTCGGTGTCTGGATATGTATAGGACCGCTCTTCCTTCAGATGGATGGAAGAGGGAAATGTTTCCCAGATGGGAAACTCACTCTCCTAACTCCTACACCAAAGGACAAAGTCTGTCTCTTGCTATTCCATGGGAAGGACGCGACCCTACAAGTCGCGTTCTTCAAGTCGGCATATTCAGATAGACTTCTTAGGTAAATGAATGCAACCAAACCCTGGACCCACCTTCCCTTTCCACCGTGGGGACAAACCCACTCGTAGCGTACAACCGAGAAAACGTATGTCTCGCGGTGCTGCTAGAGAAGCCGCCTTTCCTGTGCAACGTGCTCCGGGACATGGCGCTCGAGTTCCGCTCTCGAAACCCTAGACATCTCGTGCTAACGCTGCTCGACTTAGTGCGCTCTGGCGCCACCGCAGACCAGGTCCCCATTCAAACTGAACAAATTTTGCCTCAGGGTCACATCGAAATTCTTTACCAAAAACAAAAAAACAAAAAAAA
>BFEA01000635.1:712514-723042 GCA_003427395.1 Chara braunii | reverse complement strand
GCAGCGCCCCCGCATTACGGGAGAGCTCAGGGAAACGTGCCGCTCCCTCGTAACCCAGGACCAGTCGTCGCCAAGAACACGAGTCCCCCTGGCGACACCAGCGACAATCAAACTGCGGCCGCCACGTGGCGTGAGCGGCCGACCAGGGCAACACCGTCAAATCCGTATAAGGCAATATTAGAGTCGGGGAATCGAAACGATCAATTAAGACGAACCCGTCTCCCCTAATATTAAACGCCCGGGGCAGGTCTCGCCAACAGACTTGCTCCGTTCGACTCAAAGCGCGCCGTACATCCGCATCGCAGTAGACGCTGTCGTCATCTGCGATGGGGAAGGCCGGTAGCAAGATGGGACGATCGGAGGTAGGCGATAAACACGGGCCAGACCCCGCGCTCCCGGCCGTCCGTACCAACACCATCTCCATGCAACACTCTATGCAACCCTTCTCTCTCGAGGTTAGTGCGTCGGCAGAAGATGATGAAATCTAAGTTCTCTTCCCCGTCGCGGGGGCGTCGACCGCGCGCGCGGGCGCCGGCGGTTGACGTCACCGGTGCGGGGACGAGAAGTTCAAAAGCGATGACTACCAGTTCAAAAAGAAGGGCGAGAGAGAGAGAGAGAGAGAGAGAGAGAGAGAGAGAGAGAGAGAGAGAGAGAGAGAGAGAGAGAGAGAGAGAGAGAGAGTTTAACCCAAACCTGCGCGTGCGCGCAGGAAGGGCCGCGGAAGGGAGGGGAACAACGGGATTAACACTCATACTCCTAAGCAGACGGTCCTCTGTTCAGTTCCCCCGTCCCCGCCCGGATAAATACATACACACATACATGCATGCAATCAACAACCCTTGACAGGACATCCAATCATCCATAGACCTTTGACATCACTCATGCGCACAACAAGCTCCCGTCACTCGGGGCCTCACACACACGTCATGCATGGACAAAGCAGCAGTGGAGATAAAAGCGAGTCCTTCTTGTATACAAAAATTCTCGATTAACTGCCGCCCCCAGGCGCAGCCTTCAAAACTTCCCGAGACCACCGACCACCATAGCCACAAGGCCCTGCCGCGGCCGGCGTCCAATCCTCACCACTGCTCAGTCCCTCCGATTGCTTCGCCCCGAGTCTACCGCGGGTCCACTCCGCGTCGTCACTCCGCCCGTCCTTGGGCTCGTCGAGCCTGTTCGGCGTCGCGGACTTTGCGCATAGCTCGCGCAGCATTGGAGCCGAGATCAAAGAGGAGGAGAGGAGAGGGTTGCGCGAATTTATAGCGCGGGAGGCGGCGGGTTGTCAGCGCGAGGTGCGGGCAGCTCAGGGTGTAGATGAGCAGGACAGAAGAAAGGTGGGGAGTCAGAGGGTTCGACCCGCGGGGTTGCATGGTCCTACGCGGTTTCCCGCTCTCCACATTGATCCGAGCATCCCAACTACGCAGCCAATCACTTCGCGGAGGAAGACGGGGTAAGGATCGAGCTGGGCGTAGGGGAAGATGAAGAGTCCTGCACGGGGGAAACGCGCGCAGCAAGAAAGGAAGATGGCGTGGGGACGCAGAGCAAGAAACGGGGGTGCGGGACGCGCGAAGAAGTCGGAGCTTAGGCGCGCGCACGCAAAAATTCAAAAGTCCCAACCGAAACCGTTTCTTGGTTTTCATACCGCAGCCGCTATTCGCCCGCGCGGGAGTTATTAACCAAAGAAAAGTGAAAAGGCCATTTCAAAAGAAAACGAAAGTAAAAAGAAAGAAAAACCCCTTTTTGTTCGCATCCGTATTTCGGGGCTTCCGGGGGATTTTTCCTCAAGGATACGGCAAGCCGCGCGGTACGGGTCTGAGCTTATCACATCTATGATACGCAGGGGGTTCCGAAAAATTAGCAGTCTCCCGGCTGCTGATGTCATCATATTTTGGATGCTCGGGCAGCCTCTTCATCGTCAGCTGGCCCGAGCATCTCCTATCCTACTTCGATGCATTTCGCATCGTCAGTCATCTCCCTCTTATTAYACATCCGATCGGGCGGCCCCTTCATCGTCAGCTGGCCCGATTGGTAAGTAGTCCACTGAAAATATTTATTTATTTATTTATTCATTTATTTATTTTGGATACATACAGCGCGTCTCGACGCGCGAACTTTGGGGCATAGGAGAAGAAGACGATGAAGAGAAAGAGAAGGAGAGAAGAAGGGAGAAGTAGACGAGGGTGATCAAAGGAAGTGATCGATGTCGGGGTTAAGAAGGGGTGGAATAGGTGGAAGGAAAGCAGCCATTGCCGCGGGAGTCGTCAGCGCGTCCTCCTCATTGAAGTGGTGCTGGACGAACGAGGGATAGAGAAAGGCCCCCGACACATGAGACAGGACACGTGGCGCCAGATCTGCCACCGCTCGTACCACCCGTTTGCGTACCGATCGGGGTCCGGGACCCGTCATCACCAGATGAGTCTCGGTGTAGGGCCGCCGCTCCCCCTTCTGCGCCGCGAAGACGAGGAAGTGGTACATCACATTGGGACGCCGCCCGGTCTCGTAGATGAGCGTCCCTGCCAATCGCGCCGCGATACACCCTTGTAAAGAGGGTGTCAGATATGGCTCCCACGCCGGATCAGGGCGCGGCGCCCCCACAATGGCCTCGAGCCTGATGGTGGTGGGCTCCACCATGAAATCCACCTCTATTGGATGGACCGTCCGGCTCGGAGGAACTGCTAATGTCAATATCGGGGCACTCCGGGGTGGCTGGCGGAAGCGGAGAGGTCCCGCGAGGACGGGGGGTCTGGATACGGGATCCGGTAATCCCATTCGGCTTCCTCCTCCGGCTGCTGCGGCTGATGGCCCGGCTCCATCGTGATTGAGATCGGGCACGCGCGGGAGGGGCGGCGATGGCACGACAGTCTCCTTAACCAGTGTCGCCCCACTCCCAGGCACCGGGTCGAGATTCCGCGTGCGCACGGGCTGAACCACCTCCTCGCCGGCACCGATTTGGCTGCCTTGCGCTCCTAGCGATGGGTGGTGTCTCTTCCTCTTCGGCGTCTTCTTGAGGGCCTTTGGCGGCGCAGGTCTGGGATACGATGAGGGAGGTCGCAGCGGCTTTTCCTCAGGGAAGTCCTCCAACCTCTCTTTGCGCTCCGCAATGTAATCCGGGATGACGACCACGTTGTACGTTCTCCGCGGGGCAGCCGCCATCCGCAATCGTGGCTGGATCTCCTCTTCCTCGCTCGCGATCACTTGCGCAATGGATAGGAGCTCAAGATGTATGAGCTCCAACAATCCCGGATCGGTCGTCTGGAGCTGGGCGAATGGGTACAACGCCACCGTCCCCTCCTTCTGCGCTGGCTTGGGCCGCATGATGACGTAATAGGCGACGAAGTGCTCCCCGATACAGTGGTCTTCGTGATCCACGAAGAATCGGAACATCCCCAACGCCACCGACTTGTATAGCGCACAGTGCAACTCCCATACGTCTTCGTCTGCGAAGGGCAGCGGCTCCACGTCAGTCAGCTCCACCAAATACTCCGAGAACTCGCGCATAGGATAAGGGCCCTCCGTGAGTTGATAGGGGAGAGTGGTGTAAGAGAAGAAGGGAGGCATTTAGTATGGGGCAGGGGGAATAGCTTGTATGTTGAGAGGGGCAGCGGGAGGAAGAAGTGCGGGGAGCTGTGGCACCAACGCAATTGGTCCGTCCTCCACCCTGCGCAGCAGCGCTTCGTGGGCTGTGAATCGATGCGCTCCCCGTCCTTGCACTCTGCCCACTGATCTGGCCGCCTGCACCGCGTATTGGCGCACAAAGCTTCGCGCCAGCTCCCGACTCGGCTGTGGCAGGATCGTCAAGTCTCCGATAAAGGTGGCGACGCTATGCACGAAGTTAGGTGCCACCTGGAGCGCGCGGAACTCGATGAACACTCGAGTCGTTTCCCGCCCAGGCAACTGCGTCACGTCCACGTACACCCCCGCATACGTCAGCCGATCACAAAGTAACGAGTACGCCACCAGATCAACAACCCCGTGCGTTGGCATGTTCACCTGCTGAATGTCGTATCGCAACTGCCTCTCCTCATTGAACTGATGCCGCAACAAGCGATCTGCAAGCGGCGTCTGGAAATGCTCGAGGGGCTCATGCTCCGGCTGGCGATGGTTCATCCTGCTCCCTGAAACTCTCAGCACCAAGGGACGAGGCAGATCGGGAAGAGGAAGAAGACGAAGAAGGAGAGGAGGAGAGAAAGGACGAAGGCTCGGACGGGGCAAGAGCCGATTCGCGGCCCGGAGATGGCTGAAACAGCCGAAGAGCCGCCGCGTGTCACGTAAGCGACCTGGCATGCTATGTCGGGGGACCAGCTTCACGGAGTGTTGTCCTCATGCGCCAACTTCCGTCACTTCGTAAATGCCGGCATAGCGTGGGTGGATCTTGGAGGAGCGCGCAGATTTCTGTACCTGCACCAAGTCCCCGATTTTATAACGGGGCATTGGTCCTGCTGTCGCGTGTCGGTTCTCATAGTCCCGGATTTGCCGTTGATGCGTCAGATCTACGGCCCTTTGTCATCTTCGGGCTAACGTGGGATAGGTCCGGGCCATCAGATCCAGGTAATGCTGGGCCTTGTCCTTGTGCTGGGCCCGGGTCACTCTAACTTCCGTACCCACTAAAGGTGACAGCTGCACTCTGGGGACGCTATTGGTTCTCAGTTGGAACGGGGACACCCCGGTGCTCCCATGGGGAGTAGCCCGATAGATGGCCAAAATGTGGTCGACTATGACAGGCCAGGGCCTGGTATCACCTGCCGTGATATTCCGTCTAAGTGCAGTCTTGATCATTCGGTTGGCATTTTCTACGAGCCCGTTGGCTTGAGGCCTGTGCCCTGGGGAGTATGAAATTCTAATGTCTTCCCTTACAAGATGTCGCTCTACTTCCCCATGGAACTCGGATCCATTGTCCATATGTATCTCTTCTACGTCCAGGTGCATCCACAAAAAGTGATTACTGTACCAGGCTACTTCCTGCGAGTTCCAGCTGGTCATTGGATACGCTTCGATCCATTTCGAAAAATGATATACGGCTACAAGAAGAACATTGAGTTCTCCTTGATCAACAGGGCCTCTCGGCACGTTGATGTCCGTCGTATCGATACTGACCCGTTGGAAGGGGCGCTCTACCCGGGTAGGCACTATTGTACGGGGCATCTGTATCGGCGCCTTATCGGCCGCGCAGGCCAGGCAAGTCCGGACGATGTATTTCACATCTTCCCGGATTCCCGACCAGTACCATCCGTTTTTCTCTATTGCTTTTTCCGTGTATTTGACTGCAAAGTGAACCGCATCCTCCTCGTGGGCGGCTCGTGTCCAATCGAACCTGGCCTGTGGGTGTGGAACCGTCAGCCAACTAGATCCGTCGACGTCATCATCTTTTCGTTTTTGAAGGACGGATCCCTGCCAGCGGTAATCGTGCGCCCGTTCCGTGACACGTCGCCGTTCAGCCTTGGTAAGTTCCGTCAGCAGGTCACCTGTCAGTCTCCGTAATAGCAGAAGATCCATCCAGACTTTCGCTCGGCGGACGCTTGGCAAAAATTCGTCTGCCGTTCTGGCTCCTAGATACCGTTTTTCCGTAGGTACGTGGTCCGTTCGACAGTTGGGGCAGTTCCAACTTTTTTCATTCCGATACCGGGCACAACTCCCGTGGGACCGAATGATGTGACATTGACTACATTGTACCCAGGGAAGAAAGCTAGGCCCCTCGAGAGGAGGATCTCCCCCTGTCGGTATCATGGGCAAGGTGCATAAGAAACAGATTTGGGAAGGCGTGCTCGGAGGGGAGTCGGGGTCAAGAGAGGGGGTTCAAGGATAGGGAAGGGGAGAAGGGGTGGAGGCCTCCTCATGGGAGATCGCCATCTCCGATTGCTGCAGTACCCTTGCGGAGGACATTCACCTCCCCGTAGCCGGGTTCCGTTGAGGGCGAAATCGGCTTCCACGGGATGAGCTTTTCGTTCACGGGACTCTTGTTCGGCGGCTGGAGGCGCGTCAGACCATCGACGTTCCCGTGCTGCCTGGTGGCGCGGTGGCGGATGTCGAAGTCGTAGTCCTGCAATCTCACCGCCCACCTTCCCTAGGTACCCGTGTAGTCCGTGTTGTTCCGCAACGATAGCAATGGCCGATGATCCGTCACGAGCACGAACTTCTGGCCATACAGATACGGTCGAAAGTGCTGAACCCCCCACACCACCGCCAAGCACTCACCCTTGCACGCCTCGTAGTTCGACTGCGCCTGGCTTAGCGTTTTCGACGCATACTCGATGGCGTGCTCCCTTCCATCCGTTCCTTGCTGAGTCAGCACCGCCGATATCGCCTGCGGCTGCCATTCGGTATGCAACGCAAACTGTCTTGTCGGATCGGGACGCGCCAACACGGGCGCCGATGTCAGAGCCTCCTTGAGTGCCTGAAAAGCCGCCTCGCATTCCGGCGTCCAGATCAGCTGCTCCTCCTTCTTCAGCAGGTTCGTCAGCGGCTTGGCGAGGCAGGCAAAGCTCCGAATGAAGCGTCGATAATAAGAGGCCAGCCCTAGGAAGGCTCGAACCTGAGTGAGCGTGACCGGGGCCGGGGCTTCTCGAGCCGCTGCTACATTCCTGGGATCCGGTTTCAGTCCCTCGACCGTGACGATGTAGCCCAAAAAGGAAATTTCGGACAAAAAGAACTCGCTTTTCTCCAGAGCCACCTTGAACCCCGCATCTTTCAACGCATGCAACACCCATTCAATATGCTCCACATGGTATTCGTAGGTTTTGGAAAATACCAAAATGTCATCCATGTACACAATCACACAAAAATTTATCAACGGCTGTGTCAAACGGGTTTTGTTAACGAACTCGGCGAAGGCCATATTCATGGCCCGCTGGAATGTTGCAGGGGCGTTGCAAATTCGCATGGGACATCGGATCCACTGCCACGTGCCCTCGAACAGGACAAAAGCGGTTTTGGGCCGGTCTTCCGGTCGGACTGCGACGTGGTGAAAACCGTGTCGGATATCGAACTTCGAAAAGACCTGAGCGGACCCGATAGCATCCAGTAGATCGTCAATCCGCGGCAGCGGATAGACATCTTTGGTAGTAATAGCGTTTAATTTGCGGTAGTCAATACACACTCGGACTGAACCGTTTCATTTTGGCACGAGGACCAGGGGAAATGACTATGGTCCCAGCGACGGTTCAACCCACCCTAACCGCTCAAACTCCCGTACCCTTTCCAAGGCCAGCTGTCTTTCTTTTAGGGAATAGCGGTACGGTCGACAATGTATCGGGGCACGATCACCGGTATCAATCGCGTGTTGGATCAGGTGGGTAAGTCCTATATCGTGGTCCTGGATGCTGATGGCCTCGGGGTAGGCACGTATAACTGCCAAAAGAAGGCGCTTATAGTCGTCAGGCACATGGGCCGGCAGCCGGACGTCCACGTTTCCCTCACGGAGGTAGATCGTCGACGTAACCGTGGGGACTGCCGCGTTGGCTTCGGGTGAGGCACCGAACAGCGAATTGTCGGTCTTTGCCGAAAGCACGGTCACGATGAGTTGACTGTCTGCTGGGCTTATCGGTTCGTTTTCCATGTCACTGTCGTTCTCGAGCTCGGTTTCAGCCGAGGGTTCTACTGAAAAGGCCTGTAACAGCTCCTTCGGCCTCCATTGATATTCCCTCGTTCGGGGTTGAAACGACACCCCTTCCTTCAAGAGCAGGGCGGCTTTTGCGTTCGTAAGTAGGGGCCTGGGAGGCCGAAAGGTCAAATCGCACAACCCCCTAAGCTCCGTAAACCTTTCGGGTAGGGGGTCCGTCCTAAGATATAAGGACGTAGGGGGTTCCGAAAGGTCAGTTATTCGCGACACCCGCAGCAGGGGTTCTCCCTGCACCACGGAGGAGAACGCGTGCGACCAATCGGATTCACTCCGAACTATTTCCAGGGGTTCTCGTCGCCAGGAATGGCGCCACCGATCCTGAACCCGGATCGGATATCGGCCGGGTACATCAGTCTCGTCAGTTTCCGACGAAGTTTCATTTTCGCCTGGTGGCAAGCGTCGAATCATGTTGATTTGATGGGCTTTCGTGGTGATTCGAGGTGCCGGCTGGGTGCGCATGCGCACCGCCAATCTCATCGGTATCGTTTGTGGTTTGGGGTGGGCCGATGTGAGCACCACCTTACAACTGTCAAAGTGCATTCGCGCTCCGACCGCCGCCTGCCACGGTATGCCTAGCAGAACATCATACGCCTGTACATCCAGTACGATTGCGTCGCACAAACAATGCACCCGCCCCACCCGTATAGGCACGTTCGTTATCCGCCCCTTACAATGAATGTTGCCCTCCGTAGCGGATATATACAGTTCATCCGGTCGGAGGGGCTGAATCTGTCCTTCCCTTCCCAATCGTTTCGTCAATCTTCGAAATGGCGACCGCTGACGATCCCGAGTCTAGGATGGCGGCCGAGGGGTTTCCTCAGACCTCGCAGTCACACTCAATGCTTTTCCAGGTTATAGGATAGGCTCAGAGGAATACCTCAGGCTTTTCCGAGGCAGGATCTACGGTCTGGATCATTCCTACCCGGTTGGCTTCGTGCACCTTTGAGGTCGAGGGTTGTGACTCTTTGCTTGTGGGTAGGCCTCGTAGGACCGGCTTTTTGCCCTTTCGACTTTCCTTGAATCGGCGCCTGTTTTTGAGGCATCGTTCGATCAACTTTTCATTAGCCGCTTCGGAAATGGTTAGCAGATAGGGAATAGGGACGGGGATCCGTAGATCCAGAGCCTTCAATGCATCTAACACGTCGATGTGACCGTCTTTGTACTCAGGGCCAGGGGCCATGAGATCTTCGAACCCCGGCCGCCAAGGCCCGAGGTCGCTTTCCTCAGTAATCCTTTGGACGTGACGTATCACTCCAATGGTCCCGGGTTCGAACATCGCCGCAGCCATATACTCATCGGGTCCTATCTCGGCGGCCGCGGGGGTCACCATTTCCGTTGTTCCAATATCCATCACTGTGGCTACCCTCCCTTGTCCTGCAGCGGTTGGAGCAGCCAACGGGATTTGGGAAGGTCTGGTGGGCCCCGCGGGCCCACTCTGAGTTCGAGGTTTCGGACAATCTTTCGCAAGGTGGCCCGGCTGATTGCAGTTGTAGCACCGTAGAGGTTGGGCGACTCCTGTTGCGGCTGGTCGGGTCATAGGGGTACCGGCGGCCATGGCAGTTTGCTGTCGTTGCGCAGCCGCCACCCGTTGTCGCTGCAAGTTTTGAACGAAGTCCGTCAGCGGGGCCACTACCGTGACCAGCTGAGCCGCGACCTCTTTCATTGATATTTCGTCCTCGTCCCGGCCTCCTTGAGCTTGACCAGAGCGTCGGGAGGTTGACGCGGAAGACGAAATTTTCTGATCCGAATTTTTCTTCGCCGGTCTTAACCCGAAGCGATCCTCTAACATTCGCGCCGTAGCGGAGTAACAATAGCGTCGGACACCCGAAGGGTCGTCTTCGTCAGACTCCGAATCCAGACGTACATCGTAATTTTCCTTCCCGTACTCAATGGCATACTGAATGAGTTCGGTCAGGGCATGTTCTATCGGGTTGCATTTCTTGCGGATCTTCTTCCGCAAGCGAGAATCAGACAGTCCCCTAACGAAATCAGTCCGCACAATCTTTTCATCGACCCCGGAGCATTCGGCTAGGTAAGTAAAATGCTCTGCATATCGGGCCAAGGTTTCCCGAGGCTGCTGCGTATATTCTTTTATCAGACGAAGGCACTGTCCGGGTGCGATGTGATCGAAACGCTCGAGAAACTTTCGTTGGAAGGTTAGCCAATTAGTGTAGGGGTTCTGCCCATACCACTCAAAAGCGGTTCCGGCTAACCTCCCTGGGATTCGTTCTCGTAGCAACTGGTCCGACCAGCCCTGGGCTTTCAAGGCGGCCAGCCAGGTGCGAGGGTCGGTATCATCCTCGGAGAAAATGGGAACTTCGGAGGGAGGAGGTACAAAATACAAGGGATGATTGGCCATCACCGCGTGGTTATCGCCGCCGTTTCCACCCCCAATTCCGGGTTCCACCATCGCGGGAGCCGGATCTCGAGCCCGGCCTCTCGCTCCGTTCTGATTGCTATTCGCGGGTCGCCGTCGACGGGGAGCCAGCCTACTCAAAAGTGAGACAAATCTTAAAAAAAAGATCAAAAAGGAAAAACTCTTAAACAGGGTAATCGTCCTAGGAAAACCTCGGAGCCGAAACGAATCAGCTCTGATACCAACCTCACGCTCCCTCGTGACTTCCCATACCGGGTCGCCGATCAGAGTTATAGGAGGGGCGTGGCCGAGGATTTTTGGCCGTAGGGGTTGAGTCTCCCGGTTGGAACGGGAGGCTCTCGTTTCGAACCAGAGGATATCCCGAGATCGATCTTTCGCCACTGAGCCCCGGGGAGGTCGGGTCAGTCCAGGGTAACGAAAACCGAATAGTTCCGCAAAGATGAGCTGCCGCGGTGAATCAAAACGAAGAAGGGCAGCAGGGGGAGGAGGCCACGATGGCTAGGGACCGAAGACCGGGCCGTCAGGTTTTCGTTGTA
>BFEA01000635.1:657828-670381 GCA_003427395.1 Chara braunii | reverse complement strand
AGTGTTAGTGGTGCTGATAAGAGCAGACACCACTACCACTAGGGAGACGGCTCCATCTATTGGTGGGGAGCATCACCTGCTGGAAAGCGGGTCCAGCGTCCCTTTTACATCAGATCCATCATGCAAAGTGTTCCTGCCAGCATTGATTGCCCTGGGATACAGGGGATTGGCTGAGCAGGCATTTTGGGGCAGGGGAGGGACCTCTTCACCTTGAGAAAGGCGCCAAATACTATCCCTGTCATTCTGGTTCATCCCTTCCCCCAACCTACTTCTTGAGAGTAAAGATACCTGAGATACCTGACTTTGCGGTATGTCAGAAAGAGAAACATTGTGGGGGAGCCCTGTCAGCCTTGATTGCATTGCTTGCCCTGGCGCCCACTGCAACACACTAGGGATGATCRGAGACAGTGKGGGGGGTTAGGGTATGATCATTGACCCTCCTTTCMAGTTCCACCCTCTTCCCCAGTCCCTCATTTTGCAGGTTGGTCCCACTACGGACCTCCTCCTCCGTACCACTGTTCTCCCACCATGGCTMAAGCTGGTGGCGGGAAAGGATCTGGAAAATCTGAGGCAGGCCGCCATGGTACATCTGGGCAAGGATTTGTCCACTCCTGAAACTGAAGCTGATAGTTCCTGTCSTCCTTTCCCACCATTTCCCCCTCTCTTTCCCCTTCCCCTACCCACAAGATTTTTGCAATAGGATTCCCCAGSGTCCCTCCCAGCCAGTCTTTGCTGAATTGTTGAATRTGTTTTTTKATTTCTGTTTTTACGTGCAGAGATGATAATTTCTCCTTCATTTTTCCCCATTTAATAGTGATCTCGGCTTGCACCTGCAGTCGGATTTCCTCCTGCAAGACTTGGCCATCCAATCTTACCTCCTCCATCTCATACACACACCGTCTTTTCCATAGTGCCCAGAGTACCGCCCTTCTCCCTAATTTAAATATATTATCCTCAAAGGTGGTAGTTTGCTCCGGGTGCCATGCTTCGCACAACAGTGCTCTCCAATCCCACGGCCAGGGTGTCGTGGGGCCTATCTGTCTCCATATCCTCTCCCACCATCTCCACGGCCATACTGAGCCCGGACACTGAAGGAAGATGTGTTCAATTGTTTCTGGCCAACATCGTGACGGGAAAACAGAGGCACAAAGTTTGCACCATGGCAGAGCTAGACCTCGCTGTTCCAAGGTTGTCCTGTCAATTAGCCAGTCGTTTGTGGGTAGACAGCGGTGCTCAAGTTGCCATTGCAATGATGCCACTTTCGCTGGGGAGGCCTTGCTCAGTCTAAACCATCTTACTGGGCGAAGGGTCTCTTTCCCCACGTTTAGGTGCCGCCTCCATCTGTTTTCCACCACCTCCTTTAAGTCCATTTTGGGGCGCAACATCCGATAGGCTGACTTAACGGACAGTGTATGCAGTTGTCGCTGCCCTTGTTTTCCTCTGGCCATGGTTAGTGTCCAGGTCCAATTTTCCGGGTCGAAGCCTAGGTGTGAAATTGGTATGGTTGGTTTGTATGCCAGCCATCCATTTTTTTCTTTTAAAACCCGGATTCGGAACAGATCTAGCTTTTTATACCATCGTCCTTCATCGCCTTTCGTTCGTGTAAGCCTATCATCTGAGCTCCTGTGGAATAAGTTGACCAGCACCTCCTCGCCTCCCTCCCGTGGTTGGAATATGCCCACAATATTTCCAACTATTCCCTCATACTCCTTTATGCCCACCCAGTCTCCCTGCTCCAGTGCTGGTCCTTTTTTAAGGATGCGGACCCAATCCAAGGGGACCGCAAAGATAATTGTCTCTAAGGCCTCCCCCACTTTGTGACAGTACCTCAATTTTTCTTTCAGCTTAGGTTCAGAAATCCAATCCCCCCGCTCATGGTCCCAAACGTCCCCCACTCTTAAGGCACCATACTTGGTCCATCCCTTCCAGGGGGTATCTGTGCACCGTAGTACCCTACTGTTAGAGTCAGTTATCCACCGGTTGCCGAAGAAGGGTTGTCTATATACCTCCTCCCAGCGTCGCGGCGGGATTTTATCTGG
This sequence comes from Chara braunii, assembly GCA_003427395.1. Lineage (NCBI taxonomy): Eukaryota > Viridiplantae > Streptophyta > Charophyceae > Charales > Characeae > Chara > Chara braunii. The sequence goes on along the minus strand of BFEA01000635.1, from coordinate 668,342 downwards.
TGGGGGGAGTTTTCTCCATGTTTTCATAAGTGAGGTCCAGAAGGCGTCATTGTGCAAGTCTCTTCTAGCTGCTTGCCTGTCTGTTTCGAGGTCGTTCTCTCTTGTTGTTGATGGTGTAGGGATAGGCCAGTACCGGTCCTCCAGCCATATCGTCGGGTCTATGTCTGGGGGGGGCTGCGGGGCCAGTCTACTTACTTGTTGCAGTGCCAATGCTGTCCATAGAGTCTGTGGGTCAAAAAGTAGGCGCTTTACCCATTGCAGGGCCAGAGCCATCACTTGGGTGGTTGGGTCTATAATTCCCAATCCACCTTTGGTCTTTGGTTGAACCACTGCCCGCCACGCCACTCTGCTAATGACGTTTGGACACTCATGGTCTCCTCTCCACAGGAAGGCCGCTGCCTGTCGCTAGAGGGTAGCCGTTGCCGATTTGTTAAGTGACCAGAGGGCGGTTTTATACCACAATGAGGCTAGTGCCACGTTATTTATTACTAGGGCCCGACCGATTATTGAGGTCTTGCTATTTTTCCAACTGTTCAGCTTCCTTAGGACCGGTTGCACCAGCCACTCGTCCTTCGTGGGTGGTCGGCCTTCGGCTGATAGCTTGACCCCTAAAACCCTGATCGGGGCTTCCTTCGGCAACCATCTGACCCTTTTGGATTCTGGCGGCCTGGCCCCTTGGTGGTGTATCCACCAGCCTTCCGTTTTATTCCCCCAGTTTACTCGCATATCAGATAAGTTGCAGAACCGGTCCATCAGTCGGCGGACTGCCTCCATGTTCTCAGTTGAGGCCTCCACCATAAGCGTGAGGTCGTCGGCGAAAAGAGAACAGATAGGGATAGCTTCCTCTGGAATAGAAGTGATCCTTATTTTCTTGATTTGTTTATGGGTGCGCAGGTTTGCTGCCAGTGCGTCCATGATTATAACAAACAGAAAGGGGGCGATCGGGTCGCCTTGGCGGACTGACCGTTCTAGGGAAATGGGAGGCGCCAGTCTGCCATTTACCTGCACCCTCGTTGTAGCATTCTGATGAAAGATCTTGACCCAGCGCCTAAAGCTTAGGCCAAAATTGAGTTTTTCTAGACATTGATCAAGAAAAACCCAATCTACATGATCATATGCCTTTTCAAAGTCCACAAAGATTATAGCGGCATTGTGTTTAGACTGACGGGACAATTTAATGACCTCATTTATAAGAAGGATATTGTCCTGAATCTGCCTACCTTTAATGAAGCCGGTTTGTGCTGGGTGAATAATATCCATCATCAGCGGCCCCATGCAGTTTGCCAGTGCCTTTGCTATCATTTTGTAGACCACAGTCAGGAGCGTAATTGGTCGGTAGTTCCGGATATTCATTTTGTCCCCCTTCTTGTGAAGCAGCGTCAATATCCCTTGCCCCACAAATTCCCCCATTTGCCCTGTTGTCCAGACCGTTTGATAGTATTCCATCAGGTCTTGCGACAGGGAAGGCCACATTGTCTCCCAGAACTCCTTTGGCAGGCCGTCTATTCCGGGTTTTTTTTCCTCCTCCATCTGCATTAGTGTTGTCCATATCTCCTCCCTAGCAAGTGGCCTCTCCAGGGCTGCCCTTTGCTGCTCCGTAAGCTGTTTTTGAAGGGGGCCCAAAAAATCTCTAATTTCCTGGATTCTTTGGTCCTCCGGGGAGAGTTTACATTGTGATGAAAAAAGTTCATGGTAGAATCTCCTAGCTATATAGAGGCATTGGGATGTGCTGGTGACTGGGTGTCCTTGATCGTGTGCCGGATCCATAAGGGCATCGATAGTCGTTCTCCCAGTCCTGAGTCTGGCCATGGCAAAAAATTGCGCATTCATAGTTCCTTCCGTTCTTTGTTTTTTCAGTTTACCCCTTATTCGTGCACCATTCCATCTATGCTCCATACGGTTGGGGAGGCTAGCCTCTGTTTGTTGTATAGCGATAGATAGGTCCTCTTGGGTTTGCTCGTACTGTTGGTTGAGTTCTCGTAAGTGATTTTGAAGTTCAATCTCCTCTCTATTCCTCTGTGCAGCTACCTTTTTTGAGTATTCACAACATTTTCTTGCCAGGAAGGCTAGGCCATTGTTAAACCATACAATATTATTATGAATGTTGTCTTTGTGTGACAGCCAGTAGTGCCATGTGTCTTTGACAAAGGATTGGAATGAATGTTGTGCCAACAATGAGGGTTCAGTTTATGAGAACCGGACCCTTGGTCAGGTTTTTACGAAACGAGAGGATCGCCACACACATAGCGTGGTCCAAACCCGGGTATGGGCTCTGCGGGAAAATGTCTGCGATCTGGAGAGAGCCTTCGATTGCTGTGGATATTAAGATCAGGTCAATTCTTGATCTTGTGATTTTTTCTGGTCCATTTTTCCGAAAGCAAGAGAAAGCGCGCCTAGTGGGGTGCAATTTGCGAAAGGAGTCGTACACATCTAGGGAGGAGCAAAGGTCGGCCACGGTTTGTTCATCCGTCCCCACGTATGTCGGGCACGGGGATGGTAGGCGCCATCTGTCCAGCCATCTGTCCGGTGCGGCATTAAAATCGCCTGCCAAGATTGTGGGGATTCCCTGCGGGGATTGTGGGACTTTATCCTGTAATTTCTCAAAAAAAAACTTTCGTTCCCCCACCTCATTCGGGCCATAGACGCAAAAGATTCTCACCAGTTCTATCTCCAACACGACCAGAATTGATACCCACCTTCCTCCCTCACAATCTGCCTCCCAATCTAGCGGTGTAACCTTGGAATCCGGGGGGAGCCAGATGGCCACTCCGGCACTCCCCGGTCGCGGGGCGTGTGCTCTAAAGGCCTGGTGCGGCCAGATCATTTTCTGTGCGTAGTGATGGTCTGCTGTATCCATCAGATGTGTCTCTTGGATGCAGATAACATCCGGCCAGTCCCTCCCCCCCACTCCTTTAATTTGATCCCAGATGGCCTGTCTCTTTTGTGGTGTGGCAGTTGCAAGGTCATTCATGTTTATGGAACGCAGGTCCAAATCTGCCTCTCTTCTTCCTCTCCTCCAGTTCTGGTCCTGATTGTAGAACGCCTTAATAGTATCCATCTTTTATCTCCTTCTTCCTTTTGTCGTGCCCCTCCTGTTTAAAGGCGCTCCCATTCCACCACATCCCAGTCATCCTTCTTGGCCCCGACGGGATGCAAGTATCCCTCCTTAAGGATCCTGGCCAGGGCTATCATAACATCTTGCTCCGCCCACATTTTACTAGGCTTAATCTTTAGGAGTTGCAGCTCCAGAAGGGCTGCTTGCGAGAACCATCACAAGCCTGCTTCCTTATTGGGATCGAAGAGCACATAGACGTAGTTATCTGCCAGTGATTAGTCACCATATGCCGCCCTTCTGGTGGCAACTGCGCCCGGTTGGAATGTTTTTTCAATGAAGGAGCGTGCTTCTTCCATGAAGTGGTCTGTCCCAGATTGGGATCATAGGGGGAATTGGGGGGACCATCCCCCGAGCGTCACTTCCCCGTGCAGGGCTCCGGGGGCCATAGACAGACCCACCTCCCATCTCCCCTCTTTTTTTCGAGCCGGAACCACCATGACTGCAGGTTTGGAGAGGTTGGTTGTTCCTTGTCCCCCTTCCAATAAATGTCTGATTTTTTGCCGTTTGCTGACCAGGGCCATCCCTGTCTGTGTTTCCACAGCGAGGTCGGGGGGGGGGGGGGGGGGGGGGGGGGGGGGGGGGGGGGGGGGGGGGGGGGGGTTGCGGAGGGGGTTGTGTCCCACTTTCTAGTGGGATCTCCTGTTTCTTCCGCTGTTCCTCGTCCATCTGTTACATTTCTTGTTGTGCGCCCTTTTCCATTCCTTGTTGCTCTTTCGTTACCTACCCGTCATATGTGTAATCATCTTATCTAAGCAACATTTGTATGGCGTTTCTACAAAAATACTTATCAGCACTTCCCCCCAAGAAAGAAAAGAAAAAAAAAAAAAGGGAAAAGGTTCAAAAAAGTTGAAAAACCCTTTTGCCGGATGTAGATTTGGTACTCAGCTACTCATAGAGAGAATGCTGAGAATCTCAGTTCTGGCGGCTTCCCTTGAGTTTGAGTCACAGTCAGCAAGCCCCTTAATGCACCCCATCTGCTTGCAAAAAGTTTGGGAGATTCTTCAGAGTAACCTTTTTTTTTAACTTTATATTCCCAGTCTCTCAAGATCTCTTGTTTTATTCCAAATTTAACCTCTGCTCTGACCATCAGTGGAGTCAGACGTTCCCCTCTTCTTACTGCAGAGTTTCACAATGTCCAGAGAGTCCAAAGTATGGCTCCTCTGATTGCCTCTTCAACATAACGAAATCGGTCAGCCTGCTGAGATCTTCTAGAGACTGTTCCCATCAATACTACTGATCAGTCCAACGAGTGTCAGGTTCCGGGTCTGGCACTGAGCCCCCCCTCCACCAGGCCCAAAAGGGCTGGGACAACTCACAAAGAAAGAGAAAGTGATGCAGATCTTCAACTCTTGTCGCTGGGCATATTTCAAATCGCGGATCCGCTTTGGAAGTTCGTCTGGAGCACCAGGCTGCCACTGGAACTGCCAGGTGAATTATCAGCCACAAAAGGCTCGCGTGCTTCACAACCGCCAGTTCCATCAGTAATTTCCAAAAGTGTGGTAGTGCATCCACTATATGCAACAGCGAATCTTGTACTCAATTTGCGGCCACCCATCTATTGGCCACCTTCCAATTGATGTCAAGCTCCGGCGTCGCCAGCTGGTAACCCAGTTTGGTCGTATACTGATACATCGGTATCAGTTGTTGCCTCTGTTTCGGATTCTTCCATACCCAGTTTCTCGGGTCCACAGACAGTTGGTATGAGGGGAGGGACGAACAGAAGGGTCTATAACCATTTTCGTACTCCAATACACAGACCGGCGTCAGATTTGCAAGAGGAGGAATTGGCAGCTTTTCTGGAGTGTGAGTTCTCCCCCCATTGCTGCCCCTCCTCCATGAGTCTCCCAAAAGAAGAACTGAATGTTGGTCACTGGTGAGTAATCTTTCATCTTCCAGATGACTGACGGCTCTTGTTCATGGTGAAGCTTGTACCACATACTCTTCTCATATTGGAGGCCTTTTCACAAGATGTCCATCCAGTCCAGCGGCACTGCCTGTTGAAGTTGGGACAAATGTTGTCTTTGGTGCCACAAGCCAATCAGAGCTGGGCCAAGTACTGAGAGCGGTTTCCAATTCGCATTTTGAACATCCCATACATCCTCAAGTACACCTATCCCTCGTGACATCCAAGCATCTCCAAATGCTCCCGGTCCAAAGAAGTGAAACACTTCCCCTTTCTGTGACAAAATGGCAGGGTTCTCAAAGAGGGCTTGTGGGAGAATCCTGTCCATAATCAATGGTGGGACTTGCAGTTGCGGAACCACTTGGAGCCAGGCTTTGCTTATTCCTGCCCAAATTTCGTTAGACATTCTTTTTCTCAAGCATGTAGAGAAGAAGATTGACAACCACAGATGCTTAGCGTTTTGCCAATTCCTGTATGTAAAAATCTCAAATTCTGCCAACTGTCTCCATGTAACAAACGACCCTGCCAGCACCCCCAAAGGAACCCATCTGGCCAGCAAGGCCGCCACCTGTCGTTCCGGATCAAGCACCAAGAGCCCACCGTTCCTTTTGGCTTGTGTAATCACGTCCCACGCCACTTTGGGCAGGAAGTGATCATCATTGATTTCTTCCTTCCATAGAAAGTGAGCCAACAAATTACATATCACTCTAAGGGCTGCTGAATCCAATTGAAACACAACTCTGTGGTACCAGATTGTCAACAAAACTGAGTTATTTATAACTATCACACGGCCAAACAAACTAACGCCTTTCTGTCTAATCCATGGTTGTAACGCTGCTCTAATCGCCGTCGCAGCTTGAGTTGCATCTGTCATTAACTGCGGAGTGAAAGATATTCTGTGTCCCAATAGTCGATCATGTTGAGTAGGGACCACCACCCGCAATCCCCAATCCAGGGGAGGAACCCCGGGCAGAATAAGGACCAAAGATTTGGCCCAATTTACCGCTGCCTGTAATATGTGACAAAAGAGTTCGACCGTTTCTTTGAGAGCCTGGAATGCTTGATCCGAGACAAGGGTAACTGCTACAAAAGCATCTGCAAAACCCTCTGATTTGAGAGTATGCCCCGAAGGCAGTAAAAAACCTGGTATTTGAGGATTATTCCTTATTAATACATGTGCAAGGAATATGAGTGTGAACGATATACAGAAAACCAAGTTGCGAAATCACACAGATGTCCAGATAGTCATATCCGAGCAGAGAGTACAAGATGCACCGAGGAAACCATCCATAGAGAGCAATACAATGAAGTAATGAGCAAATGTTCAGGCCCGTAGGCCACACCAACACAGTATCCAAAGTCGCTCCTCTCTGTCTGGCGCCCAGTGCCCAACCTCCTCTGCCCGACTATCCTACCTACAGCGGTTCATGCAAAAGGCTCACTTCGACTCTCGAAGACCAATGTTCATGACTGTCAACTCCATAGACGACCTCTCTTCATGCACCAGGTACGTATCTCGTCACCCTCAATCAGACCTTCATTACCCCACACTCGCCTCCTTCCCTGAAGACCACCAGATCGCCCTCTGCACCCCCTGGCGCCCAGCAGCCCGGCTATGGCTGCCTGCACCCCGCTGCCCTGCAGCGCCCCTCCTCACCACTATGCGCCCGTCAGCGCCTTTGGCAGCAGCGCAGCATCAAGCGAGAGCGCAGCAGCACATCCGCATTGCCAGCAGTGGCCAGAATACCTCGCCTGGGCTGCCTCACTTTTTTTATGGAAGTGGTAGCCTCCTGGATGCTGCGTGTGGCCTTGCTGGACGCTTCCAGTAGCTTCCGGTTGGGCCTCAGACCCTGCGCTCAGGCCCGAGACTACAGTTGAGGGTCTGGCCCTTTTCAGTTGGGCACGGCCTGAGTCTCCGGACTTGGGCTGTTTGCTGCATCTGTACAGGGCTCCCAGGCAGGTGCGTAGGCAGTACTGCTTTTCCAAATGTATCGGCCCTGCTTTGTGTGTATGTGCCCAGGCGCAACTGTCAAGGCCTGGGCCAACTGTATGTCGCAGCTTATGGAGGCTCACGCGTCTACCCAACCAACTGGCGTGCTGCGAGAGCGTGAATACCCACATATGGAAATGTCGAATTTTGGCCTCTGACAAATATTCAGGCCTGCCTTCACTTAAGGTGGGCACTCGGCTTGCTGAGGGCCTTAGCCCAGAACATGCGATGTTTGATAGGGCCCCTTGAGGGCTTGTTCCTCACACACGGAGAATCTCAACATACATTATGTACAGGTATGGGGCCACCGGGCACCCCTGCCGCACTGACCTGGATAAAGGTATAGGGCGAGACAGGGAACCATTAACTGACACCACAGATGTGGCATTTGTGAGTAGTGCCATGACAACATTTTTGAACTTAGGCCCGAACTTCAGATATCGTCCGATTCTACGAATTTGTTTTGAACTTATGTCTGTATTTCATTTTTAAGGTTGTGTGGAGGCTCGAAGTATGGACAGGGCCCTGAACGGACAGTGGAGATGCAGCCCATGCACCACCCACACAGAGAGAGGAGAGACACAGAGAGGAGGGCATCATTCCGAACCGGTAGACCAGTTAAGTTACCCAGGCGCCCAACGAAGATTTCAACAGTTCATGGATGTACCAATGGAACTAGCCCATTTTAACTCATCCGATTCGAGATGACGACCAGGTCCGCATAATGCTTGGATGACTGCGCTGATTGTATTGTTCTTTTGTCATTTTCTAACCATGTTTCGATTTGAGGAACTTTCTACTCTGTTCATTTTTGGTGTGGACAATCTCGCTGCATTCGTGGCCGCGACGTGAACTTGCAGCGACTCTAATTCAATCAGTCAGTTATGTAACTCGTTAGGAGTTAGGCAAGTAGCCAGGTGCACACTGTTGTTATACGTACTAGCTACCTTTGGGAGCATCTCATCCCAGTTCACTTGGTCTGGTCTAATATACATTCTGAGTAGTTGCTGCAAGATCTTATTCATCTGCTCTGTCTCACTATTTGTCTCTGGATGGCGGCCTGACGGCATCAACAGCTTAGATCCGTATACTCTCATAAGATCCTGCCAGCTCTGGCTGGTAAAACGCGTGGCGTCCTGACAACATCAACAGCTTAGATCCATATACTCTCATAAGATCTTGCCAGTTCTGGCTGGTAAACCGCGTGTCTCTATCGCCAATTATGGACAGCGGTATACCATGCTCGCTTACCCACAAATCAAAGAACTTTTCTATCACTAAGTCCGTACGCGCCTCTGACGGTGACGGAACAAAAACTGCATACTTACTGAAGCGATCTACTATGACCATGACTTGACGAAGTTGGTTTGCCATTGGCTCATACATGCATGCATGTTGGGAGCAACACTGAGACAAGTCTGATTTCACTGGCGACATGCACCCACACAGAAAACTCAGAGATATGGTCTCTGGCCAGAAACTCAACTCAAGTCAACTGTTACAACCTGCGGCTATGGCCGCCAACACTGTCTGAAATCCCCACTGAACACTGTCTACACCATCAGCCTCAACGTGACTTACACAAACATGCGCGAGGATCCACCCTGAATGTCCACTGCACACACACACACACACCGTACACTGCGTTGACGTCGGCAGCTTGGCGGCTATGGCCGCCGTCCGTCTCCCTCAGCCCGCTTCTCCTTCGGGCACCTGCAGACCTCCTTCGCACAAGTCGCTCCAGCAGCGCATCCGCAAAGCTCACAGGCAAATGAATCAATGGCTGGTCGCTGCCTTCTTATTCATACTTGGTTGCAGGTGGTCTGGTCGGCCCCAGCCCTGGGCCAAAACACGTTGGGCTCAGAGGCCCAAAATGCATGGGCCTGGGGAGCCCAAACCGCGTGGGCCTGGGGGCCCAAAACCTGTGGGGCTCAGGGGCCCAAACCACGTGGGAAACTGCATGGGACACCCCCTGGTACTTGCTGACTGGACGCAGTGGACTGGTCACCGTGCTGACTCAGACACGTGTGGACTGTGTCTACCACCTTCTAGAACTCTACAGACAAACTAGCTAACACTAACGGTAACACAGATAGCTGCTAACACGGGGACCTAGGAATCAAGACCTACGAGAGACTAACCTGCTGACTAACTAACCTACTATGGGGCTTAGGAACAGGTCGTGGGTTCAAATCTCACACAGGGTCATAGGGTCAATGTATAGGGGTTATAGGATAGGTCTAGGGATCGAGTCCTACTGCCTGCATCTGTCAGGTAAACTGGGTGAAACCGTTTCAGAGTGCATGATTGCTTGTGTGTGTGTGTGAACCGCCACGGTACATGTATGCTGGAGGGCCCTTGGGCCTGGTACTTACCTGTGGCCGTGGCTTTGTGGGTTCCAGCGGGGCATAGCGGTAGGCTAGACCCGCGCAGTTGGAAAGCACTCAAGTAATGGGTAGGCTAGGCCTGCGCAGGTAGGAAACTACTTGAGGAGCGGGTAGGTAGGCAGAAAAGGACAAAAAGTCAGTATCTTCAGAGGTCGAGTGAACTCTAGGAGTCGGGTAGGCTTAGGTCTAGGGGTACTGGTCCAGTAGTCTGAGTCCAGGGCCTGTAGCGGACGATATCAGACCTGCAATAATGTTTCCCTCGAAAAGAAGGAAGGTACCGAATGCTTGGGAGGCCAAGCGGCCCGGAAAGTCACCGCCCAAGAGGCAGCCACTCGGTATATCTACTGGAAGAGCAAAGTGCTCCTCATTTTGCGGTGTGCAAATTTGACATCATGCTGCTGGAGCGAGCGTTTGGGCAGTCCAGTGTTGGTGAAGAAAAAGGGGACTTGGTCCTGCACCTCCAGCTATGTTGGAGCGGACTAGGGAGGAGGAGGAGGAAGAGCGTGGGCTAGGAGGAGAATGACAGGGTACTTACCTGGCTATGATGGACATCATCTTCATCTTCTTGGTTGGCGCTGCACCTGTAAGGCCCCAGTGGGGGTGAGCTGCTTCAAGGAAGGTTTCAGGGCAGATTTAGGCATGGCGACCATAGTAGAGGGGATAACTCAGCTTTGCATTGTCCTTTGGACATCGGGGCATGGCGACCATAGTAGAGCAGATAATTCAGCTTTGCGTTGTCCTTCCGACATCGGGCCAAGGCCCCACTAGTCAGCCATATCCACCTACCATAGAAGAAGGGGAAGAAGGTGTAGGTCATTGCTATAGTGGACCTCATGTGTTGCTGGCAGTAAGGATGGGATTTGGACATTGGTTCTGGTGCATAGTTGCGGCGCACCAGTGCGCAGTGCTGTGCAGGGCGGTGCGCACTGCGCTGTGCGCTGGAATGACAGCGCTCGCACTGTGCGCCGTGCGCAGTGTGGTCCGCTGTGCACGCTGAGGGACGTTCACACTGTGCACGGAGGAAAAAAAGAAAAAGAAAAAGAAAAAAAACAGGCCGTCAAGAGAGAGAGAGAGAGAGAGAGAGAGAGAGAGAGAGAGAGAGAGAGAGAGAGAGAGAGA
>BFEA01000635.1:603336-617977 GCA_003427395.1 Chara braunii | reverse complement strand
CTCCATCCTCTCAAGTTCATTCATTTCCTTTTGCAGTTGGTGAACATTGTGCTGATTAGTGAATTTGTACTTCGCAATTGGTCCGGGTCATAACAGCACAGCAAAAGCTCATAATTGACAATGCTGGAATAGTCTCATCATCATCAACGAAGAACCAATGTCGATATCCTATCTGGCGCTTGGCGCCCAGACTACAAATGGCAGATCCTATCTAGCCTATCTACAATGCCGCCGATGACGTCAACAGCTTCCTGAAGTACAAGCAGATCGCGGCCAATGCCGTACGCTTCAAGCACCAGGTGTATCTCTCGTATCACTCACAACCTCATTCCCCAACTCACAGATGCCACATGCACGCAAGGACCACCATGCGCCCCATCCAGCATACAGCAGCGCAGCTCGGCTATGGCTGCCTGCTCCTTCCAGCTCGCCCGTGAGCGCGTGAGCGCTGGCCAGCGTTAGCGCAGCAGCGCTTGCGCAGCATGCAGCCAGTGCCCAAATCCTCAATACGTGGCCAGGCCCTTTCCTAAATGGAAGTGGCCTGCCTGCATTGTGTGCAGCCTGGCTGTGCTGGTCCCTGCCCAGAAGCTTCCGGTAAGCCCCGGGAGGCTGAGCCACAGTCCGAATGAATCAGGCCCAGGGCCACCGACAGTTACCCATGCCCAGAAAGGAAACCGCCAGATTGAATGAACTTCTCAGAGGACTAACGAAGCATGGAGGAGGGAACACAAGGCTCAAGGCCTCGATCTGCCCTAATGGACCCTATTTTCTGAATAGTCGGCCGCCCTAAGTGAAGGCAGGCTCGACCCAGGGCCTACAGGCCTATTTTGGGGTCACCACGCAATTGGGTGAAATCAGGCAGTTGTGCAGTGCCAATTGGTTAAGAGCGCCCAGGCCCAGGCTGCCTCTTTCGAATGTAACCGAGGCAGGCCCTGGGCCAGATTCGCAACATGGACCGAACACCGGCCGCAGGCAGTTGGGCACGGGCAACCACCACAGGCCCAGGGCCTGATTTGTTTGGACTGGAGCTCAGCCTCTCTGGGCCTACCGGAAGCTTCTGGGCAGGGACCCAGCGCAGCCAGGCTGCACTCAAGCAGGCAGGCCACTTCCATTTAGGAAAGTGCCTGCCCACGCATTCGGCATTCGGGCACTGGCTGCATGCTGCGCAAGTGCTGCTTCGCTAACGCTGGCCAGCGCTCACGCGCTCACGGGCGAGCAGGATGAGCAGGCAGCCATAGCCGCACTGTGCTGCTGTAAGCTGGATGGTGCGCACGGTGGTCCTTGGGTGCACGTGGCATCTGTGAGTGGGGGATCAAGGTTGTGAGTGATACGAGAGACATACCTGGTGCTTGAGGCGAACGGCATTGGCCAAGATCTGCTCGTACTTCGGGGAGCTGTTGACGTCACCAGCGGCATTGTAGATAGGCAAGATAGGATCTGCCATTTGTAGTCTGGGCGCAGAGCGCCAGATAGGATATCGGCATTGGTTCTTTGTTGACGATGATGAGACTATTCCAACATTGCCACTTATGAGCTTTTGCTGTGTTCTTATTAGGTGGAACTCGTGTTGCAATTCTGCTTTTGGTCCGAGGTCACAACTATCTGGTCACATGTGTATGATGGTGCTTGGTTTCTGAAGTTCGCTATGGCTCATTTTCCTTGCAAATTATGTTTTTATTTTATTTTTTCTTCTAAATTTGGTGAAACATTTCGATGTGACCCTGACGCAAAAGTTGTTCAGTTTATTTTTCTGCATAACATAGTTTTTTTTCGTTTTTTTTTTTATTTTTTTTTCCGGTGACCTTCCCTGATCCTTGCACGGGCTGGCCACCCGGGACCCGGGCGGCCCGGCTGGTAGCCTAGATATTATCATAATAAATTAATAATTGAAAAATCTATTTTCTTAAATTTTATTCTTTGAAAGTTTCCATTATAGTTTTCGATTCTTAGCTCGACTTTGGTCGGGAATTCCAAGATGGCTCCCAGGCAAATGCATAGAATAATTATTTGGGAGATTTATTTCATTTGAAATTTTGCATAGAATATTTTTTTGGGAGATTTATTTTATTTTTACGTACGCGTATGCACAATTTTAGGTATTTACGTGTACTCTGCAGTACATGTGAGTATTCCCCACGTATGCGTACTCCCTGCGTACGCGTACGGGGTGCTACCCAGATAATTTTAAATTTGGTAAAGAATTTGAATGTGACCTTCAGTGAGTGAGTAATCATCGGTGCAGATATCGTGCAAAGCATCAATACATGCAGCGTGCTGTAAGTCCATAATCATGAACAAAGTAGTCCAACACATCTTCAATCAACTCAACATGAATGATTGCTTTCAAAAATGACGATACAGCGTTTTTTTTTTGTTTTTTTTTTGAAAACACCCCCAGCGATACAGCACCGACTTTCATAGTTTCTCTTTGGATTTTATTATTTTAATAAATTCTGGTTTCGTTTTGTTTTCTTCTTGTTTTCTGCGACCTTCCCTGGTCCTTGCTCGGCCGGGCCACCCGGGCAACCAAGGTGATCAGGGCGGCTTGGGTGATACCCCAGCTATCATCATCAACAATATCTGAATACTTTTCCGAAAACGAAAAGAAATTGAGGTCACAAGACTTGGAACAGGATCATCAGTTTGTCATACCTTAAGATCTTCATAAGTTAGGTTTATCATTTTGTAGGGATAGCCGCCGCTTTCGAATGCATATGGTGTGTCTGGAAATAAAACCTGAATATAGCACATGACAAAAATACAAGGTTGGTTCTTTCTTTTTCAAAACCCACACACAGGTGCCCCTTCTATTCTGGGGGTGACAGTCCGGTTACTAATTACCGGCAACGGCGGCAAGCATGAAAAACAGCGAAAATTTTACAATTCATGGAGATAGCCTTATCACCCTGGTCTGCAATTTCCTCTTGTAGCCGGGAGACTCCCAGTGGTACCCAGTTGCTATAAGTTGGTTCACCGCTTTTGGGGGGCGAGTTCTTATACACTTTCTATGAATACAAGGTTGATTCTTCGACTCGCTTGTGATGATGTATGTATATATAATATATATATAATCTATTTGACGATATATATAATATAAAAATATATATATATATATATATAATATATAATAGATATATATTAAGGTTCCTTCAGAACAAACAACGTAGACAAGCTCAGAGAGACACACACACACACACACAGAGAGAGAGAGAGAGAGAGAGAGAGAGAGAGAGAGGAGAGAGAGAGAAGAAAAATAAAAATCAAACCTCCACGTTCGTTGATATCTGTGAAAAACAGGAGAATTTTGTCGTGAAATGACAAATTGCTGGCGTAAGAGAAGCTCATGATTGAAGATAACGATAAAAAAGGGAAAAGTTATTGTAGAAAGATATGAAAAAGAGCTAATAAAACAAAATTTAAGAAATCTCATCACTGAAGATCTGGGGAAAAAAAAAAAAAACAGTGCGCGGATGATTACAAGCGCAGAAAAAAAAAGGTGCTTGTCATGGAGGAACAATATTTCAACTACGTTTTGCTATGCTTTGTTTGTTATGCTTCGTGACAAATTTCGAGTACTGCATGCTTCAAGGTAGGATGAATCAACCTTACTTGGCCTTTTGGCTAAGATCATGTTTGTATCTGTTTTGATCAGTTTGATATCTTATTTTGAAGAAAAAGGTAGGTTGAACCACAAGTGCCAGTAAAGCTTTCCTAAATTTTATCCTGTATACTTGGAGGCCGTGCTTTCGATGTACCAGCCTGCTTGGAGGCAGTTGGATACATACATATTGGATGAGAATTTTGAATTTTCTCCAGGACGAAAGTGCAAAAGATGTGCATTTGGTACTGATATTTTGAGAACTTGAGCGGATAATTAGAAATGCAGTTTTAAAAGGGAAAAAAAAGCAAACAAAAAAAAAAAAGGAATAGAACATAGAATCAAACATGTCCTATTTACAATTAAAAACTTGGCACACCTCAAAAGATGAAAGTCGTGAGTGGCGGATGGCCCAGTGGTTAGGGCACCGGTTGGAAATGCACACTATGGTCTGAGGTTGGGGGCTCAAAACCCCACAGCCTCGTTCATACACCTGCGGCAGGGCGTTAGGTTGATGCACTACCACTCACACAGCCAGGGGCCACGGGTGTACGTAAGGATCCTGCATAGACCTGACCTGGGGTCCACCTGAGAGGGTGCGCAGCGGTGGCGAGTGCCTCCCCTTGGGGTTGCTGGAGGCCATGGGGGGAGACGGCTCCAGGAGAGGCAGGCACAGTGGGGATGCATACGGGAGGAGCGAAGGGTTCACCCCCTTCCTAGCAGGATTGACTCTCATCCCCACACCACCTGGTGACTGTGGTGCTTAGGCCTCCCAGCCGGGTGCCTCGGGGATGCAGGACCCTGAATTAGAAGGGGATGCACCATGACGCACCGCCGACCTGGTAGCTCCGGTCCAGGCTGATACTCCTGGGTGTGAGTAGTAGGGTCTCTCTTCTAGCCCTCCTCTGAGAGTCCTGGTCTTGAGTGATCCCTGAGTGAATGGGTGGGGGTCCACTGTGCCGACAGGTGGGTTGAACCTGGGGCGTGAAGCCCCCTGCCGGACCTCCTCCCTGGGTCATATCCCCTACACCCCACAACCCCTTTAAAAAAAAAGGAAAAAAGGATGAAAGTCTAACCCACACCTTTCCTCGTACCTTTCAAAAAGGATAAAATGATAAACCATGCAAAATCTTTATTTTTTTTTAATCGTTTGTCAAATTTCAGTCATGAAGACGAAAAAGAGAGGGTTGATGAGCAAGAGACCGATGAATGGTCATACAAATACAAAATTAGATTCATTAGGCCTGTAGTATTACAAACATCAAAAACATACACCATTCATATTCAGGTCCACAAACACCGCACTTCCTTATGTGTTTCAATTGCCTCCATAAGCGATCATTATCAAGGGGAGCTTCCCTTCAACCCGAAGAAGACCCATTTGAATGCTCGAATCAGGACATATGACATATGACATATGACATATGACATATTGTTGTTGATGTTGACAAAAAAAACATCCACTTGTTTAGAGCCAAAAGTAAATAATAACAACAATAATCTAGCTTTCCCGGGGCGCTCGGCCGGGCTGGGCACCCTGCCTGGGGTACCCCGGGCATGAAAAAAATCCACTTAGTTTTTTGTTTTTTTTTTCACGGCATGGCCTTGCTGCGCTTTGGCAGTACGATCCAAATCCGGCCTCAATCGTTTTTTTGCTGCATGTCGGCTTCTGGGTGTTGAGGGGGGGGGGCGGGGGATGAGGGGCAGGGGGGGGGAGGGGGGAGGAGGGAGGAGGGAGGAGGCAGGGTATGGAAGAGTTGGGAGGAGGAAGGCGATGGAGAGGGAGGAAAGAGGGAGGCGATGGAGATGGAAGCAGGAGGGAGGAGGCAGGGTATGGCGGAGTATGGAGGAAGGAGGCGATGGAGAGGGAGGGAGGAGGGATGAGGCAAGGTATGCCGGAGGAGGGAGGGAGGCAATGGACAGGGGGGGGAGGAAGAAACGATCGCGAGACAGGGAGGAGGGCGGCGATGGAGATGCAAGGAGCGAGGAGGCGAATGAGTACAGAGAGTAAGGGTGCTAAGCGACTAGCAGCGGGCTTTTTTTTTTTTTTTTTTTTTTTGGAAGAATCCCTCTTGTGGTAACAGATAGGAGTGATGATAAGAGCATACACTTCTATCTGGACCCCTGGGGGCTCCAGTCTATTGGTGGGGAGCTGCACCTGCTGGAAAACGGGTCCAGCGTCCCTTGATTGCAATGAAAAGATAATGATATACAAAATGCTGGGAACCGGGCCCAGCGTCCCTTGTACCTCTTCACCCTCAATTGAGTGGCGCCAGATATTTCAGTAAGCTCTGGTACTAGACTGGTTCTGATAGTCTTGGCTATCTGATTGCGAACCTTCCAACTGCTATCTGATTTTACTGAGGATTTCCTCCTCAATCATGACCGTACCAACTCATGGGGACCAGGTATAGTGGGGAGGGGGGAAATGGGTCTGGGAACTCTGATGGGGGTCGCAGGGGGATTGATGGGTCTATATTTGACCAACCATGGAAAGACAGGTAGTAGTCTCTTAGGACCTCCTCAGCTTGTCCTCCCATTTTTCTTTTCCTGTGCCCTCCTTCTCTGATTTGTCCAATCTTGCCTCCTTGAGGCCCCCCTAGCCAAGCGCCACTGAATTGGTGGATGTGATGTAGAATTTCCTTTTTGGATGATAGTAGTTGGATTTTTTCATTAATTTTGTTCCATTGAATTGTGATGTCAGTTTGCACTTGCAGTTTAACCATTTCTGTTATCTTCGGGCCGTCGATCCTTGCATCTTCCATTTCAAGAGTACAGCGTCGGTTCCAGAGAGCCCAGAGAATGGCTCTTCTGCCAATTTGGAATAAGTTGCATGTGAAGTCGTCGAGAGGTATTGGGGACCAGGTCTCACATAATAGAGCCCTCCAGTCCCTCGGCCATGTTTGTTGAGTGTTTAGGGAGTTCCAAATTCTATCCCACCAGCGCCATACCCAGACTGCACCATGACATTGCAAGAAGATGTGTTCTATGGTCTCAGGAATGGACCTACTTGGAAATGCAGATAAACATGACTTACACCAGGGTTTGGCTAGGCCTTTTTCCTCCAGCGAGGTCCTGTCCATGAGCCAATCATTTGTGGGAAGGCATCGGTGGTCTATTTGCCATTGTAAAGATGCAATCTTGGTCGGTCTGATTTTGACAGTTTTGAACCACTTGATTTTCCTGAGATCATATTTGCTTACATTCAAGTGTTTCATCCATCTGGTTTCGACCCGATTTTTCAAGTCCAATCTGGGCGTCAACATCCTGTAAGTTGATTTGACCGACAGTGTGTGGATGTTACGAGAACACTTTTTTTGGCTCTTCGTGGGGACTGTCCATGACCAATAAATTGGGTTAAAAGCCAACTTATTAATTGGTAGGGATGGTTCAAATGCAAGCCAATGTTCCTTTTGTTTCAACACTCTGATCCTGAATACTAGGTCAGTTTTGACCCATCTGGTTTCATTTGATTGGCTCACCTTTGTCTGGTTTCTCTGGTTGATTGGAAATATTGAGAGTAGGACTTCATCTCTTTCATTGAGCATCACTACATTCCCTATTTGTTGGGCGTTTCCGTGGAGACCCACCCAATCACTTTCTTTAAGTAGGGGACCCTTTCTGAGGATTCTCAGCCATTCTATCGGGATGGCTTCAGTAATTGTGTCAAGGGCGTTTGCTGGTCCCCTGCAGTACCATAGGTTCGGCATGAGGTCTGTGATCTGGTACCAATCTTGCATTTCCGAGCTCCATATGTCCCCAACCCTTAATATCCCATTTTTGACCCAACCTTTCCAAGGGGAATCCATACAGTGAAAGCATGTACCATGAGAGTCAGTTATCCATCTATTATTGAAAAAAGGTTGCTGGCATACTTCCTCCCATCTGTTTGGTGAAGTTTTGTCTGGAAGTGGGAGTGTTCGCCAGGTTATGAGGAGGTTTACCCAAAATGGGTCATTTTTAGTGTCCATTCTTACAGCTTGACGATGGGATATAGTTGGTGGATTTGAGGGTTGACTAATTCCTCTTGGGATGGACCAATAACAATTTTCTAGCCACATCAGTGGGTCGATCTCATTGGGTACTTCCGGAGCTAGTCTCTTGATTTGTTCTTTAGCTAGCGCTATCCAGGGGACCTCCGAGTTGAAAAATAACCTTTTGATCCACTGAATAGCTAATGCCATAGCTTGGGTGGAGGGGTCTAGGATTCCTAGTCCTCCTCTTGTTTTAGGCTGGGTCACCGCCTGCTAGGCCACTCTACTAATCACATTTTTGTGATCATGATTTCCTCTCCATAGGTAGGCTGTGATTTGTCTTAATAACGGTTTGAGCGTTGATTTATCCAGTGACCATAATGCTGATTTGTACCATAGTGAAGCGAGGATAACATTGTTTATGACTAGTGACCGTCCTATAATTGAGGTCCGTTTATCTTTCCATAGTTCCAATTTGCCTAGGGTTGACTTACTTATCCCTTCATTATTACCTGGTGGTTTGCCCATTGCTGATAGTGAGATTCCCAAGATTCAGATTGGGTTTGCTGTTGGTAACCAATTTATGTTTGGGTGTTCTTGGGGCCTTACACCTTGGTGATGTACCCACCAACCCTGCGTTTTTGTACCCCAGTTTACTTTCATGTCTGAAAGGGCGCAAAAGTTATCCATTAGTTCTTTAACGCTTTGAGGTTCTCATGGGAGACTTCTACCATTAGTGTGAGGTCGTCGGCGAATAGGGAGCAGATCGGAATGGCTTCTTCTGGTATGTAGTTGACTTGGATCTTCCTGATGTCCTTATTACATCTTAAGTTTGCCGCTAGGGCCTCCATCACGATGACGAAGAGGAAGGGGGCGATTGGGTCCCCTTGTCTCACAGAGCGTTCCAGCTCAATAGGTGGGGCCAGATTACCATTAATCATTACCCTGGTTGTGGCATTGAAGTGAAAAATCTGTATCCATCTTCGAATGTTAGGCCCAAAATTAAAATTTTCTAGACATTTATCTAAAAAAAAACAGTCCACATGATCATAGGTTTTTTCAAAGTCTATGAAGATGAAGGTTGCGTTATGTTTGGATTGCCTAGAGAGTTTGATTAGTTCATTTACTAATAGGATATTATCTTGAATGTTTCTCCCTTCAATGAAACCAATTTGGGTTGGATGGATGATGTCAGTGATTACTTTCACCATGCAGTTTGTGAGAGCCTTTGCAGCTAGTTTGTAAACTACTGTGAGGAGGGTAATTGGTCTGTAATTTAGGATGTTGGCTTTATCTCCCTTTTCGTATAAGAGTGTCAGAATTCCTTGACTAACTAATTCACCCATTGTGCCAGAGGTCCATACTTCATGGTATAAATTCATCAGATCTTGAGCCAAATGGTCCCACATAACTTCCCAAAATTCTTTTGGAAGCTCATTTATCCCTGGGGTCTTTTCTTCTTCCATCATCATCAAGGCCGGCCAAATTTCTTCCTTCGTGAGGGGATTCTCTAGCATCAGTTTCTGATGATCGGTTAGGGATTTAGTTAGTGGTTCAAGGAAGTCGTTTATTTCTTGTACTCTTTGCTCTTTCGGTCGTTTGCAGTTGGATGTGAAGAGGGACTTATAGAAGTCTCTAGCAATCTTTGTACAGGCCGCCGTTGAAGTGACAGGTGGGTGTTGATCTCCTTGAGGGTAAAAAAATGCCTCAATAGTGGTGCGACCAGTTTTTACCTTTGCTGTGGAAAAAAACCTTGCATCCATGACTCCTTCGTTTTTTGTCCTCTTAGTTTTCCTCTAATTCTGATCCCCTGCCAACGGTGCTTCATAATTTTAAGTAGATTGGACTCTAGGGCTTTTATATTTAGGGAGATTTCGATCCTATCGTTTTCACTCATTGGATCTTCTTCTAGTTTTTGGAGTTGCTGAAGTTGGGTTTGTATGTCCATCTCTTCCATGTGTCACTGTTTGGCCAACAGTTGTGAATATTCATTGCACTTGCGGCCCAGAAACATTAGGCCGTTGTTGAACCATCGTATGTTATTAATTTGTTCCTTCTATTCTCTCCAGAAGGACCACACGTCACGAAGATAAGATTTAAAACTGTCTAACTTCAGAAGGGATGTATTTAATTTATAGAATCCTCTACCTTAATCAGGTTTCTTTATGAAGGAAAGGAACACCGCAGTCATTGCGTGATCAAGGCCGGGGAAGACACTTCAAGGGAAGATTTCTGCGGCTTGGAGGACTCCCTCCAGTTCTTCCGATAAGAATATGAGGTCTATACGGGATTTTGATGCTTTCATAGTTTGACTCTTTCTAAAACATGTATATGTCCTTTTGGTTGGGAAGAGACGTATGAAAGCATCGAAGAGGTTGTAAGACTGGCACATTCCTACGATTATAGCCTCATTTTTTCTATGTAGGGAGGGCAAAGGGAGGATATCTGCCAGCGATCCAGGTGTCTATTTGGGGCTGCATTGAAGTCCCCAGCCATCACTACCGGAATACCGACTGGGAGACGACCCTTTAGGGATTCAAAAAAGAGAGATCTTTCACTTACCTCATTTGGAGCATATACACACAAGATTGTCACCACATTGATCTCCAGCATAGCTAAAAGAAAAACCCATCGCCCTTCCTCCTTATCCACTTCTTAATAGAGCGGGTCGATCCTAGAGTTTGGGGGGAGCCAGATTGTTACTCCTGCGCTGCCTGGTTTGTGGGCATGCGCCCTGAAGGTCTGGTGGGGCCAGATCTGTTTGTGTATGTGGTGGTGGTCTGGATTGTCCATTAAGTGAGTTTCCTGCACACAGATGGCATCAGGCCATTCCCTTCCCCCCACTCCTCTCAATTGCTCATAGATCGCTTGTCGTTTCGGATGTTTGGCCGATGCTAACCCATTTACATTGAGGGATCGGAGGTCTAGGTCTGTCGTTCTTTTTAGGAATTTCCAGTTCTTGACGCATCTAGCACATTTGTACCCTCCATTGGTTTGCTTATTGACTGAGATCGTGGCTGGTGTGGCTGATGTGTGTTGATTTACAGGGACAGCCAATGGCCTGAGTTCAGCCGCCACCTTGTTGTAGTAATGACTGGTTGTTTTTTAGGAGACGAGAGAGTAGGATTGTAACATCTAATTCAGTGCAGAATTCTCCCCCCTTAACCTTGAGCTGTTGTAGTTCTGCCAGTGTGTCTTGGCTGAACCACCGCAGGTCGACAGTCCTTGTGTTGTCATATCTGAGAAAGACATCCTTTGCTGAGATCCTTTGAGAGTCCGCGGACAGAATGAGCACAGTTGATCCGCCCGGCGGGAGCTGTTCTTGAATAATTATGGCGATTTCGGCTTTGAATCTAGCTACTCCTGTCATGTTGTCTATTCCTGAGGAGAGTTGGGTGACGGGCGCTCCGTGTACTGTGATGTCACCATGGCCTGAGGCAGGAGGCTCTGGCAGACCTACCTCCCAATTCCCTTCTCTCTCTCTGACTGGGAGGATTAATATCCCCGTTTTGGATAAGGCCAGGTCTGCATACCCTCCTGCCACCAACAGGCGTAACTTCTGCCTCTTGCTGATGAGTGCTCCCTCGAGGGGGGCTATAGGGGGCAGTGGATGTTTCTGCACAAGCTTTGTCGGTGCTTCCTTTGTTATTAATATATGTATATTTTTTTTTGAATTTAGGGAATCACATTCGGGCATCTGAGTTAGTTGTGCGAGGCTTTCCGTGTCTTCTTCCCCTTCTGCAGCTACCCTGGTGGGGGATGAGTTTCCCTCTGTTATCAATAATAATTCTTTTTTTTTATTTATTTGGGAGTCACATTCGGGAATCTGAATTGGTTGTGCGAGACCTTCCTTTCCTTCGTTCCCCTCTACCACTACCCTGGTGGGGAATGGGTTTCCTTCTGCCCGTTGGTCTGGCTTTTTTTCCTCGCTTATCAACTCTTGCTGTAATTTCATTTATGAGTCATCTACTGCTTTGGGGATGAGCATGTACTTGTGTTCACCCGTCAGATCTGATACTACTAGCTTGAGTTGATGGGTAATTTTCTCGTTAACAGCGCTGCGAGGGGGACCATCCTCGTCATACATTTCGTTTGCCTCTGCCAATCTTCCTCTGCCCTTGACTTTCTCATTGTGAGTCCCCCCACCAGGTTCCCACATCATCAGTTCTTTGTCCGCTGACCATTCATTATTACTCTCTACCCTCTTGGCTTGTGAGGCTGGGCCTGGGTCTGTTTTTGATGTATTCAACACTTCCTGTAGGCCTGTTTGGCTAGATTGTGATACCATTTCCAGATCCCGATCCCTGTCCAAATATCCCTCAGGGGTAGAACTAGCACGTGGCTCGCCTGTAGTGGTAATTCCTGTGGTGGTGGTTCCTTCGTTCATTGGTGTTGATTGCTTCTGTATGGTTCTTGATATTTTTGGTTCATTCTCACCTGAGTCTATGGTCTGCATGTTATCTGGTCCAGGTAGGTTTATTCTTGGTTCCTTTTCCCGTTCCATCTCCAGTTGTGAGTGACCATTGTGGATTGGGCTATCGCTAGGCATTTCTGTCTCTTCGTCTCCTGGTAATTGCTGTGGGATCCTTGACAGCATTTTCCCCTCCTCCCCTGGAGCCAAGGTCTGCCCGCTGTTCGGTCCTGGCTGCTTCTGATACTCCGGGAGTTGAAATCTCTTTATAACAATTGGTAACAGACGGTGGCACATCTGCTGCCAGCTCATCTCCCGGGGTAGACCCTGTTCAAGAGCAGCTCTCAAACTTGTGTTGTTCTCTAGCAGGGAGACTAGCTGTGCATAGGCGTTATCCCAAAATTCCTCTGAGTGGCCTGGGGATTTCAGTCTTAGGCTTTCGAGAAGCCATTCCGCCACATTTTGAAGATCAGTTCCGTTGACAGTTGGGTTGTCTGAGTCTGACTTGGTGGTTCTGTCTGGGGGGGGCGGAGAGCCAAGGAGTGGTTGTGGCTCTATTTCCACTGGCTGTGGGCCAAAAATCTCTTTCAATGGATCAAGGTCCATTGGTTGTGGGCCTGAGCCGTCCCTCACCTGATCCACTGACGTTGTCATCTCACTGAGTTCTCCGTTGCGGCTATTGTGTTCTTTCAGTTGAACAGGATTGGTCGGATTCCTTTGTTGTTGTTTTTTTCCTTCCTCCTCCCTTGATTCTTCACTTAATGGAGAGAACCTATTTCCTGTTGGTATATAGGCTTGTGCATTTGGCCCGAGTTTTGCCCCCGTTCGTTTTGATTTGGCTGGTTCGTTTGCCTGGTTATTTGGTTTGCTTCCTTCACCCCCCGCCTTGACCCCCGGGGGGGGAGGAGTTTTTGTTTTGGCCTGTTGTTGTGCCCTGATGATTCGGCCATGTGGCTGTAGCAGGGGAGGTTTCCAATCTGCATGTTGTCTTGCTGTCCATCTTGGGTCACCTCTTCCTTCCCAGACCCAGCCACTTGGTTGGCCACCCTGTGCTGTCTCGTCCACGTATACCCACCCTTCGTAACCGGGTGTGCTGGGGAGCCATTTGTTGGCACTTGTGGGGTCTTTCTTCAGTCCACCCTCTGAGCCTGCTGCCTGATGGGGGTGTTGGGGACATGCAAGTTCAGTGCTGAGGTGGCCATAGGCCCTGCATTTGTAGCACCACGGTCTAAACTTGTGAGCTGTGTGAATTTGATACGTCCTTCCCCCCATCTTGAACGGGATGATGTCGTCCAAGGAGAAGGATTGGTCTTTTGGAAGGTCCAGCGCCATCATCACAAACTAGCAAAAGAGAAGTTTACACTGTAGATGCCAACGCCAAAGAACAACAAGGAGGAGAAAACAAGGAACAACAAGATGAAAGAATAGGAACTCGAGAAGAGAAGCAGGGACTACTAAGAAGTAGAAAGTTACTAGAAATGAAGATGAAAGGTAAGGAGAATAAGAAAAAGAAGAAAGACTAAAGAAAAATAAGAGAAGAAAAAGAAAAAAAAGCTCACCTTTGCGCCGTTCGTGCGTGGCACAACGGTCTCTAATGGTGGAGGCATCAATGGTGCAGCAAACGTGACGACGGCATGCGGAGGAGGTTACACAGCAGAGGTGAAGATGGAGGCTGCAGCGTGATGACGACTGCCACATGTGATCTCGTTGGGCAGAAGGGCACGACTGGCAGGGCGGACCACGGGCGTGAGCGGGGTGGCCAGGTTTCAAATTTGAAACCTGGAGCTGCCCTGCACCGCCGATCTGGGACGATCAACGGCCCAGGTTGCAAAAAAAAAAAAAAAGAGTGAACGTGGCCTTACCGGCCCTGGAAAAAAACCTACCAACTGCAAAATTTTCGTTTAGCATCCGGGCCAACCAACAGCAGCGCAATTTTTTTTGTTTCAGGCCCATTTGGCCTTGGTGTTGGGGAGGTCCAGGAGGCCGACCGGGGGCGTCGCCCGGCCGAGCGCCCCGAGCGTCATTCCGGGCACCGTGGGGTACCCCGTGATCCCGGGTTGGAAAGCTAGACAATAATAATAAATGTTATAATTTTTTATAATATTAAAAATAATATCATAGAGTAATAAATAATAATACTAATAATATAGAGGAAAGAAGAAATAAAGAATGAAGAAGAAGGAGAACAAAAAGAATAAAAAAAAGAAGAGGACAAAGAATGAATGAAAAAGAATTGAAAATTGAGAATAGTGAGTTGAGCACAAGCACCCAGGACCTGAGTTGAAAAACTGGGGCGGGGCCAGGTTGCGGCATCGCACAGGTGGGCCATGGTGACAGTGCACCGCGGAGATGGTGGCCATCTCTTCTGTAAACCAGGCGCTTTGCGCACGCGCAGGTGACAGAAGGCACTTGTCCATGCCACGTCACAAGCTGATGTGGCAGTTGGACCGACTCCCGTTATTCTTCTTCTGGGAGTTCCACGTTTCACTCCATTGCCGCTGCGGTTTTGCACGTGGCATTTGGCCTGAGAGCCGTTGGCTATGTCGATGCCTGTGGAGTACAGTGGAGTCAGCCCTTGGTAAAACTGAAGTGCGAGTGCAGTGGCGACCACAGTTGTCACGCGGGGATCCCCGGGGCCCAAGCCGGGGTAGGGGTTTC
>BFEA01000635.1:590936-602459 GCA_003427395.1 Chara braunii | reverse complement strand
GTGGGTGTGGCCCCGGGGGGGGTCCGGGGTGGGGCATAAGACCCCATTTTTGGGGTTTAGCCCATGTGGTGCGCGCTCTCGCTGCGCACCCCCCACTATTTTATTTTATTTTTTTGAATTTTTTTTTTTTGAATTTTTTTTTTTTGGGGGGGGGTCTGGAGTCGGGGCTGGGGGTGCCCACCCCCGGACCCCCGGACCCCCGCCGGGGCCCCGGGGCCAGGGCTTGACAACCCTGGTGGCGACTGCAATCATGAGAAGGTAGATGTGTAGCATAATCAGGGTGTTGCTCGTCATCAGCAACGGGGCGTTGATCACCACCAGCACCATCATCAACAGGCCGCGGTTCGACACCATCATCACAGTAATGGTTCGACATCATCATTAGGGTGCTGCTCGTCATCATCATCATCAACAGGGCGTGGTTCGACATCGCCATCACGGTAATGGTTTGTCATCGTCATCAGGGGGCTGCTCGTCATCACCATCATCATCATCAGGATACTGCTCGTCATCATCATCAAGGCGTACGTCCTCACTCCTGTTCAGCGCTAGTATCATCATCATTATCAAGGAGCCGTTCATCAGGGGTGCTGCTCGTCACTGATCGTTGTATTACCATCATCAGTATTTCACCATCATGGGGCATGGTTGGCAAAGCTCGTCATCATAGGGCGCTGCGCATCCTTATCATCATCATCATCATCATCATCATCATCATCATTAGGTTATCATCAAAGGCGCTCGTCATCAACACCATCATCATCATGTTGTCATCATAGGGCGCTGTGCGTCATCATCATCATCATCATCATCATCATCATCATCATCATCGTCATCATCATCATCATCATCATCATCGTCGTCATCATCATCATCATCATCATCATCATCTTTACCGACATCATCATCATCATCATTATCATCATCATTATCATCATCATTATCATCATCAGTTCGTAATCATAGGGGCTCTTGGTGCTGCTCTTTAGTATGATCAGCATCATCATTCTGTCTTCATTCTCATCATTACCATCATCATCATTTTATTTTTATTTTTATTTTTATTTATTTTTATTTTAAATTAAAAACGGGCCCAGTGCCCAAGGCTGATATTACTGATGAAAGATATTGAGGCCGGGGTCCTCACAGTCTACCCGGAGTAACGAAACCGAGATTGCTGAGAACCGGGCTCAGCGTCCCTTATGTTGATGACCGAGATCGTAATGATGAAAAACGTAGAATTTGAAAGTTTAAGGTGCCGGAGCCATTACCCGGCTTTGGCTATGAAAACTTCTAGGCTACTCAGAATTTTACTTCGACAAAATTCAGGAGAATCAGTCTGCTACAACTAAGAGCGTCACCACAAAAGTCCACAAATGCTCAGAAAACTACGAATCCCTAGCAACCCATCTGAGCTTTCCAACACTGACAAACTCCCTGCTGAGCTCTTCCAGGTCTCGCACCCCCACCCTGCTGGGTTACAGGGTGACACGACTCACCCCAGCTCCGACCAGCGTCGTCTCAGTAGCAACCCTTGGTTGTCCCTTAGAATGCCCCCCCAAAGCATCCCCAGATCTCTCTACCAAGCTTCACGCTCCTGCATCCGCAGGTTAGAGGGCAATGCCCCAGCACCGGCCAGCGTCGTTCTGGCATCAAACACTCCGCGGGTCACTGAGTACATCAGCAATGAATCATCTAAGCTGGGTTATTAGAGGTCCCCAGATTCCTAAAACACTCTTAAGACCCTCGTTGGTAACCAAAAAAACACCAGCAGACCTTTAGATCCAGATTCCTAAAGTAATACCTAGCCTTCCTTTCCCCGGGACATACTTACTCCCCACAACTATTGAAGAAAACTACAGGTCTCGTATTCAGTCCTCAAACCGACACACGGCTGGTCTCATACCCTCCCAAGCTAGAGTTACAGGACACCACTAAGCCCCAGTACCGACCAACCTAGTGTAGACGGTGAGGAGTGCCTTCCTCCCTCGGCAACTCCCCATAGCCGCACGCCCCTATGGTGACAGGGATATACCCCAGCTACGACCACGTCGAAAGTGCTGGTTCTGTCTTCCTCCCTCGACAGAACTCCCCAAGCCACGTGCTCCTCTCCGGGTCACAGAGCAAAACCACTCCAGCACCAGCCCGTGTCGTCCCAGCCCCTTCCTTCTGACCTACTAACAAAACCCACAGTCCCCCCTCGGTTGCCCCCCTTCCCCCCTCTTACCCCGCAGCCCTCTTGGAGCAAGGACTCGGATCTACTCCATGGGAAATAACAACAAGCCCAACACCCCATAAGAAAAGTTGTCCCCTGAAGAAAAGAACTGATACCGCCCACCACCTATCCAATCTTACTCCGGCAAGACTTACTGCAGTGGAGCCACCATCTCCCCTGCTGCTGTGCCCTGATTCCACCCTGCAGTTAGCCCCTTCCCACAGAGCGCGTCCTTTCCCCCCATCATACCATCCTACCCCTGCAATCCAGCCCCCTCCTTAAGGGAAGACGAACGAAATTAAGCAAAATCAAGTGAAAATACGTACGAGATTCCAACGTCAATTCGTGAAACTGATCAGTGCAAAAATTAGCCTCCAAACTGTTGCAATAGGAAGCCAATTTTAGAAATCAGACTACAACAACAAAATCTTGGGATGTAAATTCCAAGGATGATTTAGGGATCTGTCGACCCCCAATTATAGAGCTTTTTTTAATTTTCTAGATCGAAAAAAACGATTATCTGAGATGTCCGAAGCCGGACTCACGATTGCAAAGGATCAGGAGTTTTTGTAGAAAAATCCATAGGAAATTAATAGGAGCTTGAGTAGAAACTATGAAGGATGTCCATCTATTGGACTAACAAATGTGAAGAGCAAGAAAGTACTTCTTGAACGTAATTTGGGTTGTAGTAAAGGACATAATCATCGTTTGAGAATTGAGACTTCAAAATTAAGGTTAAAGAAATTAACTAAGAGATCTTGAATCAAAATATGGCTTAACGAATATCAAGGATAAAAAAAGGTAAGGGTAGATAGAAATGAACGGAGAATATCACCGGAAATCATAGCGAAACCCTTCGAGTACGTATTCCAAAAAAGAACAAGATATCTAAACGCCCGCCAAACAGGCGGTCATACTCTAGAAGATCATAACGACAACCACACCCTAATCGTGAACCAAAGATTATGAATCTTACCTGTGTTGAAAGTTTTTCTCCGCTGCCATCATCCATAATAGCACCCCCCCAGTCGTCTTCCTTTACAACCAGCAGATACCCGCCCCAACCCAGCCCCTGCCCGCCTTTGGAAGAGAAAGCGGTATGCCTTCCCTCACCCGTCATCTGCTAGCAGTATCGGTGCACAAACGCCCTTAAAAACCATTTCAGCTAGCGACACAAAGGCTATATCAGACCACCTTCAGCTCACTACGAGCTCAAGATGGTGTGGAACAACCCTGTCGAGCCCGCCGACAAGGGTCCACAGGAGGTCCGGACCTCTAAGGAAGCTGCTCGAAAGGAAGAGAAGAACAAAGGGCAACGAAAAAAAAAAAAACCAGCAGACAGTCGAATTGGAGTATCCCCGTTCGATGTTGATGGGGTTGATGCAGTACCCACTTGAATCTATCGTCTTCCACAAGGCGCCGCCATACCACCAACGTTGCTGCCCTGAGAACGCACGCAAGATCGCAGCTCCCCATCACATCATCGCTACGTAGTTCGAACCCCAGCAGGAGCACCAAAACGGCCCGTCATCCACATCCCCACGTCATGCTCACAGCACTCCTGAAGAAAACGATGACCCAACAAGCGCTGCACCCTAACTCACCCTTGCGTATGAAGAAGAGCAGCTGCCGACCCCACCGCATCGATCTTCGTTGCCTTCCTCGGGAACCGCACCGCGTCATCACCACCCGCAGCAAATCACAAGACCACGCCGTATGAGCCGCACCGCGCCAACGCCACCCGCAGCGCGTCGTGAGAACCCGCCGTGTGAAAGCGGTATTGGTTCAGGCGCAGCGCTCCCGGCAGCGCTGCGACCTGACTCAGTTGCTGCTACTCCATTGTTGGACTTTGACATCATCAGTTTGTTATCATTAGATGTTGTTCTTCAAGGCATTGCTTGCCTTTTACATCAGCAGGTGAGTTGGTCGTCACCATCATCCTCATCATCATCAGCTTCATGGTGCTGTTCGTCATCATCAGCAAAATCCAAAAAAAATCTCATCTACCTTTTCTTCATCGTAAGTTTCAAAAATTTCCGATTCTTTCATTCATATTTTAGGAATCCTTTGGGGTTATTGCATATTTTTGAAGAGGTCCTGCTTTTCCAAATTGCGAACGACATTTTGGTAAGTGTGTCATCAGTAACTGTAGTCGGCAGGATCGGATCGTTCCCGGAGGGCTAAACGGTAGGAAGGGGGTGGGGGGAGCTCTATCTTGCAGGGGCATCACAAGGTGGGGGTTGAATGTCTCAAAGAGGGTAGGGGCAGAGTAGGGGATTGCGCCATTCTGGGGCAGGGGCTGGTGCATGGGTCAACATCAGTCCCTGCAGAGGCAGAAATGGGCAAGGGGTGGGGGGGCATGCTTTAGGTGGGAACTGCGTGCTCCTGGGGAAAGGGGGGTAGAGGGTTGGTCCTATATTGGGGCCGAGGGAGAGTGGATGACTCACCTCGGCGGAGGCAGTGTAGGGCTGAGGGGGGAGGGGTAGGGGGAGGGAGGGGCGATTTGCCCAAGGCTGATATTACCATTACCAATGAAAATATTGAGGCCAGGGTCCTCACAGTCTGCCCGGAGTGACCGAACCAAACTTGCTATCATCCACTTTACTATTTCTTTCCATTTGGTTTTGCCTTCCGAGGAGGCTGTAGGAATAGGTGCTATCTGGCAAGTCATCTGTGATCCTGCGAAGGGTGGTTGAAAATTCGGTGGCCCTCGAAGACCGATGCTGGAGAACGCTGGCCGGAGCCGGAGCCAGGTGGCGCAACTCTGTGACCTAGCTTCGTGGGGGCGTGAGGCCTGGTAGAGAGCTCTGGGGGGCTGTTTGCGGGGGCAGCCTCAGTGGTCATCGGGGGTTGTAACTGGAGCAATGCTGGCCGGTGCTGGAGCAAGGTGGTGCAACTCTGTAACCTAACCTGATGGGAGCATGAGGCCTGGAAGAGCTTCGGTTCATGCTGAAAAGAGCCATGCTGGTGGTGGTCGTAGGTGGATTGAAAAGGTTTCACCTATCTGATTCGTGGTTGGGAGCCTTTTTGACACACATATTCTAGTGACTTGGTAGAGTTTGAATAGTGGGAAAAAAAAAAAGTCGGTTGTTCTTATGAATGTCTTAGGACTCTAGGGACTCTTAGCAACCCATCTTAGGCGGTTTCGATGTTGTCATACTCAGTGATCTGCGGCTGTTTGATGCCAGAACGACGCTGGCCGGTGCTGGGGTGTTGCCCTGTAACCTGCTGATGCAGGAGCGTGAGGCCTGGTAGAGAGATCTGGAGATGCTTTGGGGTGGGCATGCCAAGGGACAGCCGAGGGTTGCTGCTGGGACGACGCTGGTCGGAGCTGGGGCGAGTTGTGTTGCCCTGTAACCCAGCAGGGTGGGGGCATGAGGCCTGGAAGAGCTCAGCAGGGAGTAAGTCTGTTGGAAAGTCTTAGAAGGGCTTGTTAGGGATCCTGAGGGCTGTGAGCATTCGTAGGACCTCTGTGGTAACCTATTGCATGAGTAGTTCCTTAATAGGTCATTAGATATTCATGATCCTCCCCATGCTTTCTGATTCATATCGTGTTCACAGACTGTAACAACAACAACAACAAAAAAAGGTCACATGCTAACAGTCCATCCGTTGAAAAGCAGCTCTCATCAAAGCATCGACACAGTTATAACACGCTCCATGTGCACGAAGAAGAAGAAGAATCAAGGGTAGATACCAACGAGCAGGCATACAACCAGTTCTATCATGGAGGGCGAACTGATCTACGCAATCAAAACAACTCTAAATACTTCCACTGCCAGTCAAAAACACCAGTAAGATATGCATTCCTGCTAGTCACACAGTTCCTCGCTCCTGTAAGGCAGCTGATAACCTCCGCAACCACTTTCACGGATCAGATCCGTTGGTTGTCGCGTCTCCCTAGAAAGTTGAATACAGTTTGCACTAAGCTTGATGTACACTTAATGAATTTGTTTTGGGATCCTGACCTTGTTGATCGTATTCACCAGCCTGAAAGATGAGCTTGAGTATCGCCAAAGCATCTCATTCCATGCAACACCTGTTAGTCATTTGCATGTTCAATATTTTTTTTTTTCCACATGCAAAGAAAATTAACGAGCATGACCAAGGAAAAATTAATATTCATTAACAAACATCCTTAACAAAGAAGATTCAATGTATCGAAACAAAATAAAATAAAAAAATAAAATCCTCAGCGATGAGCAATCAACTGTTGTTTTCTCTTAAACAACCAGTACATGCGAGCTTTCCTTCATCCTCTTTTGAGGTTGTCTGCGTGCATCTGAATTTAATTGGGCGCAGGCCATGGCTATGCCGGACGCGGACCCGAACCCGGACATTTCCGGACATGGAACCGGACATTTCCGGACGTCCGGAATTCCGGACATTTCCGGACGTCCGGAATTCCGGACATTTCCGGACCTCCGGACATGGGGGGATCCGGACGGTCCGGATGTATGGACAAGTCCCGAAATGTCCGGACCATTAAAAATAAAAATAAAAAAATCTGAAAAAAAAGTATGCTATGCAGAATAACAATGCCAACCACTTTTGCCTCAGAGTCATGTCAGAATTCCTAACCAAACTTGAGTTACAACTTACAAGTCAAAAACTATAAAAAAGCTTAAAAAAAGACTTTAAAAACTAATAAAAGGTAATGAATTATTAATAATAAAAAAATTGGGGTTGTCTAATAAATTATTATACAGAGAGAGCATGTCCGGACCCCCCAAAAAAGCATAAACGGGCCTGAAAACCCCCCAAAACAATTTTGGGGGCTTGGCTCCTCAATGGGGAAGGGTCCTGGACCGTTTTTTTTTTTTTTTTTTCCCTCAAATTTTGGCAGATCCGGGCCTTCCAGACCGGACGTCTGGAGTCCGGACTGAATCCGGACCGTCTGGACGGCGGTCCGGATCGTAGCCATGGCGCAGGCCGACCCATACATCCCGACCAGACTGAACTTACATGGCCACACCATTTCCATGTACTAGTGATCAACTTTCTTTCTTTTTCCTTTTTTTTTTTTTTCTTTTTTTTTTAAAGCTGCATTCTCCTCGTCAGGGGACAGCCATATAGTTTTCTCTCATCAACTTTCAAGGGATTGCATGAAAATTGATATTATTATTTTTTAAAATTCAATGCGAATCTAGATTGAAAGTTCGATCAAATCCCATTGAACCCATAATAATGACAGCATTGACTGTATTGCCCCGGCCAGGCAAGTGGCCCCGGGCCACTCTGGTAGCCTAGCAAAGAAGTTGATAAAAGCCCTATTGTCAAAAAAGAAACAATAGAAAAAAGGTAGGTTCACCTCAGTCACCTTACCTTCTACAGTAAGAGTGTCATTTGGAGACTGAAGATGGTAATTCCATCCTTCTCTTCTGAAGATAAGCTCATTCTTAAGGACTTCAGGATGCAAAACGCCATCCAAGACCATATCCAAGTGATTGTACAGGTCCTGCAAGAAATTCCACCCTATGGTTTAGAGCTTTAAAATCAAACAAACCATGATAAGCTGTGAGGCATGAGAGATATATGTATACACTAAAATTATAGTAAAATATATATCATCATAGAGAACTGCTTGGTGGAACCATAGGCAGAGATGGAGAACTCTACAACAAATGAGGGGCTGTGACAGACTGTTTCGTTGGAGTTTCATCAACTCATCAGGAGGTTGATAAACAAACAAATTAACTGCTTAGTACAACTTTTCATTAACCCAACCAGCTGAGTGTCGAGGGATTTGCACTGCTCAAGTATGCAATGTGCGACTAATCCATCGATTTAGGCTTCATCCCGTATAATATACATATACATATGTATGCATGTATGTACACATGCATATGTAATGGCCCGCCAAAACACAGACTGAGAACACTGCTGATTTCTGGGAATTGCCGCTGGAACGAATGCCTTGCTGAGATTCCCGCATTCTGCTGTGGTTTCCAAGTCTGTGTGTGTGTGCATGCCTGTTGGTTTTCATGCCTGTCTGAGTGCTTGTCGGCTGAGTGTGTGTGTTACCCGCAAGGGTACTTGTTGGTTGAAAGGCCCCGCAAGGCCGGTTCTTACCTGTGCCCGTGACTTTGAGGGTTGCAGCGGGGAAAACACTCAAGTAGCGGGGGTAGGCCCGCGACACTTAGAGCAGCAGGGAAAAACACTCAAGTAGCAGGTAGGCCAGTACCACTCAAGTAGTGGCAGGAGTGTCGGGTACTGGAGGCCGAGCAGAAGAAGACAAAAGTTGGCATTTTTAGAGGCCCAGTAGCGGTAGGATAGAGGTAGGCCGGTACCAGTCCAAGTAGCCTGAGTCTAGGGCCTGTCCAGACGATAGCAGAGCCTGCAATGATGTTTCCCTCCGAAAGGGAGGAGGTACCGGTTGCTGGGAGGCCGCTCCGCCTAGGAAGTCACCGCTGAAGAGGCCAGTATGCCGCTATGTCTTCCAGAGGGGCAACCAGCTCCTCCTCATTTGCGGTATGCAAGGATTGGCGACATGCTGCTGAGCCAAGCGCTGAACTGGTGCAGCGCTGCCTGGAGGTGAAGGGCAGCTGGGCGCTCAGCCTGGCTATGGCGAGCAGCCCAGCTTGAGGAGGAAGAATGGGGCGAAGGAGGAGAGTGGCGAAGCACCTACCTGGCTATGGATCTATGGTGGACACCATCTTCATCACCTTGTTGGGTGCTGCATCTGGAAGGCCCCAGTTGGGGTAGTGCCGCACCAAGGAAGCTCGAGGCAGAGTCAGGCATGGCGGCTTAGTCAGCAGCGGCATAGCTGCTTTGGGTTGTCCTTTGGACAGGAGTACAGCACCATAGCTGCTTTGGGTTGTCCTTTGGAGAGGAGGGCAGGACCCTAAGTAGTCCGCCATAGCCTAGGCATGTGAGAGGAGGAAGAAGGAGGGAAGCCATAGCTATGCTGGACCTGTTGTGGTGTCAGCAGTAAGAGGGAACTTCGGATATTGATTCTGGTTCATCCACTCATTGTTATTATTATTATTATTGGAAGAAGAATAAGATTGGCAAAGTGAAGGAGGAGGAAGGTGGAGAGAGAAGGGGGATTTGTCATTGGTCTTGCTGGTGTACATCTTCTTCTTCTTCTGCTTCTTCTTCTTCCCTCTCTCTTCTTTGGTCTCTATCTCTTCGCAATTGGGTGGCATCGTCTTTCATTGTGAATTTGCACTGTGGGAATGACCAGGATCGTAACACATACATTTATACATACATACATACATACATACATACATACATATACATATATATATACGGAAGCCAGCATTCGGCTGAACGCCGACCTTCAATGTTTTTTTGCTGTATTGCGTGAGGGGTTGTCCTCCGCCTCCTCATTAAGGAAAAAAAGAAATCATCGATTGATTGATTGATTGATATAGGATCCACCAATCCAATCGGGCTGATTGGGTTGACCGATCTCTCTCTCTCTCTCTCTCTCTCTCTCTCTCTCTCTCTCTCTCNTCTCTCTCTCTCTCTCTCTCTCTCTCTCTCTCTCTCTCTCTCTCTCTCCCCCTCTCTCTCTCTCTCTCTCTCTCTCCCCCCCCCCCCCCCTGACGTGCACGCGAGCGTGCACCCGCTCACAAACGAACGAGGAAAAGAAAGAAAATTGAAAAATAAAACTAGAAAAAAAAGGGGCCCCAAGCAGGGTTTGAAGGCAGAATAGTCATCTTTGATTTCTACTAATTTTTTATTTTTTATTTTTTTTCTCGTCAGAACAGTCTAAAACTTTCTAGGGTGGTAGTCCATAAGGAGGGGAACCTGCAAAAAAAAATAAAAAAGAAAAAAAGAAAAGAAGGGCCCTCAAGCAGGCTTTGGAGGGTCTCAAACTCAAGGGCCTCTGGGGTCCGGTGTTGGGGCTGGGTCCCCGAACGTTCGGGTGGGGTGTCAGACCCTCCCAAATGTTCCCGTAGGTAACACACTTTATATACATATATACATATATACATATAAGTTATTATATACATATATACATATAAGTTATTATATACATATATTCATATAAGTTATTATAGGTAACACACTTTATATACATGTCACAGCCCCTCGTTTGTTGTCCTCTTCTCCCTCTCTGCCTACGGTTTACCGGGCAGTTCTATTTGACGATATATGTAAGTTATTATATGTATATATTATATATGCATTGTCACAGAGAACTGACTGGTAACTGTAGGCAGAAAAGGAAAACAGGAAAAGAAACATACGACTATGACAGACTGTTCCAGCAGAAGTCCACGGACTTGTCAGGAGGCTGAACCATCTCCACTCTGGAGAGTCCCCTAAGCGATGATGATAGTGTTAACTGTCATTTCGTCTTAAAACAGCTGATGTGGGGCACCAAGCACTCCCCCCCTTGAGGGGTACCTGTGACGAGAATCAAATCAGATTATGACCCACCCAGACCCGACGGAAGACTCTATGGACTGCAGGTTCAATCTCCATCATAAGGGAGTGAAGCCCCCCACCCCCAAGAAACAAAGAAAGCTCTGCCGCCTCAGCACGTATTAGCAAAGACTACGTACATAATACCTTCGATAGTTCAACATAAAAAAACAACAAAAAGTAGAGCCTACAGTCCTGCGGGACATCCGTTAAAATTGGAACGACACGGAGAAGATTAGCAATTTAGCATCACGGTGGACCCTGCACAAGAATGACATGCATAAAGTGACAAATGGTCCAAAATTACTACCCCCCCGAAAAAAAAGATGGTAACCTAGATGGCCAACGACACGATGAGCTAAAAGTTTAGACTTTGTTTTCAGACATTGCGACTGATGCTCCGAAGAACGCATGCTCCTAAGATCATGGAAGCAATACGCAAGAAAAGACGATTGTTTGCTCCCCGCCAACGGACTGGAGCTTGTTCTTTAGTAAATAAAAAAAGAAAAAAGTAAGGTCTGCCGCAGCCAGAAAATACACTCCAGAGACCAGACACATGCTGTCGATACTACCGTCTTCATCTGAATAGAAAACCCGATCATTATAGCCGTATCTGGTTCAACTTTCAAAGTCTAGGTACAGCGATAATGACCGGACGTTGTATTCGGGTGAAGACGGTAGAGGCACAGCATGGATGCGTAGTGATGCCACTCAACCTGACCCAAGGAAACCATAGCAGTGAGGAGGACTTTCCGCTGCACCACAGGTGGGAAAGGGAGAAACGGACAAGACATCCGGGGAACAGACTGTTTTGCAAAGTTGCACCGACTCATCAGGCAAGCTGGGTTCGGTTACTCCGGGTAGACTGTGAGGACCCCGGCCTCAATTATCTTATTGATAATATCAGCCTTGGGCACTGGGCCCGTTTA
>BFEA01000635.1:499552-511403 GCA_003427395.1 Chara braunii | reverse complement strand
TTTTTTTTTTTTTTTTTTTTTTTTAACTCCATCTATTGGTGGGGAGCTGCACCTGCTGGAAAACGGGTCCGGCGTCCCTTACATATGACATCACTTTAAAAAAAAAACAGATAATGAACAGAGCAAGAGTGATTGAACCAGCACCTCTTCACCCTTTTTGGGCGCCAGAACCTACTACCACCTCTAGTACTGGTTCTCTTCCCTTCCTCAGCAATGCTTTTTTGGATCTTGTATTTGGATACTCTTTTGCATGTACCATCCCTCACAGATTGGCTTAAGTCACTTGTATTGAATGAATTTCAATGAAAATTGTGAAATAGTAATAAAAATCTTATTTCGTTAAAAAGTAGCATTGTTTCCATATTTGTGGCGCATACGTGAGGTGCTGCACCATGACAGCGCTGATTGCAGGTGCACAAAAAAATAAAGAAGCAACCGTGATGTCTGTATACGCAGCACAGAGAGAGAGAGAGAGAGAGAGAGAGAGAGAGAGAGAGAGAGAGAGAGAGAGAGAGAGAGAGAGAGAGAGAGAACCAAGAGCCCTTTCACATTATTCAGGCAACCCCTGCTGGGTATTCAAAAGGTCTCTGTCAAAAACTGTCAAGGGCCCCATTGGCAGGACAAGGGTAGTTGCTGAACTTGTACTAAGGAGGGAGCAGGCCAGCTATATATGGTCTAGCTTCGAATTCAGGTCTGTGTTTCAGCAGTCATGGGTTACTGACTTACTAACTCAGCATGTGATTTTCAGGCCAGCATGAACGGTTTTGACCTGTAACTTGGTCCCCTGACACTGATCCACCAGGGGACGGTTTTTGGTACACCTAGGCCTCTTATTGAGCTGCGGTGCGAGACCTTGTGGCACAGATACAGTATATACGCAGCTAGTCGCCGGTGCTTCTCCTTTCATCTTCATCGAGAACGTGCGCCGACGGTTGTAGCACGAACGGAGGCGACGTTCTGGGCGTTGCTGATATGGGTGTTGCTGGTATCAGGACATTTGTGTGCCCCTCCAGCGGTGTTCTGCACTGCACGCCCGCCTGCTGCTCTTGCGCCATCCAGCGAGGTGCTTCTCCGATCCGACGACGGCTTCAAGTGTTACGTGTTTGTGCTCTGGTTGTGCTCTGGTTGTGCTGTGCTGTGTTTGATCTGCTGTCTTTTTTGTGTGGCAGGTATCTCTTTCCGCTGGGAGTTAGTAGTATGGCGAGAACATGCTCTCCTCTGACGACGGTTCTCGGGGCATCTACGACTACTATGGTGACTGATTATCTCTTTCCTCGGCGATTTCTCATGTTCCGACGGTCTCGCATATTTTCTGCTCTCGGTTTTGCTGGTGTAAGGACGATGGGTAGAGTAGGTGTAGGATAGCTATATATAGGGGCAAGGCATGGGTATGGCCCCTATCGGTAGTGCGACAACATCTTCTGATCTGTCCTCCTGAAGAGTCTATGTGCGGGATAAGACGAAACGCGTCGAGGGTTGGCCGCGTGGTCTGTGGATCGTGATTTGCTGTTCTCAGTTGTGTTACTACTTTTGCGTGCGCATCAGAGTGGTTTTACATTGGTGTATCTTTGTCTTGCTCCATCTCACGCTGGATCTGTCTTGCCGGGCAGTTTTCCCTTTCCGATTACCGTGACAACCTCTAGTGAGATTACACACTACGTTGGTGGCCACGTCTACGTTTAGCGACTTAGGTCTTGGATGGTGGTTAGTTACGAGATTTACGAGTGTTGGGCGGTCGATAGTCTTGGATGGTGGTTAGTTACGAGATTTACGAGTGTTGGGTGGTCGATAATCTTGGGTTTTACGTAGTTTTTGTGCATCGAGCGGTTATCTTCACGGTTCGTTTGTGTGGGGTATGCCGTTCGAGCTACGTAATGGAACGTGTCCTGTTCCGTTGTCTCGTCCTTATCTCTGAGGTGGATGTTATGATTCGGATAATTGTTATCTTTGATGATGTGTCCAACTCTATTAGAGTGGTGTTTCGCCAGGATTAGATCCACCTGAGTACTGTGTACTTGTTTGTTTCGGTCTTGCCGTCCTTTGGATTTGATTCCGTTGTTTTTAGCGGTATTTTGTAATCTTCATCCCACAACTTTCACTTGTTT
The DNA here is from genome assembly GCA_003427395.1 of Chara braunii. Taxonomy (NCBI): domain Eukaryota; kingdom Viridiplantae; phylum Streptophyta; class Charophyceae; order Charales; family Characeae; genus Chara; species Chara braunii. Next base: position 509,298 of record BFEA01000635.1, on the reverse strand, counting down.
TGTGGTAGCTATGGCTACATCCAACAAGTGCTTCAATTGCGGTGGGGAAGGACACTTTGCGAGGGAGTGTCCTTCGGCCCGGAGTGCCCCTTCGACGCAAGGTAACAGTTCCACTGGTGGCCACGTGGCACCGCGTTTCTGGGCACCGCGACGGCAGCCTGATGATAGTAATGAAGAGCGTGAGTTTTTGAGGCAACTAATTAGTGAAAAGAAGGAGGAGCATTTACAAGGGAAGGAGTTAGAAGAAAGGAGAAGGTTCGATGAGATGATTAAGCAAGAAATCAAGAGGAATTCTGAAGCTTTTGAGGGAAGGAGTTTGAAACGATTGGGATCTGGACCGGTGGACGTGTCGCGCAGAATTCTCAAGTTTCGTAGGATCGGTGGAGTTTGGTCCGACAGTATTCTGACTATCCTTCGGGGGGCTTGCCTAGGTAATGAAAACAACTTTGCCATTGAGGTTGCTACGGGGAATCTTTGGGCTGACGGTTTGTCCGTCCTCAGACGCTGTTTTGGACTCACTAACGTATTCCTTGCACATTCTAGTTTTGTTCTCAAAGATCTTAAGAGCGATTTACAAGCTGGAGGTACTTTCCATTTTGATCAGGTGGTCTTTACGTCGGGGGGTAGGGCTATTTGCAAAAGGAAGTTGGCTTTGTTGTTACGGCAGCCTTGGAGGAGACGACTCCTCAAATTCAAATCTGTCGATGCGTTGGTGCGATGGTATCGTGCGATCCGCAATTTTTCGGGATCGGCTACCCGTTCTTCACTTCGGGGTGTCTTAGCACAAGCTCTTAATGGTAAGATTGGTATCGATGTCCAACCGAGGATCTTGGTACGGATGTTTTATGACCACCAGTTGAGTTCATCTAAGGTTCATGCTATTGTCCTGCGAATTGTATCTGGGTCTACTTTTCCTAAATCAGTGCAGGGGCTGTTGATCAGAAAGGTTAGATTCATATGGCGGAAAAACACGCCAGTTTCTGGACACTTGTGGAATTTTAAACAGGCAGCTAAAGGGGATGAACGTTTTGTCTATTGTTGTAATTTCGAACTTGACTGGGAAAGATCGGGTTTTCATGTCATAACCCGAATTATTGGAAAAATCTCAAGCCTTCCTGAGGTGCTCCGAAATTCGAGGAACATTCCCCCGGTTCGCCCAGCTCATGGTATGTTCAACCTTGGTAAGCAGTTGGTGGCAGTCTGTAGTTACCTTCGTTCGAATTTTGTGTTGGACCGTCAACACCTCCTTGATTGTTGGGCGGTAGAAGATGAGGATGTTGTGGCTAATCCCTCGGTCGATGTTGCATTGTTGTCAAAGTGGTTGCACAAACTGCGATGTTTTATCTGTGTTCCTATTGATCGTAATACGGCAGACACGCTGGTTATATGCCCACAACTTTACCTGCACTTTCTCCGTTTGACTTTCAATTGGAATTTGTCGTTTGTACCGGTAGAAGGGGATTCACTCTCAATACTTTCTGTCATGCGTTCAGAGTTTGAACGCCCCAGGTTACATACGTTGGGGAGATGGGATGCTAGTGGTCATTTTGGGAATGCCTATGTTCTACCGAAACATAAAGACCTCTCTCGGTGGCGGCCGATTTCTCCTACTTGTGCTGAACCAGCCAGAGTTGCGTCGGGACTTGTTGCGCGAGCTCTGCACTGTGTTTTTTTTGCATTACCAATGCGCTCTCACTTTAACCTCAAAGTTGTGATGGATATTGAACCAGGTATCCTTACCATGAGCCAGCGCTTTCGTAGGTTGGCTGGTTATTGTGATTTGCTTTCCACATCCTTCGATATTAAAGATATGTTCGTCTCTATGCCGCATTCAGATATCATTGATGCGGCTGATTGGTTGGTTTTTTTTTTCGAAGATCGCAGATGCAAAGGGGTCAGTGTGGCTAAGAAAGGCAAGAGGTCTTGGCTGTCCTACGGGGGTTCAAGGGATGAATGTAGGTTTGTCTCTTTGGATCAGATTAGGCTCATGGTTCGCTTTGACCTTCGTTTTACCTTCATCTCCTCGGCTGGTGTGCTTCTGAGGCAGATTGTGGGTGTGTCGATGGGTAAAGCTTCGAGCTTCCCTCTGGCCTGTATTCTCTGCTCCTTTGCAGAATGGAAGTTCCTCCGTACCTTGGGTAACGATAGACGATTCGTTGAAGGTTTTCGCATTGTGGATGATGTGACTGTTTTCATTGCTGTTACCAGGAACACCGGGAAAGCTATTGCTCTGTCTCTTGGAACGTTTCGTGCGTTGTTACGGGTCAACCCTCAGATTGATACGTACTGACGAATCCCAAGATTGTTGGACCTTTGCGGGAGTAACTATCCATAGGCATGGGGTCAATCTGAGGACAGTTGCTATCCTTAAGAATGCAGCATCGGTTTGGGAGTTCGGTAATCTGACCTTTGGATGTTTTCAAGATTTTTGCTCTTACTCCAGTAAGAAAGCAAAAATCGGGAAGATTATCAGTACTCTGCACCGGGTGTTTCGCCTTACTTCTGATACCCGGGGACAACATGAGGTTCTGTTGGTAGTAAAGCATGAACTGTTCTGCCGAGGTTACCCACGGCGTTTAATGATCTCGTCATTTCGACGTTTTGGTGCCAAATTTGGGGGTTCGATTGCTGAAGTGATAGCTGCTTGTGAATGAGTTGTGGTTTGGGGTTTGGCATGTTTGCCAAACAGGCCTCTTAGGCCCTGTACACTATGCCTTTTATGGCCAGCATTTCGGGTAGTGTGCTGGCCCGACTTTGGTAAGCCTCCTTTGGTTTTTCCCTTTTTTTGGACGCTGTATGGAAGGGTGGTTTTTCCTTTCGCGAGAATTCAGGATAGGCCTGCCGAAGGTTGGCTTGTACTGGCGGGATTTTGACACTTTTCTTTCTCTATTCAGCACGGAGGCTTTCCGATCGTATGGTTTGGGACTCTGGAGTTAGACTGTACTGGTTGGGGTTTGGCTCTCCCGCGCATGAACGGTTTCGATCTGTAACTTGGTCCCCTGACACTAATCCGCCAGGGGACGGTTTTTGGTACACCTAGGCCTCTTATTGAGCTGCGGCACGGGACCTTGTGGCACAGATACAGTATATACGCAGCTAGTCGCCGGTGCTTCTCCTTTCATCTTCATCGAGAACGTGCGCCGACGGTTGTAGCGCGAACGGAGGCGACGTTCTGGGCGTTGCTGATATGGGTGTTGCTGGTATCAGGACACTTGTGTGCCCCTCCAGCGGTGTTCTGCACTGCACGCCCACCTGCCGCTCTTGCGCCATCCAGCGAGGTGCTTCTCCGATCCGACGACGGCTTCAAGTGTTACGTGTTTGTGCTCTGGTTGTGCTCTAGTTGTGCCGTGCTGTGTTTGATCTGCTGTCTTTTTTGTGTGGCAGGTATCTCTTTCCGCTGGGAGTTGGTAGTATGGCGAGAAGATGCTCTCCTCTGACGACGGTTCTCGGGGCATCTACGACTACTATGGTGACTGATTATCTCTTTCCTCGGCGATTTCTCATGTTCCGGCAGTCTCACATTTTTTCTGCTCTCGGTTTTGCTGGTGTAAGGACGATGGGTAGAGTAGGTGTAGGATAGCTATATATAGGGGCAAGGCGTGGGTATGGCCCCTATCGGTAGTGCGACAGCATCTTCTGATCTGTCCTCCTGAAGAGTCTATGTGCGGGATAGACGAAACGCGTCAAGGGTTGGCCGCGTGGTCTGTGGATCGTGATTTGCTGTTCTCAGTTGTGTTACTACTTTTGCGTGCGCATCGGAGTGATTTTACATTGGTGTATCTTTGTCTTGCTCCATCTCACGCTGGATCTGTCTTGCCGGGCAGTTTTCCCTTTCCCTTTCACTCCACTACTCACCAAATGTGCAAAACTAAAATGAATCTGCTCCTAGAAACTGGAACCATACATTCAAGTCATATGTTTTTCTTTTGTGCAAGTGCTGATGAGTGGAGCCAGGCCCTTAGTGCCACTGCACGCAAGAAAGGAAAAACAAAAACAAAACAGGACAGCTCCTGTAGTGTTTGCAGCAAGTTTGTGACCCATAACTCTTGGAACACAGACCTGAATCCGAATCCAGAATATATTGCTGGCCTGCTCATGATTCTTCAGCTTCCAGCAGTTTGGCGACTGTCCTTCCAAATGCATGAGATCCCTGCTAATTCTTTGCAGGGGACCCTTTGGAAAAAAGGCTAGATTCGATGCATTTGAGTAGGATGTGGGCCCAAACTATGTTTTTTTTTTGCACTTACAATTTTCAAAAGGGAGGCACACGTTTGGTTACCACAGCCTAACCTTCTGAAATTTTTTATATTTTTTTTAATTCATAATTGTGCTGCATCACGTGCGCATGCGCTATGCGGGGAACATGTGCAGCTTGCGCGGACGTGATGCGCCCCATGTATGATGACATTTTTAAAAATTTACATATCAATATTTCTGTAATTCAGACTAATTCTATAAAATTAGATGTAAACATGCATCCTGTGGTCCTAGTTGCTCTTTTTTTTTTTTTTTTTTTTTTTTTTTGGAGAAAACCACGTCCAACTACTAGTAGGGGTACTGATGTGTCCTCGTTGCTCAGTTTGTGGTATAGCGCTTTTTCATAGTTGCTGAAGTCGCGTTTCCACAATTTTTTTTTTTCTTTCTTTGGGAAAGCTCGCAGCTGTATTGCACATTCCCCAAATGAGCGCGGGTTCACTCCACAAACAACCAAGGGTACCACTATTTCTCCTTTTTTTCCCTTTTAAAAACCTTTTTATTACGGACCCACTGCCCAAGGCAAAACACAAGGCAGCACTAAGTTCCAAATTCAGGGGCAGCAAGGTCCCCACCAATAGACCGGAGCAACCTGGAAGCCCGCTAGATGAGGAGGAGAGGGGGGGGGGTGCTCTTATCACCTCCCCTAGCGAGGGGACTTCTTTTTGTTAAAAAACAAATACTTTGAGATCAATCAGATGTCCAAAAGAAATAGCAAGAAAAAAAAAAAAAAAAAAAACGAACTAGCAAGAGATTATGCAGTAGAAGAAAACAAAGTGACCACAAAGCAGAATCTGATCCAATACTAGGCATGATTTGCCTTTTTTTTTTTTTTTTAATGGGAATTTGCAGATTGTATTATCAATACAAAACCGAGGTCCGGGGCCAAGTCCCACTAGCAGCGTTGAGCTACCTCAACGCCTGAATCTGGACGTGTTTGTGGAGCCGTACAGTTTTGCCTTGGGCACTGGGCCCTTAAGAAAAATGGAACCTTTTTCTGGTTATAAATAAATACCAAATAAATAAATAAAATCCATTTTGCGCCGGTTCGACCAACATAATTATTAATTACCGATTAAGTCGATTTTTTTAATTTACCTTTGCCTTCTTTGTCCAAAATTATGGTCGCCTTTTCGTGCAACTCACTGTCCCGCAGTTTTTCAAAATTACGGTGCTGGATGAAGTGGAGCCCATTTTTTTTTTTTTTAAGGGCCCAGTGCCCAAGGAGAAAATCACGTTGTCGTACAGTCTGCCAACTCAAGGGCCCAGTGCCCAAGGCAAAATTGCGGTGCTGTGCCTAAGGGCCCAGTGCCCAGGGCAAAATTACGGTGCTGTGCCTAAGGGCCTAGTGCTCAGGGCAAATTACGGTGCTGGATGAAGTGCAGACCTCGTGGCCCTTTAAGTTCGCAGACTGTACGACAAGTGATTTTTGCCTTGGGCAAAAAAAAAAACAAAAAAAAAAACGGTGCTGACGGTGCCAATTGTGGAATGGAATTTCCCATGGCGGCAGTTCATTTCGCGGAGCGCAAGGTCCATTTTGTGCAGGACTTCACCCTTTTTGGGTGTTTTTGTTTCTCTGGGTGAGGGGCTGCCTCGAAAGCAATCATAATCTTTTTTTTTTTTTTTTTTAATACTGTTCCATCTAGGCAACCAGCCGGTTCGCCCGTGCAAGGACCAGAGAAGAAGGTCCCAGCAAAAAAAACAAAAACAAAACACAACAAAAAACTCGAAAAAATCCGAAAACAAACTATATTTTGCAGAAAAATAACCTGAACAACATTTGCCTGAGGGTCACATCGAGATTCTTTACCAAATTTAAAATAAAAAAATAAAATAATTAAAATACTTTTTTTTCTTCTTTTTTTTTGGTGGGGGGGGGTTCGGCCGGGCAACTGACCCCGGGCCACTCTGGTAGCCTAGTGTTCCATTCTATTTCTGAGGAGCAACAAGTGCTGGGAACTGAGCCCAGCAGCTTCCCAACCTTGCACTGTCGGATCAGAGCCGTCTGGGTATAATTTGCGCGGATTTGCTGTGAATCCGCCAAATTTATTAATTTTCATGTTTTTGAAAAAAAAGATTCGAAAATGCTCGAAAGTTGCTGGATCAAAGGAGAATCGCTACAGTACCTTCATTTCCGGCCCTGCAAAGATAAATCAAAAGGAGGAAAATTAGAAGAAAAAAAAGAACAACACCATCTACGCCCACAAGTGCGCAATCGATCCTTCCCAAAAAAAAAAAAAACAAACAAAAAAAAAAAAACCGAACAAATCCTGGGGACAAAAATAATTGATAAAATGGTGATAACAAATCACAATAGTAAATAAGTAAATAATTGTAGTCATCAGTCATAGGAGTAGTAATAATAATAATAATAATGATAATAATAATAATAATAATATACCAAAAATCGGAGGAAGGAGGTGCAGGAGGAGGAGATAAAGGAGGAGGGGGAGGACGGGGAGGTGGGGGAGTGGCTGCACTAACACGAAGGAGGAGGAGGAGGAGGAGGAGGAGGAGGAGGAGGAAAGGAGGAGAGGAAGAGGAAGAAGACCAAGTAGAAGAAGAAGAAAGAAGAAGAACTGAGGGCGAGGGAAATGAAAAGAATTAAAAAAAATAAAAATAAAATGGTAACTTATTATTAAAAAAAAAAAAAAAAAACACGAATGGTAGATAACAGATCGTTGATCGATGACAAGAGTTGAGGACCACGTGGAACGAACACAATAATGTTGCTCTGGGGCATGGTCCCACTAGCAACCGGATAGGATAGAAAAGAGTTTGTGTGGCAGTTGAGTGACCCGAATCCTGCCGTGCATTACTGGTGATCCCACGGTCAGTATTTTACATGTACTACCGGAAAAAGTAAGGAGATCTTGGTTCACCTCCTCCTCTCCTCAACACTGGGCAGGCCGGTGCAAAGGAAGCTTCCCGCCAAAATCTTTTCAATCCGTTGGGGTATGGCCAACCCCAAAAGAGAGTGGGGTCGGCCATAGGCCTACTGGATAGAAGATTTTCAGTATTTTGCTTGCTGTTGTGCAATTATCTCATTGGGTGGAGCCCTCCTTCAATCACGGAGTAAATATATGGAGGGCGTCATGATCACTGCTGGCAGAAGTCGAGTTTATCCCAGAAAATGTGGCAGTTACTTTCTGCACTGTTGTTGCAACCACCATTATCAGATCATTTGTGATCTGATGGCTGGGAAGCACTCTGCCGTGATTTCAGGTGGGAGGTCTCTGTTTCTTTTTCTTTTTTTTTGCCTTTCTCCTGTTTTCTCACCCCAGAAATTCGTAATGAACCTGTCAGGCCGCTGCCACTCAGTGTCACACTGGATCGGCCACATTCCTATCCTACTGCTAATGGGACCACACCCCTGGGCTACGTGCTCATTTAAAATTATGGAAAAAAAAAAAAAAAAAAAAAACAATTCGTAAACGTCCAACCTAGGGGCAGAGTCCCTCAGTCACAATTCGTTACGAATCTGTTGGCAAATTCTTTTTATTCTTTTTTTTTAAATATCTTTTAAGTTTTTTTTTCCCGCTTTTTTTTTCTGTTAATTAATGCAGAGCTTCGCCCTATGTCACCAAAAGACAAGAACAAGTGCGAGGTGCAACGAGCCGAGAGACTGGGATTGATCGCCTGAATCAGGACGTCTTTGCGGAGGTGCAGAAAATCGCAATTGATCTGCTTTTCTGCATCACCGCATGAAACGCGTCCAGATTCAGGCGCTTAATCCAATCCTCTTTGCTAGTGGGACCTGGCCCCAGCCGAAGACATCTGCGCTCTGCTATTATTGCCATTTTCCTCCGAACACACACACTAAAAAAAAAAGCCATCCTGATCTCGAATGTATCCGACCTACTTTCCCGGTTAGGTACATTGTTGATGACGTACTCGTACTCTCTTCCTCCGAACACAACGTATCCTGATCATGACTGTATCCCACCTACTTTTCCGGTCTGATACAGTTACTGATGAGGGTGCATTGTGTTCGAGGAAAGGCGGTGATCTTCGACAATATCCGGAGTCACAGTGAAAGAGTTCCCATCAAAATTATTATGTTCTTTTTTTAAGTTTTTTGGATTAATATGAATTTAATAATATACTATATATTTTGGATAATTGGAGCCACACAGTGACGAGGCAAGCGCCCTTTTCTTTTTTTCTTTTTTTTTTCTTTTTTCTTTTTTTTGTAATCGGTGCGCATGCGCCTATCGTCTGTCTTTTTTTGTTCTCTCATTTTATTGTTAACAAAATATATTATTATCAACAAAATAAAATAGAAAATCACAGTTCGAGACCTATGTGATTCTGGAAATGACACGTGATGCGCCAATAACCTCGGAGAATGTCGGTTTAAAAATTATATATAAAAAAAAAAAAAAAAAAAAAAAAAACACGAATTGGGGAAAAATTCAACAACAGAATTCTGAATTACGGAATTCCGAGTACGAGGAACATTTACCGTATTCGTGGACGGAATTGAGGCCAGATACATCCAGGTATGGCCGTCAATGCGGTCCGATACATTTGAGATCATACTGCTACTGTGAGTACACCCTCAGTTACGTGTGCACTTTTCTGACCATAGCTTCTACAGCCTAATTTTTATTTTTATTTTTTATTTTTTTTTAAAAGACTCAGCTCATTTGATTTCGCACACCAAAAGACGAGTGTGTGTCAAGCCGTGGCTGACAAATTATGAACAATCATAAACAGATGACTCGAAAACTGCCGAAGAAGAAGAAGAGGAAGGGGAAAAGGAAGAGGAGAGGAGGGAGAAAGGGAGTGAGAACCAGTAGAGACCAAAAACAAGACCATCTCCCGAACACGACTCTGTATTAAAGATAAAACATGAAGAGCGACATGGCGTTGACCCTGCCGGTTTCACCTGGCCGCCAAAACCAGGATCATCAGGGGCCTATCGATATCGGTGACGAGGCCGGGAATCCTCAACAAACAACCCGGGAAAAGAACAAACTTGTTACTGCGACCATTACCCAGCTTGGGAGTACTAGGCGGCAGGATGAAAAATCCAGAGACAGAAATGGCCAGAACCAGACCGCTGTCCTGATGATACCCGCCCCTGAACGAAAAATCTGCCTCAGGCCATCAAAGCCTCACAATCCACAAAACTTTCCCTGGCCCAGCTAATCTGGGTTCTTCTGCCGCACAACAACCCCATTGCCACCTAAATCTAGCAAAACGTACATAACTTGGAAAAATCTTTAGCTCAACTAACTTTAACTGAGGTGGAAAAAAAAAAAAAAAAAAAAACCTTTAACTAAGGTGATAATAACCAATTAATCAGTGAGGCAACGATAGTCGTAGAGGGCAAAGGCAGGCAATCCCATTGGGGGCATGAAAGGCAGAGACGAAAGCACAGCACACACAGTTAAAGGCAGAGAAGAAAGCACAGCACACACAGTGAAAGGCAGAGAAGAAAGCACAGCACACACAGTGAAAGGCAGAGAAGAAAGCACAGCACACAC
>BFEA01000635.1:452713-469043 GCA_003427395.1 Chara braunii | reverse complement strand
AGAGAGAGAGAGAGAGAGAGAGAGAGAGAGAGAGAGAGAGAGAGAGAGAGAGAGAGCTCCTTCCTTTAACCTGGAAAGGCATTGACAGATACTAGTTGAACAGCGAATCAATTCGCAGATATCGGTTTGGTGACTGAGCACCTTTAACAAGTGTCAAACAGTCGTTGGCGGTCTGTGCGGATGGTCACGCACTATAAGGGAACCTTGGTGTGTGGCCGGACTTCCTGTTGGATTTGGATCTGTTTCGAGCAGAGTTTCGCACTCAAGAAACAGAATTGGACTCCAGATCCCGCAGGTTATCAGTTCTTGGACATTTGCATGGACAACTAGCGGATTGCTCAGGGTACACAGCACAAGTCGGAGTGTACTCTCATTTAGATGGATAACATGAACGCACACCATCAGCGCGCTGATACAATACGGATGCTGGTTTGTCATTTGCATGGACAAATCAATAACATAGATTCCTAACATTCACTCTTGTCATCGCAAACATCGATCCCCTCCTTCACATGAGCATGTATAGGACTGTAAGCCATTGGCATGAACATCGGAGATCGAAACACTTGCAAGATAATCAGCGTGTCATTTCTTTGCATGTACAAGATACATAACATCCATTCAAAACATTTACTCTTGTCACCGCAACGTGGAGATGGAAACACTCACAACTTGCATAGTTTTTTCCTAACATTGCACCTTCGTAAATGGAAACACCGCACGCAGAGTTACGAGAAATGTTCAATTCACTGAACCGCACATTGCAAAGTAGACAGGGGGGGTTTCCGAAAAAACATTCAAAGCAAAAAATCAGTCAATCACACGTTGTCTCTCGCACTTATTGCAACTACTGCCTCTCGCACCTCTATCTGGTACTTCATATCCACCATTTCAAGGTGCACATGCACATGCACATCATGTTCCACAAGATTGTATTTCAACACGTTTTCCCTTAAACACAAGGTCTGACCACACGTCCGTATCTTGCGACATACGGGGATTCCCGCGGACGAGGTCGTAAACGGAAGCCATACATAGCATTCATAGATGATCCATACACATGGATCTGCAACTCGTTGACTGTTGTATTCTCCGAAAACACGGACATGTATTTCATCCTAACAAACCCACCGGGTCTTGCTAAGGAATTCCCTATACAGTCTTGTATGTCGGACACTTTCTCATCCACCTCATAAAACAATTCTAAACATGTGATCTGACCTGCTCTCACAAAATCTGACCGCCCATCTACATCGGGGCGAGACATCACTGACTTGAATTTGTAATCCTGTTGTACCATGTCGTTCCGTGACATGAGCACAACTGCATCCACGAGTTTTCTACTTTTGTCTGAAGTAGCCACACATAGCACTCTGGCAAAAGGACATCCGTAATCAGTCAACCGCACACAACAATACGATATAGTTTGTGGAGAAGTCCCTGGGCAACGGGGTGGGCAGTGTTCCAAGAATGAACAATGACGAGCGCAGTCCATCAACTCTTGCTTCTGCGAACTTCCCCAAGTTCGTGGCGAAGATGTGATGTACTCGCAGTGGAGGCGACGTCTGAAGCTGGTACGGTAGTGGATCGGTTTACCCTTATCGTCCAGGGTCTTTCGCTGGAGGACACCATCAAGCAGTGCAATGAGGTTCCCGAACTCTAACATGTTGGCAAACTTGTAATCGCTTGCCCAAGGGCAGACACGCTTTATCGCCTTCCAATCATTATCGTTCCATTCGTCGAGATGCCGATTCATGTACGGTTTGACGGTCATCCATGGGTCCTCATCGAAGTCCTTCTCGGTTGCTCCGTCGATCCACGTTTGACCGTCATGATGCCGCACCGATCTCGCACAAGATGAAAACGGTCTTGCTAACTGCATGTGTTTCTCAGGACTCAAGCGCATGTGCGTCTCGGGACTCATGCTGACGCTTGTCGAAGGTGTCGACGACATTACGCTCCCTACACATCACGCACACACAAACGAGACATACGGACGTGTAGACCGTCGTAAATAAAGTTGGCCAATGATAAGTCCCCTGGTGCGGCCAACACTCAATCGTCACACCCCGTACTATATATCAACAAACAAACTCCTCACTTAAGCAAAGTGCGAGTGAACTCTCACTTACGTGTGAGTGAACTCGCACTCGCATGGAGAGGCAGGTGCACACACCATCAGAGTGATGATTAAATATGGACACTGGCTTGTCATTTGTATAATCCCGGATGAAAACATCATCAAATCTTTGCATGGACGAATTCGCAACATAGATTCATGACATTCACTTAGCGGATTGCTCGTGGTTCAGAGCACAAGTGCGAGTGAACTCGCAGTTAGATGGAGAGCTAGGTGGTCATACCACTGAAGTGAAATGCTCGGGGTGCACACAGCAAGTGCGAGTGAACTCGCACTTAGATGGAGAGATAGATGGCCACACCATGACCTCATGTGTGTAATGTATAAGGAAATCGGCGTGTCGTTTTTGTATACCCTGATGATATTATCGTCATTTTTTTGCATGGACACGATACATAACATCCGTTCAGAACTTTCACTTCTACTGATGACGACAGGCCGGTGTGTACATGCGTTCATTCAAAGTTCGAAGAGGCGACTCGAACGTAAGACACTGCGGCGCATCGATTGGAGCATCTTCCGCGAACATAGAAATACATTTCATGTGAACGAACCCGGTCCTTCCAGCCAGAGACCTGCCTATAGCATCCCGTATAGAGGACGTTTGAGCTTCAACCTCACGCCAAGCGTCCACATCGTCCACCTTACCCCCGATTACCAAATCCCATGTCCCTTCGTATTCGATTGTGACCAAACCGATAATGTCTCTCCCGAGGTGCAACTCATTCCTGGACACGTAGACCACAGCGTCAGTCAAGGTCCTACTCCGATTCGAACACGCGACGCAAAGGACCCTAGATAAGAATAACTTTCTGAGACGCAATCGAACGCAGCAGTAGGAAACTGCTCGAGGTGACAGCCCTGGAGAGCGCAACGGGTACTGATCGAGGAACTCGGAATGTCGTGCACAGGCAAGCAACTCGTGTTTCAGCGCACGGGACCATGTGCGTGGCGAAGCAGTCACGACACTGCAGGCCAACACATTTTGATGACGAGGAATATTCAGCTTTGCACTCAAGCAACGACACCGAACTGAACCCAGCACAGCTCTAGGCACGGGAATGAAACTCCCAAACTCGCACATGTTAGCGAACGTGTAGTCGTCCGCCCACAGACACTCCCTGAGCATAATGTCCCATTCAAGCTCTTTCCACGAGTCCAGGGGAACATCAGTGAACGGGGGGACCTTCATCCAAGGATCACCGTCCATCTCGTCTCTTGTCGCACCGTCAATAACAATGGAGTTTCCACTGCCGGAGACGCGCTGCACGCTTGGGGGAAAATAGTATGCCATGCGCTAACGCCAATCACCCAGGATAATCAACTCCGACATGGCCATCGCGATCGACAAATGCCCTGCAGGCCACAACAAAAAAAAAATAAGCAAATGCTTTCACCCAGCTCACAGGGAAAGAAAATAACCATTCCCCCAAAGGACGTCCGTCGAAACTCCGATGACGGGCGTCTTGTCAAACACGACCACCACCGCACGACCGCACTGCACTCAGCCGGGCGAGAGGCACATCAACGGGCATGGCAAGAGAGAGAGAGAGAGAGACTCTAGTTGAACAACATTCGACAGAGAACCGTAAGGAAGTGTCAAAGAGCACTACATGTATGCCAGGCCGAGCACCCACGAGCACGTATACAAGCAATGGAAGTGACCACGAGCCCTCTGCATCGGTTTAAATGACCACCTTCAAGAAGTGCCAAACAGTCGGCGGTCTCAGCTGTCTAGTGCTAAAAGCATTCTTAGGGGACCTTGCGGAAGAACTGCTTGGCGTAGCACTAGATACTCACCAAACAGTTTTGGATGTCGATCGTATGGACACATCATATGATGCTTACCAGCAAGCACCGGCTGATTGCAGGACCTTCTATCCGGTGTGGATCTTTGAGAGCAGATTTGACGCAATCCACCGTTAGATCCATTCCGGCAAGGGGGACCTGCCATTTTGCCGTTGTTTATTGTACTCATCACGTGGGAATCGACGACGTGAGGAACCGACAATGAACATTCTTAGGGGACTTTGCGACCGTGTTTGGAACTTATTGGCGTAGCACTAGATGCTCACCAAGCAGTTCTGGATGACGGTTATATCGACACATCATATGATGCCTTACAAGCAAACTGTGGTCGGATCCCGGCCCCCATCCCCGGTGTGGATCTATGAGAGCAGATTTGACGCAATCCACCGTTAGATCCACATCAAAGAGGCGGACCGGTCATCCTGCCGCTGTTCAGTGTAGTCATCATGCGGGAGTCGACATCGCAAGAACCCGACGATGTTCCAATTGGGACGTGCTCTTGTTTCGTGATGTGCAGGTGCTTACCGGAGGTTCGTTTGCAGAAGTCGGGAGAGAAGGAGAGAGGGAAACATTTGCAGGTTACCTGTTGTTTTCGTAAAGGTCAAGTTGAAGCAAAGTGCGATGTGTTCATTCAAAGTGCGAATGAACTCGCACTTAGATGGAGGGTGCAGTTGAAGAAAAGGAGAGAGGGAAACAGTTGCAGGGTGCTCGTCGTTCACACCAGAAGTGAGAATGAACTCGCACTTCGATGGAGAAGCAGGTGCGAACACCATCAACGAGATGATTTAATATGGACGTTGGCTTGTCATTTGCATATTACCCGGTAAAAATGTCATCAAATCTTTGTGCGGAGAAGATACATATCCATTCCTATAAGTAACTCTTGTCATCGCCTTCAAGTTGCCTAATGTTTTTCTAAAAGGTGAAGTTGCACACCACAAGGAGAGTTTCCAGAAATCATTCAATGCAAAAAAATCATTCAATGGCAAATTGCAAAGTACACAGAGGCGTTTTCAAAAACAAATCAATACAAAATTGCAAAGTATACGGAAACTTTCCAAAATTCACAAAGTACATGGAGCCTGTCAAAACATCATTGAAGAACACGTTCTAAGGCACATGTAGGCATTCCAAAAATTATTCCAGCCCACGTCGTATAGTCTACATGACATGTTCTTATCTACAGAAGAGGACGCTTCCGTACAGTCTATATCGGTCCCCCTCTTCGCCACCAACCGAAAAGTCCTGCATTACACATGAAACAAACCCTACCACTAATACGAACATGTCGAAGACCTAAACGAAAGTTGATTCAAGCCGAAGACCTACACGAACGCTGATTCATGCCGAACAAAATTGCAAAGTACACGAAAGCTTTCCGAAATTCACAAAGTACATGAAGCCTTTCCAAAAATCATTGAAGTACACGTTCTAATGCACATGTAGGCATTCAAAAAATCATTCCAGCCCACGTCGTATACTCTACATGACATGCCCTTTTCTACAGAAGACGCTTCCGTACAGTCTATATCACTCCCCCTCCTTCGCCACAAACCGAAAAATCCTGCATTACACATGAAACAAACCCTACCTCTAGTATGAACATGTCGAAGACCTCCACGAACGCTGATTCGAGCCGAAGACCTACACGAACGCTGATTCGTGCCGAAGTCCTGCATTAGACAAAAGGTCATGCGAACCTGACACAATCTTCACCTGCCTACACAAGTCCCAGACAGAAGCTCATCCAAGCCCGACATGATGTCTACAACGTGATAGGGTCAGACCCACTGCAAAAGGAGTGAGGTGATAAATGGGAGTCTATTCGCATATAGAATCCGAATACCCTGAGACGATGAGTATCTTCGTAGCATGCGTCGGGTGAAAAGAGTTAGTACGATCTTCATGGTAGCAGCATGTTCAGTCTTCGAGTAGCCTCCCGCGATCGTCGGCGTTGCGCTCGTCTATGTTGAACTCGATTAAAAGGACTTGGTTCGGGAATTCGGGCCTCAAGATCTGCTTCGATATTCGGCAAGTCGCGCATGAGTAAATCTCTTAAAACTCGATTCAAATTGCTTTAGTGACGGATTTGGAACGGACAACGGTCTCCCCAGAACGGGGGACTGTCATCATTTTCTCTCACACCAGATACTAGGAATAATTCTCCATCTAAGCACGAGGCGATATGCATGATGAAGATCGATAAGAAAAACGTAATGGCAGACTCACAACCTTCTGCATTCTATCGAAAGAAATGCTGGTTACGTACGAATAATACAAACAGCTTTTCAACTCCCATTCGGACGCAATGTAGAAATCAATTATGAAGATGGGCTTGTCGCGTAGCGTGACCATCACAATGTACTGAAAAGCTGAGGTAGACGCGGGCGAAACAAACGGTTGGACACGAGCGCGAACGTCTTTGGGGACCGGAAGGTAGCGGTATCTGGGAAGCCCAATGTTGCCAAACCACTCTAAACCATAAATGTTCTCAGCTGCGGCAATTACTGCACTTCGCAGACTTTCGCAGTAGCCCTGGTCTCTGACAACGACCGTCCCACTGAAACTTCCAGACGACATCCTGCATCAGAAAAGAGAACAGCGCCATTGTTATATACGGAGAGGTGGATAAACGGCGAAGTTGAGACCGTGTGATGTTGGCAAAGTGCGAATGAACTCGTAATTAGATAGACAGTTTGTCATGCAACGGGGTATACCGAAGGGGACGGGCTGTAAGCATAGTGTGAGTCTATTCGCATTAGAGAAAAGACGAAGCAACTAATTCAGAACGCCGCTAGTAAAGATGTAGATGTCCAGCATCGCCGTAAGGGCAGTCGCACACATATCTCGTCTTCCCGTTGCGCAGAGTCACTTCCTGAGGTCTGGAGGCTGAAAAATCCAGATGGCGGTAAACAAATCGAAATTCGTTGTCCCTATGTTCGACTGTGAAATTTATTTCGTCGCAGCTATCGAAGAGGTAGTGAAGTTGTTGGTGCACCAAACAGTCGACCCGCAAATGCAGCTCATCTTTGAGTGCTTGATCTATGGCGAGCCTGTTTTTGAACCGTGCAAGGGAACCAGTAGGGCCGGATGTGTGAAACGCTTGAAAAGAAGTGAGCTTGACACCGTGAAATTCCTCCCTTGTTCGTCGACCGTCCACCTTTACGACAGTGAAGAGCGTCACGACGGTGGTGCCTCGATTGCACACCCTCGCTCGACCTTAGTAGTCTATGATCATCGGCGCCGACTTCGTCGGTTGGCCGAGGCAAAACCAGGCACACAGTTTTTAATGCAACTTGTCCAACGACGCCCACTTAAGTTTCTCGCATAAAATGCGCCATGCTTCAACCATCTTAGAAGTTTGGACAGGTTCCTCTTCAACGGGTTCCCTCTTTAGAAGTGACTCCAACCTGATAGGGTATGCCTGTACATCCTTCATCACAGTGTACAGGTACCAAAAGTTCGACCCTACATCACGGCAAATCCGAAGTTGTCCTTCTTCCGCACTTTCCCACGAAGGGATTTCCCCGTCCGGGGCAACATCATCTTCGAGGTGCAGGTAGTCACGGTCCAGACCAGAGCGTCCAATGTCTTCCCAAATGTTTTTCGACAAAATGATTAGATCGAAATCCGGCGCTGAGGACTTCGTACTCTGCGACGAAGTCCCGATATCCATTCTGCATTAGCGGAGAAACGCAAGGAAGTGCGTCAGTTGCGATTCCCACAAGTGCATAAGCAAAAATTCCAGGAATGTTATATGCACGAAAGGGTTCGATAATCGGTAATTGGTTCGCACATCGCAAGAGAGCGCAAGTTTTCTAACCGCTGTCTAATGCCGACTTATTTTCTACACGTCATTCATGTGGGTCGATAAGTGAGAGTAGATTCGCACTTCGCAAATCAGCTCAAGTCCTGCAACCGTCGCCGACGATTGGAAAATAAATGACAGTAGATTCGCACTTCGCAACTGAGCACAAGTCCTGCAGCCGCCGCTCAACATCTCCAACACATCGTTCATGTGGAACGGTTAGACTACTCTCTTATTGGGTGGAACGGTCAGACTACTCTCTTAATCAACGCAAGTCCTGCAACGATGGCGTCGATGAACGGCGAGGTCATCCTATGAGTACAACAACAAAGTGCGAACTAACTCGGAGTTGTCTTACATAGCAGGTCATGGCGACTGGTGTCCATCCTCACAGTAAGGACAGTCGTAGATCTGTCTCTGCCTACCCCCTACGAATTCCAATGTTTGGACACCCGAACGGTGATGCGAAAATTTTCGTAGAGTGTAGTCATTGCAGTTGTCCTTGTGTTCCAACGTGAATAATATATCGTCACACAATCCGAAAAGGAAGTGAAGTTGGGCATGCACCAAACAGTCAACCCTTTGATTCAACTCTTTTGCGAGCGAAGGATCTATTTCGAATCGTTCACGGAAGCGCTCGAGAGCACCAACAAACGCGGGCTCGCGAAAGTCTTCCCTCACAAGGAAGAAAACTCTCATTTGCGTACCACAAAGCTTGGCCGCCGTGAAAAGAGTCAGCACAGGGGTGCCACGGTTGAACAGACGAACTCGACCATGGTAGTCTATGATCACAGGAAAACGCAACAGCGGCTTCCCGATGCAGTACCATGCGCAAAGTTTAGCATGTTGCTCGTCCATACAACCCCACTCTTGTTCGAAGCGCAGCGACTCCCAGTCATCTACCATATCCTTGACGTCCATCTTCTGCTCCTGACTGGATGAAACTTCCAAAAGTTGGACTTCTTCTAAACTCCAGTAGAGGTACCACATATTTGATCCTCTATCACGAACTATTGTAGTTTGTCCATCAACAACACGTGTTTCGGGTGCAATGTAACCGTCGAGGCCGACCCCAGCTTCGATATGCAAATAATCGCTGTCAAGACTGAGCGTTTGTTGTGCCCAAATGCATTTGTTCATGATGATAAGATCCGTGTCCACATTCTCGATCGAAAAGGAATACTCGCTCGCGTACGACGAGGTTTCGTAGGACGTTGTCTCATATACAACATCGAACGATGGTGTGTCGTTGTCATGCATCCTGCAGGACAAGAAACCGGAATTAGTTCGCAGTTCACGTCTCGTCATTATCTTAGCGGAGTTTATAGCTACCAAATCTGAATCAGTTCGCATTTATCTAAACGGNAAGAAACCGGAATTAGTTCGCAGTTCACGTCTCGTCATTATCTTAGCGGAGTTTATAGCTACCAAATCTGAATCAGTTCGCATTTATCTAAACGGGCACGTCGGACGGACCGGAAAGACAACCGTCCCCCAAGGCTACAAGCGCTTTCTCGCATCGTCATGCATCCTGCAAGATAAGAAACCGGAATTAGTTCGCAGTTCACGTCTCGTCATTATCTTACCGAAGTTCGTAACACCAAATCGGAATCAGTTCGCATTTATCTAAACGGGCACGTCGGACGGACCGGAAAGACAACCGTCCCCCAAGGCCACAAACGCTTTCTCGCAAACGGATGTCGGTATTGCAAGGCCTGTCACGAATTTGCTCTCATCCGTCCCGTTGCGAAAAGGTCTTCTCCAAGAATAAGTCACGGTTTCGGTGTGTTGCCATTGTTCCTCGTCCAAAGTGGAAAGTTTCCACCTCTTCGTCCAAGCCCCGGAGTACCTTTCGCGAAGATCGGACGAGTGACTTGTAGGCACCCACCACTGTATACGTAAACAACCGAAATGCGGCGAGGAACGGTCCACAACCTCAGACTGTGCTCTGCTAACCCAGAACGGGACACCTTGAGACAGTTCCTCGTCAGGCGGCCTAACAATCAGAAAATCACCTTGGTTTATATGGCGCCAAGGGTCGAAGTCCACTTTTGGACGGTCCGCCTCGGTCCTACATATATAAGCGAAGCATCTGGCGAAGGAGGGTCGACTTCTTGAACTTCCTCCATAGTTTCGACTGATTTTGGCCAGAAGGTGTGAGGGTAGATCTCCGGCTCGTCCGCCCCGAGGACATCCTCTTCCTCACCCTCTTCTGTCTCCTTCTTCTTTTGCTTTTGGATCATGTCGTCCGCCTCAACGAAGATGGCTTTCCAGTAAGACAAAGCATCCTCCCGCTTATCGACCTCCTCCTACCTATATGTCTGCCACATGTGTCTATGCTGTTCGAGGACGTCCACAAATTTTTGGACACTGTCACGAGCCATCCGAAAATCGTCTTTAACGACATGGGGAATAACACATGGCTGTGGAGGGGAGGTAGGGCCTGCATACTGGCCATTGACAACTGGGAACCAGTGAACTGGTCTGCCTTCCGGCATCCATTCTGCATCGGTACAGTACTTTTTGTACACCATGACGGAACTGCCGTCACGCATGAAGAATTTGAAGAGATGCGGTTTCGATACTCCGACGATGGTTCTATCGACGTATCGATCCACTACCCCGCGCCAATCGGCAATGTGATCGAGCTCAATGCACTTCGGCGGTATCTTGTGCGACGACTCGATAAGCGAGAACAACTGCTTCATGGTGTAAGCGTCGTTGTCCTTCAGTTTTTTCGAGAAAACACCAAAAGTCGCGTCTATGTCGGTATGCGTGTGGCCAATGAGCATGGACCCCACTTTGACATCTTCGAAAATCCCGAATTTCACCAGAAGAGAGGTCAAACACATAAGGTATTGGTTTTTGTTTTCCCTCCAGCAATTGTTCGCCTGGATGCGGGGGTGGCGTGACCATTTCTTTCCCGACGCCTGTAACTCACATAGAGTCCGCATAACGCACGTCATGGTGCCATCGGAACCGTGCGCATAGAAAGGCAAATACGTGTACACATAAATGGACGGTTTCCTGCCGTGAGCTACGACCTCGGTCAGGTTCGTTTTCATCATCATGTCGTGTCGATGATCCTTGGAGTAACTATACATGCCGATGTGAGGAATGATTGTCTTATTCTGATCCATTCCATCCACCATAAGGCAGAGGTATTCCGCGGGGTTCAAAATGGAACGAAGTTTCCAGTCAGCGTAATCCGCAAGGTGAGCGACCTGATGTAGTTGGTGTTTAAGGTGCTTTTCATCAAAATCCCTACGGTCACGAAGGAGGAAGGCGTTGTCTCTGGCCTGTCTAAAGCGGACGCACTCGCCACACTTTGTGAACGAGTTGGACTTGGCAAGGTCGGCATACCACAAGTACTTCCTCCATATGGAGTAGAAGACTTGCTCCGAAACGACGGTCTGACCCCCCGCTTCCAAGTCCGCCTTGACAGACTCGTATACAAGGAGCTTCGTGAAAAAAGCAGGGAGCCTAACTTTGGGTCGTTGTGAGGTCCCCCTCACAACCATTTCGTTAGGCATAGCATCTCCATGTTCTTCCACGAACCTTGTCACACGAGCCAGCATGCTCACATACTCCGGTCTCGGGTTCAACAATCCTCATTGACCATGATGGCCACGGACGACCCCGTCCGACTTGCACTTGCTATATCGACGAAATGTGTTTCAACATATCCCTATTATTTTGCACCAACCGCCGATGCACACACGGCGTTTGCACTGCACTGGTTGGACTCTTTCCTGACCGCCGTCGAGGATAGTGAAATTGTCGAGTGTTTGCATCCACCACTCGATCCTCCTTTCGAGGGACATTTCGTAATAGGCTTTGCACACTGGTTTGATATCGTCAATGATCAAGACCCGAAGACACTTGTTCTTACAATATTTGTACGTCGGGACGAGCGCAATGTTAGTTTCATTCAATCGACATTTGGCCCTCTTCGAATGTTTTGACCTTCTAACCGGCCTATTTTTCTGATTATATCTTCTCCTTTCTCCAGGTAGGGAATGAGACAAAACTTGAAGGACTGCTTCGGGAGTTCCAGGTTGGCTTTTGGTCGGGGACCTATGCGCTGCACCTAGGAATTTCGATCTGTCCGTGAGAGCAGTTCTCGGCAAATCAGATTGGGAGGATTCAAATGAACTGTAAAAATCTGTCTACAAAACCAGTCTGCCAATTTTTCGTTGCACCCGTCGCTGTCATCGACGGAGAGCCAACTATTCCGGCTTCACATGCAATTCTCTTACCTATCTTCGCACTTCCACACACACATACCGTTGCCTGGTCCCTATCATACCCGTTTCTACCAAATGCACCGCACTGTTCCCGATCAGATCCGTTTCAGTCGGGCGTACCGCAGAAGTCTGTGTCCACCAACGACCGACTGTAGTTAGGGTAACTTCACGCTTTCTGACAGTCTACCCGCTGTTCGCACGAGATCTGACAGTCTACACCACAGAAATCTGTGTCCATGAACATCCACCCACCGGAAAACGTCTCGACATCCCGAACACCCTCACTACCGGGGATTAGCGCTGTAGATACGCGCTGACCGTCGGGAACGTCGGTAAAGCGAATAAAACGACGTCGGGCGGACGTCGTAGACGAGCCTGAATGATTCGTCGGGGTCAACATCGAGAACTCCCTTTTCAAACCCCAATGCCGATCAGAGGGAGCTTTCGGGCTGCTGTCACAAGAACTACGTTCTCGAACATCGTCTTCTCCGTGTTGTCGTGACGGTGGCGGTGGCGTGACACAGTAGACGGATTGGACAGCCATTTGAAGACGATTCACAAGGAAACTGTACAACAAGAAAATCACGTCAACGTATGACGAGGTCAGGGAAATAAACAAGAGGGAGCAAACTCACATTTCAAATATTTATCACAAAACAGTGGAACAACAACATTTGAATCCATATCGTTTTGTCGGACCCTGATGTGAGGCTCAAGTGGTATCTCAAGTCCGACTCCTCACCCACTCCTTCAGTGTGCAAGTGGTTTGGATATGTCTGAGTAAACTCGCACTTTTTCAGGCGAGAGGACAAATGCGAGCTGATTCGGACTTATTCAACGTACAGTAAGAAATTAAGTTCATGGTCGGAACAAGATCGAACACAAGTGCGAGTCGATTCAGTATTTTCCACTAAACAGCGAGAAATTTCAAGTGTTAAAAAATCCACACTTCAGAGGAACATTTCGATTACGCCGTGCAATAAGAAATTGCCTTCGTGGTTGGTTCAGTGGCGAGTTAACTCGCAAATACAAAACGACTTCATTCTTTTTGGCCGAGAAGATACGCGAATTATCGACTAAAGAGGAACAAAAGAGCGAATAAATTCGCACTTGCAAACGAGCATTTCCATTATGAAACTGGGGCTTGTGGACTAAAGAGTCAAAAATTTGGGGGATGGTTGGTTGAAGAGCGAATAAATTCGCACTTGCAGACGAGCATTTCCACTATGAAACTGAGACTTTTGGACTATAGAGTAAGAAATTTAGGGGGATGGTTGATTGAAGAGCGAAGAAATTCGCACTTGCAAACGGGCATTTTCATTACGAAACTGGGGGTACAAGTGCGAGTTAATTCTGACCTATGGACTAAACAGGGACAAATTGAGGGGTTGGTTGGTTCAAAAGCGAATGAATTCGCACTTGTAAACGAGCATTTTCATTTCGAAACTGCGGGTACAAGTCCAAGTTGTTTCCGGCTTGTTCTGCGTGTAGTACGAGCCACAGATCGTCGCAAGAAAGAAATAGGGAAAGATGGCGTGCTATTTTTTAAGATGGAGAAAAATTGCAAAGCGATGGGCAGGCGCGTCGATGCAAATACATGGAGAGAGGTGGCGCACCGAGTGAGAGAGATGGTGCACCAAGAGAGATGGATGGAGTCACAGTCTTCCCCCGAATACAACGTCTGGTCATTACAGCTGAATTCGGGTCATCTTTCAGTCTAAAGACAACTGTAATGAAAGTGCGTTGTATATTCTGGGGAAGAAGGTGGATGGCGCAGGAAGGGAAAGAGATCACGAACTGATTGGGAGGTGTGCCGCAGTGAGAGAGAGAGATTGCGCACCGATGGAGAAACATGGCGCAACAATGGAGATAGCAGGCTCAACGATGGTTAGCGATAGCACAACAATGGAGAAAGATGGCGCAACGAAGCAGATAGATGACGATGGAGATAGATTAGGAAAGATAGCGCAACGATGGAGATAGATGACGAAGGAGATAGATTAGGAAAGATAGCGCACCGAAGGAGATGGATGACGAAGGAAATAGATTGGGAAAGATACCGCAACGATGGGGATAGATGACGAAAGGTCGGTAGAGATCGCGCATTGGTGGAGAGAGATGGAGAGAGGACGCGCAACAATGGTTAGCGATGCCGCAACTATGGAGAGAGAAGGCACAGCGATGACCAAGTTTTGTGAATGCACAACATCAGTTCCATCGAGTTAAACCTTCGTTAAGCATACCTTTCACCTGTTTCGTGCGATTCCACAATGATGGGCGGCTGCACCGACGACGACCTGAAACAACAATACAATGGCGATGGCGGGATCGCGCACGAGTAATGAAGAGCCTCTGGGGCAAGGATGGAGGTTGCCCAGTTGTCGAGAGAGATCGCGCAGTGATGGAGTGAGATGGAGAGTGATCACTCAGCGATGGAGGGAGATCGTGAGGCGATGGAGAGAGAAATCGCGCAGCGCTGCGGTGGGATAACACTGGCCAGGGCTTCGATAGCGATGACCAGCGCTGCGGTGGAGAGCGATGGCGCGGCGATGGAACATGTTACAATGCAGCGATAGTGATAGAGATGGCCGTGATGGAACAGCGATAGCGATTGCGCACCGGTGGAGAGCGATGGCGCAGCGGTGGAGAGCGATGGCGCAACGATGGAACAACGATAGGGATGACGCAGCGATGGGACAACGACAGCGATGGAACAGCGATAGCGAAGGCAGCGGTGGCGATAGCGATAGCGATGGCAGCGATAGCGATGGCAGCGATAGCGATGGCGCACCGATTGAGAGATGGCGCAACGATGGAACCAATGTTGCCATGACATCTATGGTACCAGTGTTGCGATGGCGCAGCGATGGCCAGCGATGTGATGAGAGCGATGGCGATTGTCAGCGCTGCGATGGTCAGGCGAGCGCGACGGCTGCGATGGGGGATATAGCTTTGCGTCTCGATGGCGATGAGGTAAGCGCATCGATGGCGATGGTGCATGGCGAGCGTTGCTGATGGCGATGAGCTAAGCGCATCGATAATGATGGTGCATGGCTAAGCGCATCGATCCGTTCACATTCGCAAAATGTCCGAATGACAGCGACACCGAAACTTATAGATTTCCAGTGTTTTTGACCTCGACGCACAACGAATCGCCGCGCCTCGGCGGGAAATAAACCGTCGCCTGGCCTCGGCGCCCAACGAACCGCCTCAGTGCACAACGAATCGCCGCACCTTATAGATTCTTGCGCCTTACCTCGTGCGTCGGATCATGTCGATCGACGGTCCAGATTATAACTGCGAAAATAACATTGCCTGCCCCTTGTTTTCGGGAACTATCACATCATTGCACGCTGGAGTAGACGAAGATTTTGGGGCCACTGGCATAATAGTGGCTCCGTTCATCTGCGTGGTTGAAAATTGTTGATCGACGACTGACAATTTCCGGTACCCCTTACCGTTTATAGGCCTTGGCATTTTATGGGCCCAGGGGTGCGATACGCGAATCGATTCGGCCCCACCTTGATGGCGTTTTATGGGCCCAGGGGTGCAATATGCGAATGGATTCAGCCCCACCTTGATCCCGACGCGAGGCCTGCTGCAACAAAGTATAAAAGGCGTTGCAGCCCTCGAGTTATCCCTTTTGTTGGCGCTCCACAGATCAAGTCGCGCTATCGCTTCCTCGCACGTTCTGATATTTGGTATTCTGCCCCCACCACCTTCCGCCATAGCCCGCTCACTCTTCGCTCTTCACTCCATCCGCAGTTGCCACATTGTGTTCGGTTCGCTCTTCGCTCCTCGGTTCTCGCTCTTCCTAGCTCGATATCCCTCCACCATAGCTGGTTCGGTGATTGGTTGCTTGCTCAACGCACGACGAAGGTAAAATCATATAACCTGAGTTGTCCTATTTTGTGTCCGACGTCCGAACACATTTCCAGATGCCCTGTCTGTACCTTCAGGATATAACCCCGTCCGCCATAGCCGATCCGCGTTCCGCAGCTCGATTACCTTTCGCCATAGCCATGATAACGTTCGTATAAAGCTGCTCGATCCCCTTCGCAAGTTGCAGTCGTCGCTGCGCATGGCGAACCCCGAATCAATACCTAGTTGCTACACTGAACACCGAATCAATTCCCGATTTTCACTCACTTGTCCCTTGTGAGGTCGCCGACCTGATATCTACATATATATATATATATAAAGATATAGATACATATTTGCAATATAGAGATATATTGCTACACTGAACACCGAATCAATTCCCGATTTTCGCTCACCTGTCCCTTGTGAGGTCGCCGACTTGATATATATATATATATATATATA
>BFEA01000635.1:440981-451998 GCA_003427395.1 Chara braunii | reverse complement strand
GGTTGTCATTGTTGTCTTGTCTAGAGAACTGCGAGTTAGTTCGCACTTGTCGACCCCCTTCGCACTTGTCGATAAACCACATCTTACTCGTTTCGAGGGCATCTAGTTGGGTCGCAATCTTTCCGAACAGTTATCGTCTTCCCTCCGAACTTCTGTCTTTCCTATTCTTCACCCGATTGTTGTGACTTCGTGTGCATTTCGAACACCCATCTCTTACGTCCTTTTCGTCCTCCATTTCGTTAAGTCCGAGTTAGTTCGCACTTCGCTTCTGTAGTGGTCTGGGGTTTGGCGTATTAGTCATCCGAGTTGGTCTGAGGTTGGGCGTGCTAGTCAACGGGTGGGAATACAATGGCGTCCGCAAAGAACACATCCACAAGCGTTGGACCATCTGTTCCCGGGGAGGGACGACCTGTACAGCAACCTCCTCCTCAGTATATGCAGACAAATGGAGCACCATGGTTTTTGGACTTCGTTGTTCAGGGGGACCTTTTTGGGCCAGCTGTTTTCATGCGACCCATTTGCGTTACAGACGCTGGGGGAGTGGTCAACGTTGTTCCTCTCGGTACCGTCGTCTCGTGCGCAAACACTCCTGGAGGTTTGCTCAAGCTGCACACTAACGGCGTGTACGATGAGCGCAGACTGCCTATCAGAGGTGTTAAAGGTGTGCTCGTGACCATCAAGAGTTTCGCGGGGTACGGCTCGAACATGCCGTTGTGCTCTCACTTGAAAGGCCTTTGCGATGGAGGCAGCAAGCGTTTTCCATCACCAGAGCAATATCTCGATCTCGCGCTGATGGTCCCGAAAGAACATCCGGTTCTTCCACCAAAGCATGTTTTCCGTCTTCTGCCACCCCATAAGGGGTCGTCCGGCTTGGCTCAAGAAACTCCAGGTATGATAGTAGGGCGCGGGAGTCCAGTTCGAGACGTTGGGGTTCGGGTCGAGGGACGCAGCGTTCACACGCAGGTCGGCCCAGATGCTCCTAGGAACACGTCAGACTTGCATTCTCAGGGTACATGGACTCAACGGGTCGGTACTCTGAAACTTATCAAGGTCCGCTGCGGCGCCGACACGTATTCGCTTCGAGATGAGAAGAGAAGAGATTCAAGAAGATCGGGGCTAGATGTTGGAGGGAATGAGGCTGAAGGGATGGGCGCTTTCCGCGAAAGCTCTGGCGGGAAGCAGACTCCTTCGGAGAAGAAGAGCGAGCGACAAAGGATGGTGCGACAGGAGGTGGCGGAAGGAACCCTCCGCATGAAGAGGATGAGAGGAAAACCGGAGGCGTTGATGGGCGGGGATGGAGGTGGCGACGGAGAACGTGCCTCGGGAAAGAAGCCGACGAAGGAAGAGGGTGGGACGGCAAGTAAGAAAGCGAGGAGGCCCGATGGTTTGACCATCCGCGAAGGACAAGCCGCGGGTGGAGGAGATTCGGCCGATCCAGGTGTTGCGGCCTCGAGAGAACCTTCGGGGAAATCGAAACGGAAAGTGGCAGGTGAAGAAGGTGATGGCCAGAAGAAACCTCGAAGGCGGAAGACTGTTGAGGCGGCGAGCGGTGGCGAAGGGCCTGCCGGTCAGGAGTGCGACGAGGCGGCAGCGTTCTGGCTCGAATACGAGCGGAACGATGTCTGTGAAATCGTGGAGAAGGAGCTCCCCGTCCAACTGCTCATCGACCCCAGGAAGGTCTGCGACATCCCGCCTTGGAAAAGATATTACAACCACCAGAGTCTAAGTCGAGAAACTGTGGACGACATCAAGGATGCGATGCTGAGTCACTTCGGCGAGAAGAAGATCTGGACGAAAAACCCTCTCGTTTTGGCACCCATCTA
The DNA here is from genome assembly GCA_003427395.1 of Chara braunii. Classification (NCBI taxonomy): domain Eukaryota; kingdom Viridiplantae; phylum Streptophyta; class Charophyceae; order Charales; family Characeae; genus Chara; species Chara braunii. The sequence goes on along the minus strand of BFEA01000635.1, from coordinate 450,175 downwards.
CAAGCCGGTGACGCGTAGGCCGGAGCAAGCTGACAAGGTTCACCAAGATATCTTCAAGCCAGAGGAAAAGGACAAGTACTGCTATTACCTTGTTAACGAACAACACACCATGGCTGCTGTGAAGGAGTTGGAGGGTGAGCAAATATTCGATTTGTGGAAGATGCACTCGTGGCCAGCGAGAGTAGTGTGGTTCTCCGACCGAGATTCCGCGGGGTATAGGCAGGTCAGTCTCAACGAAAACACGAGACACAAGATGCTTAAGCAGCGATCGCAGAAGACCGCGTTCTTGGACATGCGGGAGGCATGGGAGAATGAAGAAAGGCCGGTGGCCATTCAAGGGAACCCTTCCGGCAAGGAGGCCGAAAAACAAAAGTTCTTCGATTTCCAAAAGCTGATTTTGGGAAAGCGTCCGAACGGAGCTCACTGGACGTTGGCACAAAAAGATTCGTCGCTCGTCGATAAGGAGTATGTCGCTGCAGTTGGCAATGCATTGAGGCAGTGGATGCCGCTCGTGACGGCCGGCGACGACGTTTTCTGCAAAGCCATGAAATTCTACGTGAAATGGGCGGAGGGGAAGTTGTTGGGCGGCGACGACAAGACGCCATTATCGAGGCCGGGCAAATACATGCCAGACAAATCTCCGGGGCTGCAAGCAATTCCGGAGAAATGGGCTCGAAAGGGGCAGCTGGTGAAACGAAGATGAGGTGGCTGGTCCGGGTCCCGCCGCCTCCGACCAAAAAGAAAACGCAAGCGGACGACAAGTTTTTCGTGGTTGTGAAGGAGCCAGACATGTTCTGTTGGCAGTTTCTCGTCGACATGACCGATGTCGAGAAACTGTCGATCCTCGATGACATTCTCGCACTACGGGGAGTGTTCGTGCAATCCGCGGGCGGTCATCTGAAGCGTCAGCATAAACCTGGAATTAAAGACATGGTCGGAGCATCACACGGTCCACTTGCAAACGTACTCTTCCGCACGAGAAGGAGTCCCTCGACGACGCGAAGAAATTGTACGAGGACGACAGGTTCCCTAAATCTTTCGAAAAGTCTGTCCGTTCTATCTTGCGACGGACGGAAGAAGAAGTTCGAGACACGATCAGGGTCAGCGGAGATGTGAGGCACATTAAATGGCCCGACCTCAACCGGGTGACCAGCCTTATTCCTTTCGCTTTTCCGCCTTCCCAAGCTCACAGTCATGTCACTGCGATCCGTGAGGTTGTGCAACATTACGTGTGCAACCTGTATGTCCTCGATTTGTGTGATCCCACACTCCTCACAGACTGGCTAGAAGACGATTTCGCCAACTTGCAAGGCCTTCTACAAACACTTTCGCCAACGCACTGGGCACTTGTGATTTTTTTCCCCTCTCGTTGGAAGCTCAGTTTCTTGAAAGGCATGGCCAGGCTTAGCGTCCATCACGTCAGGACAGGGAAGTGGGTTCCTAATGCACAAAAGCAGGCCACTGTCCGGGAAGGCAATATGCTGGTTGAGGAGTGTGACCGCCTGTACGTGATTTTTAATGGCGAGAAGCTGGAAGACAACACATTCACAGTCTACCCGGCCAGTAGTCCGACAAAGCCTTCCCGTGCTCATGGTCGAAGTCCGGCCAAACACACGGTGGCGGGCCGCTCGAAAGTTGTCTGTTCGTCGGAACCATCATGACAGGTTGTGGCGTGTTTTGATATGGTGGAAGAGGAAAGGTTCTCTCGTAGCATGTGGGAGGACGGCGGCGTGACAAGTTCTCAAGGACCTGCTTACGGGGAGATGGAGCGGAACCCGTCCCGTCTACTTGGTCTACTCGAAAACTTTTGCAAAGCTGGTCAAACTGTTTTTTTCTTTGGGAAGGCGCATGCGTCTGTTGTGTGGGAACTCCTGCGCACCGGTCGGAACGTCGTCGCGTTGGAGAAGGAAGCGAAGATGATCGATTACCTTCACGAGTTCGTGAAGGCACACGTTGCAAACACTCGCAATGCTTGCGAGTTTGTCCAGACCACCGGCGAACGAAACTGGGATTCCAAACGTGACATGTATTGGAAATTGCCGGGGAGCGAATGGACGGACGTTTGGGACTTCGTTTTCGGACCCGGACCACCTGGTCCAACCGACCTCGAATACAGTCGACGAAGAAACCTGGTGTTCGCTGTGCTCAATTGGTACCACGGTGCACCCAGAGAGTCTGTCTCGCACTTCCTGAGAAGGCTGGAGCACGTTTACTTCACGCTGGCCGAACCGCTCACTCTCGAAAACTACAAGTCACAGTTTGACGAGGACGACCCTTTCGACGCTGAAGACATGGAGGAGCTGAGCGACTCCGAAACCTTCGATTTCGAGTCCATGCCACTTCCTCGGGTGGTTGGACAGGTTGGTGATGAAGAGGAAGGTGGCCCTCGGAGATATACCACGTCCCCTGCCGGTTTGAAGCGTGTGTTTCAGGGCGAACCAGTCGACGACCAATCGTTTGATGACGGGGAGGAAGAGAGAGACTATGATCACGAACCTTGTGACAGGCTCCCTGTGGACCATGATACCTAGCAGAATGACAGACTCTACTTCTTCGGCAAGCATCACCGGTTCACGTCGGAGGATGTCTGGGGACACAACGTCGTCTGGCACCCAAGGATATTCCAACCTGCTGTGAGGAATGGAATATGGGTCATGGCAATAAAGGAGGCCGATGACAAGTGGAGTGGACTGAAGAGACAGGGAGCGGGTGCATTTAAGAGAAAGGCAAGAACTGCTCTGGCGGAGCATTTGAGTCTCATGAACCCCGAGAGGAACGATCAGGACGTCGATGCGTATGCAGAACAAAAGCTACATGAGTTGTACGCCAACAACATGTTGGAGTTTCGAGTGCCTTTCTACGCACTCGAAACGGCACCGTCTCGTGGCATTGACTGGCGCATGCCGCAACCTCCGCCGGACGGTCAGCATCCGGGAGGGGGTGGTGGAGGAGACGAAGGAGACGAAGGAGGTGGCGGAGGAGACGGCTCACAGTTTGCTGGGAAGGGGACGGGCGAGACATCGTCGGTTGAGAAGGCGTCCGGCGGAAACGGGTCGGGCGGAAAGGGGTCGGGCGGGAAGCTGTCGGGCGGGAAGGGGTCGGGCGGAAAGCGTAGAACGTCCGGGAGTCCCCAGTATATGGAAACTGACCCCCACTACGTAGGGAGTCGAGATTCCGACATGCGAGCCGAGGCCACCCTTACGTCTGATCAAGTGCGAGTAGATTCGCACTTGTCTGCGAGGAGTTTGTTTCCCGTTGCCCAGGAGAGTCCATCCCGCCGTGCGCAGCAGAGGTCTCCTGTGCTCAACACCTTTCTCCTGAAAAAGGGCGCATCTTCGTTTTGCCTGGAGGGCGGGGTGCCTGCATTGCGAAGGAGCGAAGGTGTGACCTCGGGTTCCCTCGGCTCGGGGGACCGCCACAAACTCCGAATACATTCGGATTTGCTGACGTCGCCCTCCGCCATAAGTGCTCCTCGCGCAACAGTTTCGCGGGGCCAAGAAAATGTGACGTCCTGGCCCCCGCATCTTCAGTTGGACACAGGGTTGCCTTGCTCGATGTGTTGAGACTCGAGACTGGCGGTCTCGCGACGTGCTGGAGGGGCCCGCTCCAGAAGTGTTGGAGACCGTGGGTAGCGAGAACGAATGTCACACTCCTGGGGAAGACGAGCGCTCTCCGGGAACGCGTGCTGTACATCGGGAAGAGGAAACTCAATGCTGGCAGTCTCGCCAAGTGTTGGAGACCGGGGGTAGCGAGTGTGAACGTCATGCTTCGGAGGGTGCGTCCGTGGACACTGACAGCGAGCGTGCAGGAGCTCCGGGGGAAACGCATGCTGTACAGCGGGGAGAGGACACTCATCATGGGCCGGCTCGTGAAGACGTGAAATGGCTCCACGCACGAGCGCTGGTGAGCGGGACGTCCGAAGAGGTTCTGCACAGTCGCTCGGTTGTGGCCACGACGCGAGAGGGTGTCGTTAAGGGAGGCCAGTGGACGTCCGTGCAAGCTTCCGTTCTTGGCGACGATGAAGACGAAGAAGAACCCGCGGTGGAAGCTCGGGTTCATGGCGATGAGAAAGGTGGAGAACCCGTGGTGGAAGGCTGTGAGGTGACTGCCGACATCCGGGCGGATCCACAGTGGAAAGATGGTGATTCTTCGCCCACCCGTTGCGGTGAAGAACAGGGTGGTCGAGCGTCTGTCGTGAGCACCTCTCGGGGAATGGTGCTTCATGAAGCAATAGAGTTTGGTGACGACTCTGCAGCCACCGAGCTGGATAACGACTCAGGCGTGGCCGAGATGCAGAATTTTGAATCCTCCGTGGAAGGCGGTGAGGTGACCGTCAGCATCAAGATGGATCCATAGCGGAAAGATCATAATTCTCCGTCCACCGGTTGTGGTGAAGAACAGGGTGATCGAGCATCTGTCCTCAGTACCGATCGGGAAATGGTGCTTCATGAACCCATCGACTTGCCAAGCGACTTAGCTGCCACCGAGCTGGTTAGCGACACAGCCGTGACCGAGGTCCAAAACCTCGAATCGTGAGTGGACGTTGGCGCAGTGGCGCGACAGGAGGGCGAGTTCCCTCAAAGGGTTCCCGAGCACGGTAAGATTTGTGAATAGGACCACTTGCATATCTGTCACTGGCCAGCTCTGTGTTCATCCAAATTGATGTCATGGGCTAATGTACCTGTTACCACTAGTTAAAAAAAAACTTGTGGGCTGTGGGTTGTTTTCTATGTTCTACAGGTGTGAGGTCGTTAATGTCCCTGCCCATGAAGCCTTTAAAAGTCGTGCGCGAGAAACGCCTTTCAGGGAGGTCATTGGCCGCTTCACAGAAGAAGTCGTCAAGTGTAGGGTTGTTTAAAAGAGTCCAGATGCCTCGCCTTTCCCAGAGAACTGTCAGGGTTCTGAAGGTTTGTGGAATAGACAAGGAGGAAGGTCTGCGGAAACATTTGGCTGCGTCTATTGAGAGCGTTACTGCTTTGTCTGACGGGTCTGATGACGATGGCAAACGGGGTGTCTTGAAAGACCCGTGTCCTAAGTACATCGCGAAGGACACATTCAACAAGCGGGGATACAAGTTTTATGGGAGAAGGGCAGACAGTTCTTAGCCATTCCACCACGGGGTTTGTGCTCACTCCTCACACTTGTTCGTGGGTGTTTGTGCAGCTGGGGCTACATCATGTTTTTGCGTTCCGTTGCCTACTGCGGAGCTTAGCGCTACGGACTTGAGAATGTTGTGGAACGTCTGTGGAGATTACAGCAACGGCCACGAGGTGGTGTGCTCGGTTCGGAAAGGGGTCAGTTCAATTCCGTTGGGCAGAAAAAGTCTTCGAACTCTTGTTCAGGGGGAATGGCTTTCCGACGAGGTGGTGGAGTCGTACTTGGCCTTGCTTGCCAACGCTGCGTTGCCTGGGTGTCCCTCTCTTTACATTTTCAGTCCATTTTTCTACACCAAGCTCGTCCGTGGCGGCTATCGACATGATTGGGTTGCGAGATGGACAAAAGATGTGGATATTTTCTCGCACGAGATGGTCTTGATTCCTGTCCATAAACATGGAGTGCATTGGACCCTATTGTGTCTCCGAGAACAACGGCTGGAGTACTATGACTCTCTCGTATAAGACGATGGCAGTTTTTGTTCCGATGTGATTGCGAACTTCACGCAATACCTCCGTGATGAAGCAGTTTGTCATTATGGTCCAAAAACGAAAGTGGATCTCCAGGAGCCCAAGGTGGTTGTTCGTGGTGTCCCTGAACAATCGGACGGGTCGAGCTGCGATGTTTTCATGCTCGTCTTCGCTAGATTTCTTGCACGCGGCTGTCCGCCACCATTTCCGATAGCCTAAAGCGACATTCCAAACATCCGGCTGAGGATTGCGGTGGACATACTTCTAGGCGCTGAGTGATACCACTGTTGTAAAAATACGCGTAGTTTTTTTCTCGAAATGCCATAAGCAGAAGTGCGAATCTATTCCCACTTGATCTAGCAGTCAGCCAGTTCGAAATGTGCTGTTGTTTTCATGAGGTGCTGGATTGCAGTGGACGTTTTGGTCAAGTACAGGCTTAGGTGTCGATGTGAATATCCCAGCCTCGTGCTGTATCAATTTTTTAAGGGTTCTTCATTTCGTGGAACCTGTCATCTTTACTCGTAGAACTTTAGGCAGCGCCGTGCTTCCTTTGTTTGTTTTTGGGTTGTTCTCATTGCTTGCCGCGCAACATCAGCTAGAGGGTAGCAGCGGACTCTTACGTGAAGTAGAAGCTTAGATGCCGATGTAAATATCCCAGCCACGTGGTGCAGTTCCTTTTAAGTAGACGCTTACATATCGGATGTGAATATCCCAACTTTGTGCTCCTTTTGTTTATTTTCGGGTTGTTCTCCTTATGTCCTCTCAGACCGCGGCAGCACCGTGCTGCGTTTGTTCATTTCGAGGTTGTGCTCCTCTTTTACTCATGTGAAAGATATCGACGATTTATTCTTGGTCGCCAAATTGTTTCGTGCTTATCTCTTTCGTTCGCGAGACTTTGTTGTGTGAAAGCCCCTCTCCCCCGCCCCACCCCGACCACCTAGCTTTCATATGTTTTGGCTCGTCCTTGTTCTGCGTGTGCCGCCCCGTTTTAAGGTTCACCCCCTCTGTTTGTTTCGATTGAATGTTGTCTGTTGGTTCCTTATGACAGTTGCGAACTTGTTCTCCATTCGGAAACCAATTGTCGCCAGAATGTATGTGTGCTTGAAGTTGTTTTACTGGTTCAGCGGTGCACTGAGTGATCACCAATTTTGTTATCCCCGGAATACATCTCGTGCTCTCCAGGGAATGCTGGTTGTTGTTTCCGTATGACAAATACGAACATATTCGCACTTCGGATGCCGTACATTTGTGATTGAACTGTCGGTTCCATGTGAGAAATGAGAACATATTCGCACTTTGGCTCCATGTACTTTGTGATATTTGGAAAGTCTCCGTGCACTTTGTAATATGGGATTGTATGATATTTCGCGTTCAATGACTTTTTGAAACGTCTCTGTGTGCTTTGCAATTTGCCCTCGAATGAATTTTCTGCATTGAATGGTTTCTGGTACCTGTTCGTGTGCTGTGAGACTTCACCTTTGGAAAAACACTAGGCAACTTGAGATGTTTTCACCTCGATGTTTGTGATGTCTCTGTGTGCTTTGCAATTTGACTTGTGCTTGAAGTTGTGTAACGGATCCAGCGCTGCACTAAATGATTGTCAATTTCGTTATCCCCGGAATACATCTCGTGCTCTCCACTTGATGCTGGTTGTTGTTTCCGTATAAGAAATGCGAACATATTCGCACTTTGGATGCCGTGCATTTGTGATTGAACTGTTGGCTCCATATGGGAAATGAGAACATATTCGCACTTTGGCTCCATGTACTTTGTGATTTTTGGAAAACCTCCGTGCACTTTGCAATGTGGCATTGTATGATATTTTGCGTTCAATTTGGAAAGTCTCTGTGCTTTGCAATTTGCCCTTGAATGAATTATCTGCATAGAATGGTATCTGGAAACTGATCGTCTGCTCTGAGTCTTAACCTTTGGAAAAACAGTGCGCAACTTGAGATGTTTTCACCTCGATGTTTGCGATGTCTCTGTGTGCTTTGCAATTTGACTTGAGATGTTTTCATCTCGTTGTTTGCGATGACAAGAGATACTTGTATGAATGGATATGAATCTTCTACACAGAAAGATTTGATGGCGTTTTCAACCTGTGATATAGAAATGACAAGCCAATGTCCATATTAAATTGTCGCGCTGATGGACTGCGCAACTGCTTCTCCATCAAAGTGCGAGTTCAATCGCACTTCTGGTGTGAGCCTTGAGCAATTCCCTCGCGCTTTGCTTCACGTCGAGTAGGGGATCGAACGCACCGCCTGTAAGCACATGCACATCACGAAACAAGAGCACGTCCCAATTGGAACATCGTCGGGTCCTCACCTCATCGACTCTCAAGATGACTACAGCCAACAGCGGTAGGATGGCAGGTCCGCCTATCCGATGTGGATCTCACGGTGGAGTGCGAAATTCTGCACTCAAAGATCCACACCGGGTAGAAGGTCCTGCAAGCAGCCGCTGCTTGCTTGTAAGGCATCTTATGATGTGTCGATATAACCGACATCCAGAACTGCTTGGTGAGCATCTAGTGCTACGCCAATATGTTCTGAACACGACCGCAAGGTCCCCTAAGAGTGTTCTTTGTCGGGTCCTCACCACATCGACTCTCAAGATGACTACAGCCAACAGCGGTAGGATGGCAGGTCCGCCTACCCGATGTGGATCTCACGGTGGAGTGCGGAACTCTGCTCTCAAAGATCCACACCGGGTAGAAGGTCCTGCAAGCAGCCGGTGCTTGCTTATAAGGCATCTTATGATGTGTCGATATGACAGACATCCAGAACTGCTTAGTGAGCATCTACTGCTACACCAATATATTCCAAACATGGCACCAAAGTCCCTTGACAGTGTTCTTTGTCGGGTCCTCACCTCGTCAACTCCCTCAAGATGACTACAGCTGACAGCGGTAGGACGGCAGGTCCACCTATCCGATGTGGATCTCACGGTGGAGTGCGAAACGTTGCTCTCAAAGATCCACACCGGGTAGAAGGTTATGCAAGCAGCCGCTGCTTGCTTGTTAGGCACCTTATGATTTGTCGATATAAACGACATCCAGAATTCCTTGGTGAGCATCTAGTGCTACGCCACTAAGTTGCAAAAACACGGCAGCAAAGTCCATTGAGAGTTTTCTTTGTCGGGTCCTCACCTCATCGACTCCCTCAAAATGACTACAGCTAACAGCGGTAGGATGGCCGGTCCACCTATCCGACGTGGATCTCACGGTGGAGTGCGAAACTCTGCTCTCAAAGATCCATACCGGGTAGAAGGTCCTGCAAGCAGTCGCTGCTTGCTTGTAAGGCATCTTATGATGTGTCGATATAACCGACATCCAGAACTACTTGGTGAGCTCTAGTGCTACACCAATATGTTCTGAACACGACCGCAAGGTCCCCTAAGAATGCTTTTGGCACTGGAGTCCTTTGACCGACGACTGTTTGGTACTTCGTGAAGGTTGACACTTCTTGAAGGTGGTCTACCACTTCTTAAAGGTGGTCAGTCACCAAACAGATCACGACCTGATATCGACCTCGATAACTGCGAATTGACTCGCTGTTCAACTAGAGT
>BFEA01000635.1:399667-424228 GCA_003427395.1 Chara braunii | reverse complement strand
AAATAGCAGCCTCGCCGTTGCTGCCCTGCTGGCCGCTGCTCGCTGGCGGGGAGGGGGGGCGGGGTAAATAGCTAGCACTGCACCTCTTCAACACGAGTGTGTCGTGCTACAATGCCATGTACATTCTGTGGCGAGTGTGTTATGAAGGTGCTTACGCACGCGCATGGCCCAACAGGAGCCTAGGTTCAAAACCCCAACGGCGGCAAAAATCCCAGATCTTAATAATGTAAATCCAAGAGCGGACGGGGCGAGACAACGTGGCGTGCGCGTGTGCGGCGGCCTTGGCCTTGCTTTTTTCGCCACGTGTCACCTCCTGCAGGCGCCTGTTTTTTCCCTCATGGTGGCGCCTGCTTTTTTTCGCCACGTGTCACCTCTTGCAAGCGCCTGCTTTTTCCCTCGTTTTCGCTGGGAAACACCCGAAAAACAGCGAAAAAACCCGCTGTCGGGTTTGCTGTTTTCCCAGCTGTACGGGGTGGTGGGTGGGATCGGGGAACGTTCCCGCTCCGATACCAATGTAGCGGACCCACCAGGTGTGGTGCTCCGCCGCTGATAGAGATGGAGATGGAGGAAGAAGGGGGGGAACGAGATGCACAGCGCAGCTCCCACGCAACACTCCAACGCACGTACTCCAAAATCGTGCCAGTGTAGAATGATCACGAAAATCGACAACTGCTGGGGTATACCCCAACGGAGGACTGGACTGGCTGGTACCGACAGAGGTACCGGCCTGGACTGGACTGCCCCGAATAAAACACACGCCTGTAAGAACAGGCTAAGGGGCTGATCTCACAGGCCCACAAAAGGTCCGCTACACCAAGCATGCAAGCCAGGCTCGCCCGCGTGCCACAGTCCCTCAACGGAAAAATTCCTAGAATTAAATAATCATTCTATAGTAAAATTACTATCTAAATTTTAAATTTTCATTCCATCTAAAAAAAATGTCATTCCAATTTTAAAAGTTTTCATCTTACGAACTTTCATTCGAAGAATAGGGTATCCTTCTTATTTGGACTGCATGCTAGAGATGGAATGAAAGTCTGGATGAGTTCATGAAATATATTTATTTGACTATCATTCTAAGGAAGGATTTTCAGTCATAAATAGGTTAATCCAATATAAATTAGAAGATATTTGTTGTAGCAGAATGAAAATTTAATTAAAACATTTCATAAATTCATCCAGATTTTCATTCCATCTTAAACAAATAGATGTAGTTGGAAGGGAAAGCTCATATCTAGACGGGAAGTTATAAAATAAAACTGGAAATTTTAGAATTTGACGAACATTGGAATGATAATTTTTAAATATGAAGGATTTTTTTTTTATGAATTTTTTTTTCAACTTTTATTTTTCGTTGGAATTTTTCTGTTGCTCGCGGCCACGCGTCAACCCCGCATACTCAGCACCAGCTCGTCGGGTCGCCCGACTCTCTGCTCACCGTTTTTCTGCTCGTTAGCCGATCCTCTCGACCGCGCTAACTTCCAAGCGGATTAAAGAGCTCATTAATCGCGCTTGCGGAATTTATAGCTTGTGCATCAGCACGCAACAACCGGGATTGCCAAAGAAGAATAGGAGAAAGGAAGGAGGAAGTGCCTACGGCTGCATGACTGGGCCGCGACGTGGGGGACGTAGCCTCACTCCACGCTTCGATCCAGTTATGTACTGATTTGGCCAATGAGATAGAGAAGGGAGAGCGCACGCAACGATGCGGAAAAGAATATCAAGAAAGGGGAAGATTATAGTTACATCTGCGTAGGCAAAGAAAGAGCAAGAAGAAATTGCAGTTGAGATTGGAATTTAGGCGCGGCGAGAATAGAGCGCAGACCCAGGTGCAGCAAAGTGCGTGCAAGTAAGAAGCGATGTGCTGTTACAGGCAAAAATTACAAGGCACCAAATTTCCTACTCTAATTAAGGTCCTAATTGCAAAAAGAAATTCCGAGAACCTGAATTCCCCACGCAATTGCCGCGCAAAAAAGATGGACTTCTGTCAAAAAATAAAGAAAAAGAAAGAAAAAGGACATAGCAGACATTATCCCCCTGCGCTCACTAAGGCGCGGGCCAACTACCCCGAAGTTCATAACCTCCGCCTCCCTTCTATCCAGGAACCAAGAAGAAAACGTCAAAAAACCAAGAAGGAGGGACTACCATACAATTTATCCCCGATCCCTTCTATGTACCCCCAATTTTGGTTGCACAGAAGATGACGCTTATCAGGAAAAGAGCTCGTCACGTATGTGACACCCTGGAGGTTCCATCCTATGCAAGCTCCCACTTGCACCCATATCTCTCCAAAGCCAGGAATAAGAAAGAAGAAAGACTCATAATTTCACAAAAGATCACATGTGTCATTACCGTAGGATAAGAGCGTGGAAACATCCTGCTGACGCGTCGTGATTCTCGCACCCGCTTTTAATGTCCCGAGGGAGGAGGGTAAAGAAGTATGAATCCAGAGGTGGGGGGTGGGGGATCTTCACTTGGAAGTGCGGGCAAGAAGTTCGTCATCTCTGCTACCGTCCCGGGAAGCTCAAGGTACCTGATGGTGCAGTGTATCCGCGGGAAGCGATGACTGCCATGGGGGAGAGAAGCAAGGTAATCGGGATAGAGAGTTGAAAAGGTGCGAAACAAGGCCGCGCGGAATTGCTCGTGATCTGCGCAACCCGGGAATAGTTCCCATGACCGTGCAGTAGACTTCGATCACGTTGTAACCCCGTCACGTGGTTCTGAAAAGAAGGACCTGAAGGCAAAAAGATGGGGAGACACAGTGAGTAGCGGGATGCGGGTACACTACGACGGCGAGGTGAGTAGCGTAGAATTGGTAAAGGAGAGAAAATGGGAAGGGATTTTAGGGAAATGAGGGCGGGGTGTCGATTTGCCGGAGTGTGAGGTAATCAAGGGGACGGTGGGATAATATCGGGGACGTAGCCCGATGCCCCGCATCGCCACGTGCTCGAACTGAGGGACGGGGAAAAGGGGAGGGGGAGTGGCTTCGTTGCCTCCGCGTCGGCACGCTCGAAATCGCAGCAGCAAGGTGCTCGTCTTCCTCCGTCGGTGGCTCCGGATCTCGAGTCGGGTTGTCCGGAATTGGCAGATCAGTTCCCACCGACTGCTCCAATAGCCGCTTTCCCTCCGCTATCTCTGCCCTCCGCCGCTCCGCTTCCGCAGGGTCTTCTTTCTGCGTCTCCGTCTGTCCCGCCTCTTCCCCCTCACTTGCTTCCTCCGCTTCTTCTTCTTCTTCTTCTTTGCCTTCGCCCCCTGACTCATGCTCACTATGCTCACTATAATATTTGTCCTCCTCGAGGGTATCTTCCAATTCGTCCTCCTCCTCCTCGTCTTCTTCCTCTTCGTCTTCCGACCTCGGCTCGCCCTGATAAAAAAAAAGAATATCGATTATCTCCGCGGGGTTCTGGTAATTACCATGCGACGGGTAATTACGGTTGTCCCAATTGCCCTCCAAGCACGCCGACCACTGTAGGTACGATGTCAAGCTGCGCGAAAGAATATGTGGCGCCGGACTCTCGTCGCAGTCCGAGATGATGTCGATCGGTAGATCGTCCAACAACTGCGTCAGGAGGATTAGAATCTCTCCCACGATCGGCTGCCGATGTCCCGCCTCCACCGATCCGAAGACGAATCCTAACAGATCTCCCTCTGCCTCCATCCTCCAAGCTTGAATGATGAGCAACTCCACGTCTTCGCTCATGGCATTATGCTCGTTGTCCCGGGTCCACTTCAGTTCGATCTCGACTAAGCACAGAGAAAGAGTCGCATAGGTTCGCCACCACCCCTGCCACTGTACGGGCTTGATGAGAGGAAATGTCAATGGCCGCACGCAGAAAGAGAGACGGGGATGGAGCGCCGACCGCCAGAAGATAAGGAAGACAGAGGGGAAGGTGAAGGTAGAGAACCTGTGAAGGTTCATTGAGGACGCGAGAAAGCGACGAGCGTAGGGAGAGATACTGCAGGATTTTGCCGGAGAGCACGAATGCCATCCAGGTCAATACTATTAGTATTAACGACGTTTTCCCCCCGCTGTGCAAGCAACTGACTCCAGGATTTCACCTACTCCTCTCCCCGGATGTGCCCTCGGATCCACCGTAGTGATGTCTCCGCTGAAGGAGACAACTGTCGAAATGTGGCTGGTCCTTGGCGTCGAGAGCCGCAGATAGGCTGATGCTTCGGCCAACACTTGCGCCTTGCTATTGGGCACCACAAATCGGAACTCTGTTGCCGCATGCACACTTGCCGTGCTGAAAAACTGAGCAAATCTGATGACGTCTGGGTCGATACGCGGATGATGAACATGCCTGATCACCGATATGTGCCCGCGTGGCGCTAGCATCTGCTCACTGAGTACCTGCTCGGTGGAAAAACTCATGGCGAAGAGGAGGGAGAAGATGAGTGGGGAGAAGAAAGAGAATGGGGATCGTCGCTTTCCCACTCGGACTCAGATTCTGAAGACGAACCAGTTGGAGAGGGAGGGGAAGAAGCAGGGAGATGGCGGAGATAGGACACGTGGCGGACTATGGGTCTAGCAAACCGGCTACCTGAAACTCTGGGAGCAAGGCGCACAATGTTTACACCGTTAGGCCCGAGCTTGATCACTCGAAAGCACCTGAAGAATCGTGGCACTAGTTTCCCTTAACGAGGACATTTCCTCACCTGCACCAAGTCCCCCAATTTATACTTGGGCCGGAGGCCTGCATTTCCGTTTCGGGCCTCGTAACAACGGACCTGGCAGCCGTGGGCCAATTCGGTCATTTTCTGCCTTTTTCGGACCAATCTCGGAAGGGTCCGTTCCATAAGTTCCAAATGGCGTTTGACCTTTTTATTGGCTGCCGCTCTCGTGGGAGGTCGGCCGAGTGTCGTTTCATCATTCAGGTTCAGTGTCAAGACGCAAGCTAGGCTGTTGGTTCGTAGTTGAAATGGCGAAAGTCCCGTGGATTCATGCGGGGTCCCTCGGTGTATGGCCAAGATATGTTCTACGATATCAGGCTACTGCCGCGTGTCCCTAGCTGCGATATTTCGTCGGAGTGCCGTTTTAATTACTCGGTTGGTGTTTTCTACGAGGCCATTCGATTGAGACATATGGGGGGCGGTATTACGAATAGACACCCCATGTACGACTAGATTCTTCATAACCTCCCCTCGGAATCCTGTTCCATTGTTCGTAAGGATTTCCTCGGTATCCTGATGCATCCCGAAGAAACGGTTGACATACCGCGCTATTTCGGCTGTCTGTCTTGTCCGACATGGGTAGGCCTCGATCCACTTCGAAAAGTGGTCGACGAACACCAAGAGAATTGAATACTCACAGCTATTCGGTCCAGGGGGCACGACGATATCCGTCGTATCCATGCTAACCCTCTGAAATGGCCGTTGGACTACGGTGGGCACTATCAACCTAGGTGGCTGAATCGGCGCCTTGTCTGCCGCACAAACGGGACAATTTTTAACAATAAATTTAACATCGTCCCTAATATTGGACCAGTACCACTCATTTTTGTCGACGGCCGCCTCGGTAGTTCTTACAGCGAAATCTGATGCCGTTTCCTCGTGGGCGGTGTCGGCTCGACTACCCTTACAAGGGTATCCGCCCTAGTTTTTGCAAGTGACAGGAGATAAGGTTTGGTCAGAATCTGAGTATACCATGCGAAGTTGCGGTTGTGTTTGGTTCACGTTGACTGAATGGTTGACGGGAGGAAAGTATGTGTGGGCGCGCAATTTTGAGGCGCGCGTGATGATGTTTTCTCTTGATGCTATAGGGTCGGCGTTTCCGTCGGCAAAGATTTTTGGCGTTGAATAAAACTAGGAAAGGTTGTTCATTATGTTGGAGTGACCCTGGTGCATGTGCGCTCATACAGAATACGTCATCAGGTGGTAATGCTAGCTTTTGGCGCTGGTTGGGGCATGCGAAAGGAAGTAGAACGCAAGCGGTGGCCTCCACGCGGCATTATGGGGGCTATGAGCGTGATGTGCCGAGCAAAATCCGGCCCTAACGGCATGTGCGTGCGTACGGGGCCGTGGGTTTGATGGGAAGTCAAGCAGCAGCCATAACGCTGCTGCTGCAGGCCCAGGCTGGCCACAGTTACCATTTACATGTTGGGTGACACGGAACTAGTCTAGGTTTGAGCTTAGCCCTATTGGTTACAATGCTAAACTGTCACCAAGTGAATCTTGGGATCAAATCCAGCAACAAACAGCAATGCAGTGGAGGAGTGCATTGGAGGGAGCCGAGGGGGTGAGGGTCCCGCAGGACTATTCCCCTTGGCTTTTGCAGGGGGCTCCGACAGCGGGCCCGAGAGGCAGGACCGGGGGCCAGGTACCAACGGCCCCCCCTGCTCCGCTTCCAAGAAAGTTGTTTTTTCTAAGTTTTATTATTATTTTATTTTTGTTTGTTTGTTTTTCTTTTTTTTGTGTTCTGTTTCTGAACGTGGTCCGACGGTGGCACCAGATCCGGTCGTGACTCAAGTACCTAGTTCAGTGGATACACAACTGGACAGTTGCGAATACAGACCCGATTGCGGGGCTCGGTTCGTAGAGACAAGAATCTCAGAGTTGTCCGAAACCACCAAGGCAGCCGAACCCGTCGATCCTGGGTCCCTGCACAAGGCACAGTCCTTCGTCCGTTTGCGACGCACTGATGAGGGGCTATGCCCAACCGTGTTTGCTGTTTTTCTTAGTTTGGACCTTGCGGGATTTAGTTCCGTGGTCATTTGGGCCACCAGGGCCTGATCCTCAGACCATAGTTTGCAGGCGGGTAGCCTCTACTTGACGGGCTGGGCCTTTTCAGCCCAGCTGTTTTCTTTTATTTTTCTGAAAACGGGTAGGTCTGTGGATGTAGTTGTTTTTTTGTATAGATTCCCATCTAGGTGCATGTGGGGAGGTCTTGAAAGTCTGGCCGTGGATGTTAGCTGCCTGGAAGGACAGATAAGGTGACTGCTGTGTTTTGGTAGAGAATTAGAGGAGAAAAGGCTGGGGACCGACGGAGATGAGGTTCACTCGGCTAACTTCCTAGCAGCGAGTTTGGTGGAGGCAGCGTCGCTCCCTCGCTGCGTTATTTTGTGGGTGTATGTGTAGGGCGTTCTCCTCACGCACCGCTGATGGCCATAACTGAGGCAGAGCAGCTCTATTGCTGACAGGGCGGGCCACAGCGTCGAAATACTAGTGAGCATTTGGCTGTGGTCGTGTATCTGGTGAGGAGAGGGTAGTAGCCACCAAGGCTGCACTTCGAGTATGGAGGGCTTCCTCAAAGTGGTAGATGTCCATCTCCATTGAGCTATTGTCCTCGCCATTATCCTAGGAGTTCCGCTCCCTCCACAAAGTGAGCCTTTCATCTGCTGTGAGAAAGAAAAAGAGGGAACCGAACTGCTGAAAGGATGTGCACGAATCTGCCCAAGATCCAGTCTAGGTACGTGAAGATGAGAAAGGGGAAGTGACGAGGGAGAAAAGTGGATATGGCCAAGGGGGGAATCCGTGGCCTGCTCAGCCTTTAATGAATCAGGCAAGGAACGAAGCGAAGTGGGGTTTTCTTATATGGGCGAGTTGAGTGGTAGAGTCGAACCGGCGTTTAGAAAAAAGAGAGAGAAGCTGGAGGAAAAAAAAAAAAGGGGCGCGGTAGAGACCGAGGGAAAATGGAAACGATGGGGAAAATACGTTATCCTGCCCATTTCTTGACGGAATTGGGCAAGTGAAGAATCGAAACTGGGGTTTTGGGGCAGGGCGAGCACAGTGGAGGTATTAGTTTTTGCGTTAGATTGTTAGTTTGGTCGGCACAGACATGAGGGTCTGAGCGGCATAAGGACGAAGGCGGCTATGGCACGGACGAAAATCTTATATCCCACCCCATACTCAATGGAATCGTGCGGGGAGAGAAGCGAGTTTGCGGTTTTTGGGCATGGTGAACGTGATGGTAGCATTGGATCTCGCGTCTGAGCAACAGGTTGGCCAGGATCAGCAATAAAGGCTGAGTGATTAGCCATCGGGGACAGTGGGAGTGGCTATGGCGGAGTGGATCCGAACGAGGGAAGGAACGCATGGTTTGCCCGTCTCTCGACGGGATCGGGCGGCTTGGGATGTCAGCCCGGGGGTTTGGGACAGGGCGACCTCGGATCAGGCACTAGATTCGCATGAAGATTGGTCTGGAGAGTGTTAGTAGAAAAAGTCAGTGCGCCCAGCTATGGCGAGGATGGGTGTGACCGGGAAAATAACAAAGAGCGTGCCCACTTCTCGGCGGTGAAGCAAGCGAAGGAAGTGACTTGCAGGTGTGGGGATGGCGAACACGAAGCCACCGACGAATTCCACGCTTGGGCGTCAATTTGGCAAGTCGGTGGTGTAGAGCTGCGCACGGGAGGAACGGTTTCGGAGTGCGATGTATGCTTCCGTTTTTCAGCGGAAGATTCATCCTCGGTTTGCTCACGTGGCGGGGGCTATGGTATGGCTGAGCCGACGATCGTCGGAGCAGGACAGGTGGTATGGGGTTGGGTGCTTAACTTGTATAGGCGACTTCGTAGCTACGTTGGCCTGGTTGCGGCAGTCTTCATCGAGGTGGGGGTCCTCCTCGTCAAGCAGCCACGGCTCCCTAGTGATTACAGTGCCTGACCTTGCGCCCTCCATCAAAGAAGCCTTACTGTAGTAGTGCTCGTCATGCTCGTCATCTCCGCTGTGAGACCTGCTGACGTGTCTGCTCCGGATCGGGGGCATTAGTGGCTAGGTGGCACTGTACCTCTCGGCGGTTTAGTGGTGAGATCCGTTTTCATTCTGCCAGCCTGGTATTCCGAGGAGCGAGCGTATGGTCGGGGCCGTTTTGGCTGCTTCGGCCGTCGTCCTGTTCGGGATGTTTTCGCCTTCATCTTTGAGATCGAAATTGGGCTCATCAACAGGGGGAGGGCAGCCGGCAGTCTGCCAAAAGTCGGGATGCTCGTTATGTCCATTGTAATCACCCCCATCGTGGTGATCATCTTCCTCGACTCTTCAAAATCGCAGAGACCAACTCCTCCCCAGCTATGCTTATTGTAGAGCTGGGGGCTGTGTTGACCGATAGTGCTTATCGTACTGATCAGTAACCAAGCGCTGCTCAGCCTCATGTAGATCATCATAGTGTTGGTATACTTACCGTGGTGTTCATGATGTGATCTGTGCGCGGAGCCGGAGGCAGCCGAATAAGTGAGGCACAGACGATATAACTCAAGGAGAACGCTTGGGGTATACATGACTCAGACATAGCAAAGATATGATTGGTGGAGAGCTCTCTCTCTAGACTCTATGGGTAATGGTGCACAACCGTCTTTAGTTGGGGGAGAGATTTTGTCTATTTAGCTATGTGAAATAAGGCAGCGACTGGCGAGGCAGGTGCTAAATCGATAGACGAGTGAGCAGCCTGTCACTTTTAGAAGTTTGGCCAGAGAGAATCAGCGTGTAGGCAAACCAGCGGGTGCCTAGCCGCGAGGCGGAAGAGGTCTGTGTAGCCGTGCACAGTTCGCCCATCATGACTTACTGCGAGAGGTACGAGTGGGAGCGTATCTGGTGGGCTCTGCTGCCATCGTTGCGGCTGTGATCCGGCGAGTTACTGCCGAGGAGTGCTCTATTACTAGCCACACACTGTGATGATTGTTAAGCCTTGTTGCGCCCGCGCTGCGTTAGCTAGACTTCGTTGGGCGTCAGTGTTGCGCACATAGCTTGCTGAGTACTATTGAGCATACCGTTGTCACGACGTCGTGCCTTGTGGGTGTTAGTAGGCAATTGTGGGGTGCGTCAGCTACTCTGGTTGCTGTTGGATACGGTTGCGGAGTGCACCACGTTTTGCTGAACTCTTATTGCGTTCGCCTACACTTTGGATAAACCACAAGGGGGACACCGCTGCGAATTGGAGATTCGTTAGAGTATCGTTTGTTTCGCGTTGGGTTGCGGTTTGATCAAGCCACTGTGTTTCTGGCCACTACCGCTGTATACAGGCCGCGGGTGACTGCTGCATGCTGCAAGTGACTGTTGCGGACTGCTGTTGATTAGCGCTGAGAACTGTTGTTGTTGAGGACGACCATTAAGTACTGTTGCTGTGTCCAAGGGTTAGTACAGAATGCTGTGCAGTTGCTGCGCGGCATGGGGAACAGTTGCGCACGAAGTCTCCAGTTTAACTCAGCTTCTAAACTGCAGGTCAAGTAAGAGCTCAAGGGGGTGCTCCGGTTGGCTGCGGCCCAGTCCAGGCCGTTGCAGTTGGTGATCAGATTGGTGGCTGCCAGCTTCAGATTGCAGCGCTACTGCAGCCCACGCCCTGCAAGGAAGACCACCACCTGCCTCGGCAGCGTTGCTGTTTGCAGAGGGTCGCTGTTGCGGCTGAAAAGGTGCGGTCAGGGGTCTGTGGCTGGGACCCCCTGGGAGCGGCAGCCCTGTCGCAGACTACTACGGGCTAATCTAAGTTGTTCGCTACGACCAGTATTCGCTATGCTGAGTACTAAAGAATTACTGAACAACGCGGCAGCATGGTGAGGCTTGCACGGGGTGAGACTGCAGCGCCCTGCGGTTACCCGAGTGAAAGACATATGAGGCTCTGTTGAGATATCATAGGGTCACCGGCATTCCAAGTCGGAGTGTAACAGCGTTTAGTCTAAGGAGGGGGGCTGGGACTGAGAGGAGGGGCCTGGTTGCAAAAGGGGTTACCACTGTGATTTGGGAGGTCGTCAGAGGGGGGGGCTGTTTCAGCGAGTTGGACTTCGAGCTTGACCAAGCTGTCAATTGTTTGGCCATCATTGCGGGGCCCTCAAGAATTGAAGACTACAAGGCCCTCTCCAGTAAGCTTGAATTGACCCCCTCTTATATCTGAGAGTCTACTCCTTCTAATTCTACCCTTCTTACTCTCAATCTAGTCTGTGGTTACGAGAGGAAGGCGGCAGGCGGGATTGAAACCCATAGGTCCGCGCCAAGGCTCTGTGGGAGGTTGCCCCATCGATTGTGGGAGCTCTGCCGGAGCCCAAGCGGGGTTCTGGAGGCAGGGAACACTCAGGTATAATGGTCGTTTTACGCGCGTGATCCTATCCCTAAAATGTATTATCCTTTTGCTATTATCTGACTGTAAGTATGACTGAGAAAGCTAACTGTTTGTTTATTTGTTTGATTTCATGACATTGTTTTGCAAAGTAAAATGACAAGTATGTATTGATTTAATTCAGATTATCAGTGTGAGTTCAGACAACACAGAACTGTAACTTATGTTGCGGAGGCTGGGCGAACGCATAAGTGGCGGGTTGTTCAGTTCTTCGCACATGTGATTATGTTTAGGCTGGGCTAGACTACTCATAAGTTGGGTAGCTTGGTTCTACGCCATATGTAACTGTATGGGCTGACCAGGCACAACATGAGTTGTTGTGTCTGGTCATATGCCTTTCGTCGTTTGTTCAGGCAAAGGTTGGGTTCCTCATAAGTTGAGGTGGTCCAGTTCTTTGTGTATGCCGAAAATTTAGGCTGACCAGTCTCACCATAAGTTGGTGGGACCCGGTCATACGCCTTACGTCAATTGTTTAGGCAGAAGCTGACCACACCATAAGTTGGTGTGGCTCAGTCTTATGCTTTACTGTTTCAGGCGAGACTATGCACACCATAAGTTGGTGTGGTCAAGTCATGAGCCGCCAGCACAAAGAGAATCGAAGTATACAATTTTGATACTCTAGTTATTATGTATATTTATGGCAGGTTGGGCGCCATAAGTTGGGAGATCCAACCATATAAGCCGGTAGCAGACAAAGCAGAGGGAAAGAAGATGAACAATAAAAATTGGTGTGGTAACCGTGGGCAGGCTGACTCACCCATAAGTTGGGTAGTTGGTCCTATGTCCTTGATAACACGAAAGCAGAGAGATATATAAAGTCTCACTATTTTCTTTTTCTAAACATAACTGATGTTGGGTGAGGATCCTCATGAGTTGAGGTGACCTGACCACTCGTCTGAAGACAGAATCTGATTGTGAACTTATCTATTGGATGTAGTTGTGTCGCAGAGGGTGGCCGAACGCATAAGTTGCGGGCTGCTCAGTCATACACGCCTGTTGTTGTTTAGGCGGGGCTAGACTACTCATAAGTTGGGTAGCCTACTCTTATGCTATATGCCACTGTGTGGGCTGGCCGGCCACAACATAAGTTGTTGTGTCTAGTCATATACCTTTTGTCGTTGTTTAGGTAGAGGCTGACCCCTCATAAGTTGGGGAGGTTCAGTTTTTCGTGTATGCCAAACGTTCAGGCTGACCAGCCTCACCATAAGTTGGTGCGGCCCGGCCATACACCTTATGCCGATCGTTTTGCAAAAACTGGTCACACCATAAGTTGGTGTGGTTTGGTCTTATGCGACCGTATATTTGTGTTACCAGGGTAGGGCACCATAAGTTGATGTGGCCTAGTCATATAAACTGGCAGATCAGTCACATCCATAAGTTGGGTTGGCTGACTCTATGTCTTATGTAAGGAAGGGTAAAAAGGAAATAATGAGGGTTTTTGAATGAACTATGTGACCTGGAAAAGAACCATGTGGGATTGTGAGAGATGTTTGCGCTTGCATGATCGTGGACTCTCACTTGGGGCATCTTTTGGATAGAGTAGTTGCTATAGATGCTCGCCAAGTGTTGGAGCCATAGGTAGGTAAGATGGATGATGGGAGGGAAGTTTGGGAGGAGATAGGACCGACTCTGCTAAGGGTTAGGATCAGCATTGGCTCATGGTCTCACTCAGAGGGCATGCAGACTAATATTGAGCCTAAGTTATCAAGTATGTGTCAGAAGTTAGTCCCAGGTATAGTTTTGTCTTGCATTTTTTTCAGCTTTGTATAAATCTTGGTAGCCCACTTTTCCTACGGGAAGCGCTGCCGAAATTTCTACAAATCTGAAAGAGTTAGTCATTTTTGGACTTGTAGAAATTATGGGAAGACACTTTTCGTACGGGAAGCGCTGCCAAAATTTTGCAGAATTTAGGGAGTTGAATTATTTTTAGCTAGGAGAAATCTGACAATTCATCCTGTTGAGGGGACATGCTGCAAAAAAACTAATAAACATCAGAGGCAACACAGGATTTTATCTTTATCACTCAAGCATGGCTTAGGTACTGGCCTGTGCTGCATTGCAGGTCACCTTTATTCAGATTGATTCAGGGATTGACTACCTTCAAGCTGATCCTACAAGGTTCATTTTATGTTATCCTTTGATAACAAGTCGGTTTCCGGCTCAACTCTAATTCATTCTTGCTACCCAACCTAAAGGCTTTAGCCCTGTGGTTTGATTTGTTTTGTTATGTTGTTACCCGGACTTTAATTAAATGGTCATTTAATAAAGATGCTGAGTATTTTATTGTGAGAGTTACACAAAGAGTGAGGCTTGTATGGCTAAAGCGAGGGGTGTGAGCGCAAGGAATGGTTGAAGTTGACCCCGTGTAGTGCATGAACTTTTGGTTGAATCTTCGATGTGATTGCAGATATGTTTGGTGATTCGGACTTTGGATTTGACTGCCTACGACTACTTAAGTATATATGGCTGAGAGGAATCCCACTGTGATTGTGAGAAGTGATCGTCACATATTTATAACCTTCTATATATTTCTATATATATGTACATATATGTGCGTTGGGTGTTCGCGCGACTCTTATACCAAGTCCGGCGCGCGGTGACAATCTGATTCTCATCTAAGAAGGTTATGGGTCGGATACCAAAGGGACTGGGAGTGTTTTGTTTGTTTGTGTCTGTGTGTATGCGTGAGTTGTTGTCTTAAAGTGGTGTAACGCGTGGTGTGTGTGATGCGTCCTAGTCGAATGAAGTAGAATCGCGCTTGGGACCTCAGCCCCCCAGTGTCGACAATTCGCGTGCGGATTCGATTTCGGGCGTTTGACCATACGTACCCCCTATGCTACAGCGAACGAGAAACGCCCTCGGCTGGGTCACCTCTGCAATTGCATAAGAAAAACTTTCGCATGTGGTTCAGTAGCTCGGCGGGGATACGCCCACCTAAGGGATGGTGACAGCTCCCACAGGTGGAGGTAGCGGTGTCTCGCGTGACCCTGTCCTGTCGTAGGGGCGCGTGAGAGGTACGGCTGGCGCACTCGGCCGGAGCGGCAACACGCTCATCCGCGACAAGTCTCACCAAATCCTGCGTGACGCGGCCGGGAGGGTCCCCGTGCTGGACCGAGGCGCTCGACTACGGATTTCACCCAGTCATACCTCATGAACGGATGCGGTACCGATATTCAAATCTCGCTTCTGTCGGTTTTTCGCTTTTCTAACCATCCTCCGTTCCACCTATAAACCCGTGCCCTTTCATTGGCCCGTCTCCGATCCTCCTTAGAGAACTCTCAGAGAGAATTCCCGACAACCGTAACTATTAAGGCGACCTTTGTCCACACCTCCGCTCGTCTAAACAATCGAGTCTTCTCTAGACCTTCCGACATTGCTTCCAGGAATCGAGTCTCTGTCGGGATCTAATCAGTACGACACAGAGGACAGAGCCATGACTTCTGGGGATTTCTATGCAGGATGCATGCCCTGTGGGCTCTCACTACATACTTAGCACAATCTACCCATTCCACGTATCCCTTGCCTTGTGGCTATATAGACACTAAATAGACTCGAGAGATGGACTCACAGAGAAAATAAAAACGGTCGGGCAGGGAAGGTAGAGAGGAAGAGGAAGGAGAGAGTAGGCCCTCAACGTTTCCTTGTCCTTGGGCCGCCATGAGGACACGTGTCACTTCTTCGTCTGCCGAGGGAGTACCTTCACCTGACCGTATCCGGGCCCCTTGGGCGGCTCCGGCACCTTCCACGGGGTGATCTCCTCGCCACGCAGCACCTTGCCTGGCCTATACAGACGTGTTACTAGCCCTTCCGCATTCCCGTGCCTCTCCATTTTTCGATGGACGATGTCAAACTCGTACTCCTGCAGCCTTACTGCCCATCACCCAATCATACCCGTGTAGTTGGTGAGCTTCTTGAGTGCCAGCAGGGGCTCGTGATCCATTACGAGGACGAAATTCTGCCCATAGAGATATGGGTAAAAGTGTTGGATTCCCCAGACTAGAACATAGCACTCTCCTTGGGGCGCCGAGTCATTCTTCCTCTCATCTGGTAATGTTCGAGAAGCATATTCGACCACGTGTTCCCGCCCGTCCTTTCCTTTCTGAGCGAGGATAACAGAAATTACTTCGAGTTGCCAATCGGTAATGAGTAGGAACTGTCGCTCAGGATCGGGCCGAATTATAATAGGCGCTGAGGCCAGGGCCTCTTTCAGAGTGGAAAAGGCCCGTTCACACTCCGCGTCCCTGTTCAACAGCTGGTTCTTCCGGAGGATGTTCGTCAGAGGCCGAGCAATTGTCGCGAATCCCTTGATGAACCGTCGGTAGTACGAGGCCAGTCCTAGAAAGGCTCGAACCTGCGCTAGTGACGTAGGCGTGGGTGCTTCCCGAACCGCATCGACTTTCCTCGAATTCGGTCTCAAGCCCCCTCGGGTTACGACGTACCCAAGGAACGAGATCTCGGGTAGGAAAAATCCGCTTTTCTCCAACGCGATCTTGAAGCCAGTGTCCCGCAGCGCCCCAAGTGTCCATTCGATATGTTTCGCGTGTCCATGAAACGACTCAGAATACACCAAAATGTCGTTCATGTACACAATAACATAAAAATTTATCATTCCTTGAGCCAGCCTGGTCTTGTTAACGAAGTTATGAAAAGTGACATTCATCGCTCTCTAGAAAGTCGCAGGTGCATTGCATATGCCCATCGGACAATGAACCCACTGCCACGTGCCCTCAATAACACAAAGGCCGTCTTCGGCCGGTCCTCTTCCCTAAGATATGGTGGAATCCATGCCGAATATCAAATTTACTAAAATAATTAGCACACCCAATCGCATCCAACAAATCATCAATTCGGGGGAGAGCGTACACATCTCTAATCATTTAATTTTCGATATTAATCAATGCAAATGCAAATAGATCCGTTCTTCTTCGGAACTAAAATTATCGGGAAAGACCAAGGACCTATGGCGGGTTCGATCCAACCGTTCACTTCAAACTCGTGGATGCGCTCTAATGTCGTCTTCCGTTCCGGGAGTGAGTACCGGTAAGGCTTGCAGTGGATTGATGGGTGGTTACCGGTCTGAATCTCATGTTGTATGACCAGGGACAACCCGGTGTCTGCATCCTTGACGCTAGTGGCGTCCCGATACTCAGTGAGAATATCCGCAATTAGTTGGTGAGTTTTGTCAAGCACGCATTCCGACAGATGTAATTCGTAGGGTTGTCCTTGAATGATGATCGACACGTGTTTAGTGCGTATCGCCTTCATGTCCCGGGCCGATGGGTAAGAGATAAACGAGTTATCCGACGTCCACGAGAATACAGTGGCCACTATCTGAGCCTCTTCTTCTCGGATGGCCACGTGTTCTTCGGGGGTTATCCCGTCCTCAATGTCTCGAGGGTCTACCGACTTCTCGGCGACTTTTATCCCAATTTCGAATAGCGAGGCTTCGGGGTACCCAGGGGGTTCCGAAGCCTGTGTTTCCGCTCCTAGGCGCAGTAATCGTACCTCCTTTTCCATTGTGAAAAGCGATCGGGTAGGTAAGTCTGTAACATCGCAGAACGAGCATTTGTCCAGGTATCGTGGCAGCAGCGGGGTAGCTCCTTCGTACCGGGTTCGAGGGGGTTCCGAAGAATCGGGCATCCTCAACACATGTATTAGCGGCTCCCCTATGATAAGGGTCCTGGTCTGTCGGACTTTCTCTTCGGTAAGCACGGACGTCTTTGTCGTTTTCTGTCGGACTGGGTAACTGATTACCTTCCGTGTCAGCTATTGGATCGTCGGGTCTGTCTATTTTTCACTTTCCGAGTCATCGGGAGGTGAGGGCATCTGTCCCTCGCTGGATATTTCTGAATCGTCAGCCAGTCCTTCCCATGTGACCATTCAGATCGACCCAACGTTATCCGAATGGGTTCTACGTATCGAGTCGACCGTCGTGCGGAGGGTGAGACGCATAGGGATTGTGTACGGCTTGCCACCCGTGTTTTTTAGAACTACTACCCGTCACTCGAAGTCCAGGTTGGCCTAAAGGGCGTTTAAGGCGGGTTGTCCCAGGAGTACATCGTACGAGTTTACGTTGAGGACCACTACGTCTCCCAAGGCATGGACTTTTCGTAGTCTAAAAGCGACATTTGTCATTCTCCCGACCGCTCGGATCTTTTCTTCGTTTGCGGAGATCAAACGGTCTCCCTCAGTGAGTGGAATCAAATCTTTCCGTCTCCTTGCCCTTTGTACTACTCGCAGGGATATGGCTAATACGACTGCTCAATAATCGATGATTGCATTATAGGGAACTCCCCAGATTTCCATGTCACACTCCGCGGATTCCCACGGGATGGCTTTGATACACAAAAAGTGGTCACTTTTTTGAATGAGCCCCAGGCGCACGGGTTTTGAGGTTCCCGGTGCGTCAGGATTTGCTTCTTTCGCAGGGGCTTTCCCTTTTACCGTTGCCAGCTTGGCGAGTGCGAACCATTTTCGATTGGCTTTACAGTGCTGCAACATGCGATGGTTAGCTTGTTCCGATATGAACAGAAGGTGTCCGATCGGGAGTGGGATGCGGTGATCTAGTGCTCGAATGATATCGAGCACATCGATCTCCCCGATAATGAACGCGGGACCACCAGATTCCATTTCACTGGGGGATGGTCTCCAGTCCGAGACCTCTCGTTCTTCGTCCGCCGGCTGGATCGCCCCATCTATACCCAACCCCGAATATCCCAAGGATATAAACTGATCGAGTGGGATAAGCTCTGCAGCCTCTTCAGTGGCGACCGCTGCAAACACTGCCCCGTCGGTTTCTTCTACCATCGTCCCTACCCGTTTTGGTCTGTTAGCCAGGGGAGCTGCAACTGTTGGGGCTGCTCCTATCCGTACCTGCCGCTGGGGGCAGTCTCTTGCCATATGGCCGGGCTGGTGACACGAGTAACACGTGTCTGTTCTGGGTGCCATACTTACACCAGCTCCCGCCGATGTTGCTGCAGCAGGTGCTCCGGTAGGGAAGGGGGCAGCGCGAACATTAAAGGGGGGCATGGAGCGCATTAGTGATTCCATTCGGGTGTTGTACTCACTCTGTTCCTTCTTGCTTTCCTATAGGAGGCTAACTATTGTGCATGTGAGATCTAATATCGCGTTCGAATCGTCTGCCTTTCCGGTCAGGGCAGGTGTGTGAGCAGGTATTCTTGCCACCGAGGGTCTTGCACTTTGATCGGGACGAGGCCGTTGGGTTGCTACCTGTTCCAGGTAGGTAACGGGGCCCGACGCGAAGCCCATGTTTTCGAATTTGTGCTGGAGTGCTGCTAATTCCATTTTTGTTCTGGTTAGTTATGAAGAATCCCCTTCCTTAGCGTGGTCTTCCCCTTCGAGGAAGGAACTTCCTTTCCATTTCCTCAGCCGCGTCTATAATCTGCGTCATAGTAAAGGTGATGGGGGAAAATTTGTTTCGCAATTTGGCCCGTATCGCTCTACTTTTGAGTCCGTCTATGAAGAAATCCCTTCCCCCTTTTTCGTCCCTCTGGGATTTTACAAATAATCGGTAGAATCTCCTGCGGCACGCTGCGATGGATTCGAGGGGCTTCTGCACTCAGTCCTTAATCATCAAGAACACTTGCTCGTGGTGAATGTAGTCGAATCTGTGGAGGAAGTCTTTTTTAAAGATAGGGAGATCAACCCATACATAGCCTGACATAGGTACTAAACCAATGGTGGGTGTTGCCCCCTAACCAAGCCGGAATATTGATCCTGGCTTCATCGTCGTCGTATTGTTGTGCTCGGAGCGTGGCAAGTCATGCTCCTCCCAAATGATGCGCAAGATCAAACGAATATAGATCCGGTGGAGTTGCTAGTGTGCGGATACATGCTGGCTGTGGAGGCGCGAGGCCAGCGGGGTTCACTCCCCCTTATGCCTGATTAGCATTCATATCGTCGGCAGATTTGCCTGCAGACCTGCTCCATGTTACCACGGGTTCACGTGTTGGCGCGTTTCTCTGTGCGGACCGGCCCCTTCTCGGCATCGCCAGATCGGTTGAACTAAAGAGTCGAGCCCCTTGTCAAACCCTTGTCTTGATATGTGTCGGCTCCGATACAAACCTCACACCCAGCGCGACTTCTTGTTTCGGAGTATTAGTGGGCCTGCAAGTGCGAAGAGGGTTGTGCCAAGGATTTCAGGAAAGTGGGGGTGGAGTCCCAGGTCAGAACTGGAATCTCCGACGCCAAGTTTCAGGGGTAGAAGTACAAGTGTCCCGCTTTAGCCTAGAATCGGGGCGATCATCGATCTCACGGCCTAGGCCAGGGACGTATCTGATGTACAGGCGGAATGCTATGAGTATCTCTCTGAGAGCGCATGTGTTGTCGTCGGCCAATGCACGTCTCAGAGTCTGATGAGAACGGTCGTAGGCGGAGACTGTGCTCCCGACGCTCTGCTTCGAAGCGCGTTCGTCGGACGAACCCTACTTCGCGATACTCGTTGTATTGTTGACACTCTGAGCATGGTGTGCGGGGCCAGTAACGAGCAATGGAGTCCCACGGAACAAATATTAGGTTGTGATATGGGAGAAGGGCGTAATAGGGAGGAAAACGGGTAGTAATAGCGACGAACCCTGGGGTCCGATAATACTGTCTATTGCGGGTGTCGGGATAGTACGGAATCCGAGAATCCTGGTTTATTGCCCACTGGAAATCACCCCCGCACAATCAATCATTCTCAGTCTAACATGGGTGGTCAGGATTCCGTGAGTTTCTTCGCCGCCTAAGTTGTTCCCTCTCCCAATACGTCCAATACTCTGGGTTTCTTGAGCTCTCGCGGTTGGTGACCCAGAATGGAGTTTCCACAACCATATCCTACTCAATGGACTTTAATTGCACACATTTTCTATCTTGTTGCGCAGATAAGTTGGTGATAGGCGCTTTGGTCCGTGTGTCGGTCTATCCCGTATGTATGCAATTATTTTCCTTATACAAACATCATCATTTTAAGTGATATCCAACCGTTACATACATATTCATACCATCATGCAACAAAGAAGTGATTGCCCAACATCAAAGACCAATACATCAGATCATTCCTGCAATCATGCATGAACTAAGAGCAAGTGGTCAGGCAAGACATGTGCGCCGAGCGTATCCGGCCAGACCCGGGAGAACCGAAAACTCGCGGATCGCGGTGCACGCAGCGCAGATGGGTACTAGAAAGTGACAAAATTTGAATCAAGCTAACGCTATTGAACAAAACAAAATTGGAAATCGAAAACAACTCGAGAAAAGAGGCACGAGTTCGTTCATCAGCATGCATACATATATACGAAATAAAAAATCCGAGATGATTTACAAAAAAATTTGAAACTGCCGCAACAAAATTGGCCACGTTGGAGTCAAAATTACACAGAAGGTAAGAAGAAAGGCATTGTTCCACCATATCCCCGTTCCTCTCTCTCTCTCTCTCTCTCTCTCTCTCTCTCTCTCTCTCTCTCTCTCTCTCTCTCTCTCTCTCTCTCTCTCTCTCTCTCTCTCTCTCTCTCTCTACCTTGCTGGTGCGGGCAGTCCGTCGCCCCGCACCTCCAAACCATACAGAGTCGTCACCCCGCTTGGCCCGGGCAATGCGAGCATGCAAGCCAGGCTCGCTCGCGTGCCACAAACCCTCGTGGCCACGCGTCAACCCCGCATACTCAGCACCAGCTCATCGGGTCGCCCGACTCTCTACTCACCGTCTTCCTGCTCGTTAGCTGATCCTCTCGACCGTGCGAACTCCCAAGTGGATTAGAGAGCCCATCAATCGTGCTTGTGGAATTTATAGCTTGTGCATCAGCGCGCAATAATCGGGATTGCCAGAGAAGAATAGGAGAAAGGAAGGAGGATGTGCCTACGGCTGCATGGCTGGCCCCGACGTGGTGGACGTAGCCTCACTCCACGCTTCGATCCAGTCATGTGCCGATCTGGCCAATGAGATAGAGAAGGGAGAGTGCACGCAGCGGCGCGGGAAAGAATATCTAGAAAGGGGAAGATTACAGTTACATCTGCGTAGGCAAAGAAAGAGCAAGAAGAGATTACAGTTGAGATTGGAATTTAGGCGCGACAGGAACAGAGCGCAGGCCCAGGTGCAGCAAAGCGCGTGCAAGCAGGAACCGAAGTGCAGTTACAGGGAAAAATTATGAGGCACCCAATTTCCAAGTCTACTTAAGGTCATAATTGCAAAAAAAAATTCCGAGAACCCGGGCGGGCTCATCACCAATTCAAAAATTCCGGAGGAATTCCCCGCGTGATTGCCGCGCCAAAAAGACGTACTTCTGTTGAAAAAGAAAGAAAAAGAATGAAAAGGGACATAGCAGACATTATTCCCCTTCGCTCACTAAGGCGAGGGCCAACTACCCCGAAGTTCATAACCCCTGCCTCCCTTCTATCGAGGGACGAAGAAGAAAACGTCGAAAAACCAAGAAGGAGGGGCCCGGACTGCCATGCAATTTATCCCCGATCCCTTCTATGTACCACCAATCCCGGTTGCGCAGAAGATGGCGCTTATCAGAAAAAGAGCTCGTCACAGCGCGACTTTGAAAACCAAGTGGGGAAAGGTACTGGCGGTTTAAATGTATCTTGGCCACATTTATGGCCGGTCTGGGATGAATCTGGCCACAATCTTTGTGCATCCAACCCTTACCCCCTCACCCCCTCCCCCTTCCCACTCACTGCCCTGCTTAAGACTTCAAGTACCCGTATTGTCCGGGTACTGGTACCCTTCGACTCTCAATGGTTCCTATGATGTCCTCGATTCAAATCATCCAGACTCTTTTCTTATTTTAGGTCAAGGTGGATGCGCTAGGGCCGCACGGCGACTGGAAGGCAGGCCCAACCGGATTCAGCAGCGACGATAGATTTGACCCGAGACGCCGCCGTGGAGAGGCGACAGACTCTGGGGTTCAATTGTTGGTTGGGGAGTTGACTCTGGCCTACCGAAAGATGACGGCCATAGCTGATAGAGGATGTTACTCCCCATGGGCAGCCAGTGCAGAAAGGAGGAACGGATGCGAAGCTGAAACCTGTTTCATGGAAGAAAGAAGAGAGAGAACGTGGAGAGGGACGGAAGGCCCGGCCGCGAAGAGTTTTGCGGGCGTCCTGGAACATCGCGGCAGGAAGGACGACCGCCATTCATAGAACAATACGAGGGGGACGGGTAGAGGGGAGTGAAAAAACATGAGCAGGAGGAAGCAGGATCATCGCGGCAGGAAGGGCGACCACCATTCATAGAACAATACGAGGGGGACGCATAGAACGGAGTGAACCAACACGAGCAGCAGGAGGCAGGATTAGGGCATAAACACGGGCTGACTCCAAGAAGGAGGGAGAGGCGATGATCGACGACGATGAGCGATGAGGGGAGAATCGTTTTTTGGGAAGGAGGGAGGACCCCAAGCCAGAGGGGCGCCAGCCTGGGGGCTCCCTCATCTTCTCCTCAGAGGCGTGAAACATAAGCAGGCGTGACGGTGCATGATGCATAGTCAACCCTGGACACATCTCCTTGTCTCATCCCTGGTTTCCCTCTCCTGTTTAGCATCCATGCAGAATTCTAAGACATAACTGTTGGAATCCGTCACTACGCGTAGAATAATAATCTCAACTCTGAGGGAGGGTTGTATAAAACGCGGCCACGTGGAAGTATGGGAACGGCGGCAGGAAATTAGAGTAAAACCCTTCTGGATGCAGAGAGCATCCCAGAATGTGCAAGTGTATGTTTGTAAACGGCTGCGGTGACACCTATAGGGCAGATCACTTTTGATCTGTTTAACCCTTTTTTTTCTTCTTTTTTTTTCGAGAGAGCGTTGACCATGGCGGAACAAGATGGGATGATCCTGTCAGACCCTGGGCGCTGGACCCGGTTTCCAGCAGGTGCAGCTCCCCACCAATAGAATGGAGCCCCAATAAGTCAGGTAGGAGTGTATGCTCGTATCATCACTCCTACCTGATGCCACGGGATTTGTTAAAAAAGAGGGAAAAAAAAGAAAAAAAGAAAAAAAAGAATGCAGTAGTCTGAAGAAGAGGGTAAAAGAAACCACACAATCCGGGCCGTAGACTGGAGCTCGGATTCTTGACAGCAATCCGGGCTAGACTGGATGCCTCAGATATAGAACCCAGAGGATAGCAGGGTGGGCAGTTTGTCAGGATGCATGTGCACCGTCACTAAGTCCCGACAGCGGTACCAGAGAGCCAAATATTTCCTGACCGCTCTTGACTGAAACTCCCTGTTTTTTACTGTCAGCGACCAATATGTGGAAAGCTTCAACTTTATAGAATATTTCACCTCTGCACGCACCATCAGGTGGGTAAGCCTCTCCCCTCTGTATTTTGCCGAATTCCTGAGGTTCCATAGGGTCCACAGAATCACCCCCCGCAGGGACTCTTCCGCATATGTGAGCGCAGTGGCCAGCTTTTCACGCCTGGCGTCAACCCCACGGAGCACAAAGTCATCCGACCGTCGTGTCATGGCTCCAGGGATAGGCACTGCACCAGATCTCCACCAGTCCCATTAGCCATGCGCGTATTCACACTGCAGGCAGAGGTGTTGTACATCATCTATTCTTGTTCCGGAACAGACAACACACAAAGGTGTGGCTTTAGAGGTTCTAGCTTCACACCATTGTCCGGTCGGAACTGGCAGATGGATGATCAGCCACAAAAAAACTGGAATGTTTCACCACCCACACCTAGGGTCTGTGGTACCACTATAAGCTGTTATGGAAACAATTACAAAAACTAAAACCAGAGATTGCTTCAGCAGGTTTCCTAAAACAAAGTTAATACAATCCTTTTTTTTTTTTTTTTTTTTTTTAACATGCTCCAATCTATTCGTGGGGAGCAGCACGTGCTGGGAACTGGACCCAGCGTCCCATATAGAATTTTACAGAACATACGAGATACCGGGGCCATTACCCAGCTGTGGTCGCAAAAAAGTTAATACAATCCTATTATAGTCCAAACAACATGTCTTACTACTTTTAGTTACCAACAGACTGCAACTGGTTTGCCCTAAATGTATCAATTGTTTTTTCTTTTTCTTTTTCTCTTTTTTTTATGTATCAAATGTTGGGAACAGTACGAAGGTCCAGTTACATGCAGAAAGGAGCGAGACCCTTTGGGCCTTGCTAGACGCTCCTTAGAGACGTGATTTTTAGGATTTCAGCTTCCTTAGACTATTCCTAAAACCAAGTCCTGGGGCCAAGTCCCACTAGCGGAGGTTTTGTTCCGGGGTTGGGGACCTCTGTTGTGTGCGACAGCTTTTCTCACCACTGATGTGGAGGGATCGTAGGGGGTGCGCTGGGAGCATTAACATGGGGTGGGTAGGGTAGGTGGCCTATCCTGTCAGGACAACCATTGGCTGCTGCTACCAGCAATCACTGGGGGTCTGGTCCTTGGCCTCTAAGCAATTTGAGGGAAGGGCGCCCATAAGGGGGGTTTTCATTGGCCAAACATTTTGCCATATTTTTGCTCACATGTGTAGAGCGGTCCTCACCTGTAGCCCGACCCACATCGCGCTACATTGG
>BFEA01000635.1:303228-324658 GCA_003427395.1 Chara braunii | reverse complement strand
AGAGAGAGAGAGAGAGAGAGAGAGAGAGAGAGAGAGAGAGAGAGAGAGAGAGAGAGAGAGAGAGAGGGGGTAGTTCCATCGATAGGCTCAGCAAAATCTAACGAATGTACCACTACAAGATGGAAATATACAGTGTGTGTGTGTGTGTGTGTGTGTGTGTGAGAGAGAGAGAGAGAGAGAGAGAGAGAGAGAGAGACGACAAGCACCGATGCCCGCCAAGCACAACACGGGAAGAAACGGAGAGAGAGAGAGAGAGAGAGAGAGAGAGAGAGAGAGAGAGAGAGAGAGAGAGAGACATGAAACAAAAATAAGACGCCATCAGTGAGTGTTGCTGTGCGCCGCGGCGTAGCCGTGGCGGGGTCCACTTGTTCTTTTTAATTTATTTTACAGCCCAGGTTGTTGTAGAGGTTGGATACTAGACATATGACAGTCACCTTTGGTAGTTGGCCTTGTGGTCATCCAGATGTTCCTATCCCCCCCGCTGCTTTTTGTTTTAGTTGTGACCTAGCGGTTCTAGCCTATTGTTAGCACAGGTACGGCCCCCTATCTGCCCTCTAGCCGTAAACGTCCCCCTAGGCTCCTCCCTAGTCACATTCTTGCAGTTGTTTTATATTTATTTTTAGATGCAGTTGTATTTCAAAGTTGTGCTCTTTCTTCTTTTATATTGTTGTAAAATTGATGTTGTGGAGCCCAGATTTCCTTTGGTGAAATCTCTGCTCTGCGTCTCTGATCTGAGTCTGCGCAACAGAAACCTCAAATTCGCTAAAAACGAGGCCGCACTGCACCACCTCATAAAACTCGTGGCCTCACCAAAATTGTGTCTAGATCCGTCCCAATGCGGTGAGCTTTCGGGCGCTGAGTAATGCCGCACGCAAAATAAAACTTTGGTGCAAACCACTGCCTCCGACCAAAAGAATAGTCGAACAAAAAAACTATCCCCGTGGCCCGTCCGGAGGCGCCACGAAACTTCCAGTGCTCGAGACTGGGACAGCCGCTGTTTTTGTTTTGTTTTGTTTGTTTGTTTGTTTGTTTGTTTGTTTGTTTGTTTTTTAAGTCCAGGGTGTTGTAGAGGTAGGTTTCTGGACCCACGACAGGCACCTAGGGCCTCGCTGCACTACTCTTGAAATGTGCAAAACGAGAGTGAATTTTCCGCTGGAACATGGAAAGATACAGCGACATGATTTTTGTCTTTTGTGCATTTCAAGAGTAGTGCAGCGAGGCCCCTAGTATCTGTAGTCAGCAACTAATGTAGCTGCAGTTTTGGTGAGTCCTCCCCAATGCGACTTTCACCCATTCAGTTCTCTGACACAGACTGACAGGAGGAATTTTTTTTGATAGAAAACATTTGGTGAGGTGGTGCAGGGAGGCCAACCTCACCCAAAAAAAAAGCCATGAGTTTGGTGAATGGTGAGGCAAGACCAGGAACCTTCATGTCACAGTGGACAGACCTACTAGGCTAGACTGACAGGAGGGATTTTTTTTTATAGAAAACATTTGGTAAGGTGGTGCAGGGAGGCCAACCTCACCCAAAAAAAAAGCCATGAGTTTGGTGAGTGGTGAGGCAAGACCAGCAACCTTCATGTCACAGTGGACAGACCTACTTGGCTACTAAAGTCCATGGGACCACAGGCCGCAAATGATGCTGAAGTTGTACAAGGAAAGGGAAAAAAGGTAAAAAGATCTCTACAATCAGGGGTCAGAGACAAGGAGTACAGAGGCTCGTCCCACCAGCGAAGAGGGTTAGATATAAAGCATGAGTGTGGAGGTGTTTCTGGAGAGATGCAGAAAATGGCAATGGATCTGCTTCCCTGCATCTTTGCATGAAAAACATCCAGATTCAGGCACTTCATCCAATCCTCTTTGCTAGTGGAACCCCACCCTGGGAGGACTGAAATTTCTTTTTTGAGAAAATTGTTCAAATACCCCTGAAAGTTGGGGTGTTTCGCTGGATACACCTGAAACACAGGGGTACAAGGAAACGCCCCGAACTTCTGTTTTTACCCCTGCCCCGGTCATCCCCTGATAATGACCATCTTTCTGGTGCGGAATAGCCATAATGAGGGTGGGTTGTGCTCGGGAATAGGAGCAGCGGGAGAGAGAGAGAGAGAGAGAGAGAGAGAGAGAGAGAGAGAGAGAGAGAGAGAGAGAAGGCCCAGCACGGGTATATGCACACGATGGCGGGTCCAATTAGCGAGCTAGTCTGCAAACTTGCAAAGTATCTTTTTTTTTTTTCTTTTTTTTTTTTTTAACTTCATCCAGTGCTAGTGGTGCTGGTAAAAGCAGACACCACTAGCACTCGGGGAGAGGCTCCACCTATTCGTGAGGAGCATCACCTGCTGGGAAACGGGCCCAGCGTCCCTTGTACAATGATTCAGAAAATAGACAATAGACAGAGAGCACCTGAGGAAAATCGAGAGAGTATCTGGGGAAAAAAAACCTGCCGTCATTGATTGCTCTGAGTTCAGAGGATTGACTGAGCAGTTGCTCCTGGACCACTCGTTCTGGGTGTCAAAAATCTACTTAAACAGCTAATCAGAAACTGTCACCCTTCCTCGACCTGTGGCATGGCTTGGATACCGGTGGTTCTTCCCTTCATTTCCTTACCTGCCCCTCTACCCATTCCCGGCTATGCCCATTATTTTACGAAACGAAGAGGGTCTGCCTACCTCTACTTCTAGAATTGAGACGAAAACACAAGCAAGGCTTGAGAACTGGGCTCAGCGTCCCGTACTCTATGCCAGGCACATTGTTTAAGGAACATGACCTCTGAGTATCGCTGAGAATGGAAAGAGAAAACAAGCACTGGATGAGAACTGGGCTCAGCGTCCA
This sequence comes from Chara braunii, assembly GCA_003427395.1. Lineage (NCBI taxonomy): Eukaryota > Viridiplantae > Streptophyta > Charophyceae > Charales > Characeae > Chara > Chara braunii. The sequence continues at coordinate 321,829 of BFEA01000635.1, read as the reverse complement.
ATACCCTATACAAAGCGCTTTTATTTTTATTTTTTCTATATTCTTCTCTCAACTTCTGTTTCTTTTACCTTCCACTACCTACTCCTAAGACTATCTAGAGGGGACCCCTGCAAGCATAGTTTCCTCTCTCTGTGAAGGGGAGATTTCATGTTGCCCCTTGCCCCTAATGGTTAGGGTATAGGGTTGGGGCCSCCAGTGGGGGTCTGGCTAACACAAAGACCGAGMCCTGCCAGTAGCTGTGCCTCCCTTTCTCATCGTCCCCCACCCTTCATCGAGTAGCAGCAGAGGCTATGGCCAACACTCTCCCACACACCACACACAACCCACTCGCACTCACACTCACACTCACACTCACACCCGTGTTGCTCATAGACCCCGCTAATACCGATCAGGGGTATCCAGAGGACTGTCACAGTCCGTTGGCACTAAGTGCGCCGCAGGCGGCCATGGGGCTTGAACCCTTTTCACGATTCTCACTCTTTTTTTTTTTTTTTTTTGAATGCTCCGATCTATTTGTGGGGAGCAGTACGTGTTGGGAACCGGGCCCAGTGTCCCTTATGAAGTGAACATCTTTGAATTTTTTTTTTTTTTGAGACAATAAAAAAGAACACTGCGCTGGAAAACGAGAGTTCTAAGTCCTAGCTATCCCAGCCAGATTTCCAACGATCGATGGTGGGGCGGAAAGGGGTCAGCAAAGTCTTCTGCCGGTCGTAGGGGGACGTCCGGGCTAATCGTAGTCTGGTCCTCAAAAACCAGACGATAGTCCCGAGGGGGCTTCACTCCTATAGGCTCGTCCTCCATTTGATTCTGGTTTTCCCATGGTCCAGACCATGACACCTCAACTACCCATCCCCCCCGGTCTCCGCCCAGCCATTCTTGGCCGAACTTCTTGATTGTCCTTAGGATATCCTTAGATTGGTGAAGAGAGTCTAGCGTCTGTTTTCTTACTGCCCATTGCTGAGACAACCCCAGTTGGAGCTGCTGTTTGAGGTATTACTTCCTCTCCTCCCCATCAACCATCACCTCCTCCATAGCCAGGGTGCATCGTTGCCACCATAAAACCCATAGAATCACTCTCCTTCCTAAGTGGAACAAGTTCCATGTGAAAGTCTGACCCTGGAGTGATGGACAATACCCCAGCAAGATCGCCCTCCAGTCCCATGGCCATGAATGTCCTGGGACTATCTGCCGCCATACTCTTTCCCACCATCTCCATGTCGCTACTGCCATTGGGCATTGGAGAAAGATGTGCTCAACTGTCTCCTCCCTCTTTCGTACTGGGAAAGTTGAAAGGCACCGGGAGCATCACGGGAGAGCCTGCCATTGCTGCTCCAATTGTGTATGATCGATCAGCCAGCTGTTGGTGGGGAGGCAGCGGTGCACAATTGGCCGGACCGCATGTGCAGTCTCTGAACCATCTGATGGGCGCCAATAGCTGCTTGTCAATATTTAGGTGTCACGGCCATCGCTCCTGGACTGTGTCTCTCAGGTCCCGTCTGATTATGAGCTTACGGTAAGAGGTCTTAAGAGTTAGATTAAAAAGGGCCAGAGGCTTAAGCTCACATGCCTTAGGGTGCGCAGGTGGGTTCCAAACCCATTCAGCTGGGTCCAGAGGAAGCTTAGATAGCGGGATATCGGGCCTGGAGGTCCTTCTCCCTTCCCCTTCGCCATAGATTCTCACTTTGTGCAACTGACCTTTAGGGGACCACACAAAGGGCTCTCTGCTACCCATTAGCCGACCATCCCCTCCCACACTGTACCCTTCTACCAGGCATCCTCTGGTCCCACCAAGTGAACTAGCCCCACTCGTAACGCAGCATCTTTGGTAGATACCCAGTCTCCCTCCTGCAAGTGCGGCCCCCTGCAAAGATGGGGAGCCAAGCTACAGGGAGGGCTTCCAGGAGTTCCTCCAGAGATGCTTCAGATCGCTGACAGTAACGGAGCCTCCTTCTCATTTATTCTGGTGTCCTCCAGTCTCTACTGGAATCATCCCATAGGTCCCCCACTGGAGTGATCCCATTCTTGACCCATCCTTTCCACGGAGAATCTGAACTACAGAAAATTTGACTGTGCGACTTCGTAATCCACCGGTTCCCAAAAAGAGGCCGTCTCACCACCTCTTCCAATCGCTCCGGAGGTGGGCGATCTGGGGGGGGGGAGTTTTCTCCAGTTTTTTATTAACCGCAGCCACATGGCCTATCGTGGACACCCCCCAAGGACTTTTCTCGGGACCTTCCAATATCTATCATCCAACCACGCCAGCGGGTCCACGGTTGGAGGAGCTTGAGGGGCAAGATGTGCAATCTGCCTCATAGCCAGTGGCTTCCACTGCAGGGACGAATCGAAAATCAAGCGCACAAAGCATAGCAGACTCAAGACCTGGATCTGTGTAGGGGGGTCTAATATTCCTAGACCACCCTAGGCCTTGGGCTGGACCACTGAGTCGCATGCTACCCTACTCATGACGCTGGTATTTTGACTATCCCCTCTCCACAAATAGGAGGCCACTTTTCGCTTGGGGGCTTTCAGAGCCTCCTCACGGACTAGCCATAGGAGAGACTTGTACCATAGGGTGGCTAGAACCACGTTGTTAATTACAAGAGATCTCACAAAAATGGACGTATGTTTATGGTCCCATTGGGCAAATTTGGCGAGCGCTGGGGCTGTAATCCACTCGTCATTATCGAGTGAGCGGTTGTGCGTTGTCATGTTTACCCCAAACACCCGGACTGACGCATCCTTATGAAATACGTGGTTCCTCTGGGGGACGGCCCCCCTGGTGATGGATCCACCATCCTTGGGTCTTTCACCCCTAGTTGATGGTCATATCTGAGAGGGCAAAAAACATATTCATCAATCTCTAGATTTCCTCCATATTCTCAGGTGTTGTATCCATCATTGTTGTCAGGTCATCGAGGAAAAGCGAACACACCGGAATAGCTTCCTCCGGGATTTCGAACAGATGGATCCTAGTTAGGTTCTTGTTGTTCCACGAGTTAGCTGATAGAGCCTTCATTATCAACACAAATAGGAAGGGGGCTATTGGGTTGTCTTGCCTGACTGATCTCTTTAGTCATCTCCAGGGCTAGAGACCCGTTTATTTGAACTTTGGGGTTGCGTTCAGGATCCTAATCCATCTTCGGAACGTCGGTCCAAAGTTTAGCTTTTCGAGACATTTATGTAAAAAGGTTCAGTCCACATGGTTGTAAGCCTGCTCAAAGTCAATGAAGACCAGCGCTGCATTACTCTTAGATCCGCGTGCCAAATCAACCACATCATAGATCAAGAGTGTATTTTCTTGAATCATTCCTATTGTGGATGAACCATGTCTGTGACGGATGCCCTGAATCTTCCACTACCTCAATTATATAGTTGGCGAGCGCCTTAGACAACATCTTGTGGACTATTGTCAACAGAGTGATCGGGCGGTAATTCTGTATGTTCATTCTATCTCCTTTTTTGTGAAGCAAGGAGAGCATCGCCTGTCCCAACATCTCTCTTATCTCTCATGTGTGCCAAACTACGTCATAGAATTGCATCAGGTCACTAGAAAGGCACGACCATATAGTTTCCCAAAACTCCTTTGAGAAACCATCAATGTCTGGGTTATTTTTCTCTTCCATTTGCATTAGTGTGGTCCAGATCTCCTCCTTGCTTATCGGGTGCTCAATCCGTTCCAATGACATCTGCATTGTCGAGAGGTCTCCCTCCATATGGGTCAGGAACCCCTCCACCTCTGATAAGTGGCGGGGGTCTTGCGGCTGAGGGATCCGGGATCAGAAGAGGTCCTGATAAAAGGTTTTGGCAATCTTTAAGTAATGTGTCTTATATGTGGCCAGCTCATCGGTCGTCGGATCAAAGGATGCCGTATGCTCATTTGAAATGTTCTCAATAGAGTCTTTTGGATGTATCCAGTCACCTTTACAGCCACATGAGCATACACTCATTGGAGGATGATCAAACTACAATACCCTTTCATTGTAACATACTGTGTTAAAAACATATCGGTCGTTCCAAGTAAGAAGCATGCCCGTTCTACGTTATGCCTCCAAGTTCCTCCCAATTGCGTCCTATAGTTGGGTGATTTTTCCTGGCAAGGACCAGGTAGTGCTGGGGTAACTATTTGGCTACCCTCTGGATCCAGTGTTGAACCGCTGAATCGGGCGGCAGACAAGGAGTTGAAGGAGGAGGGTCGTTGGGTATACATGTTGGTCATGCTAGAACTTGACGTGGTGGGAATTTTGTGTGTGTATGAGCCTAATGACACAGGAGAGAGGCGACAATTATATTTGAATCCCTCAAGGGTCGCCTGCTGATTGGTATTCCGATCATTATGGCGGGGGATTTCAATGTCACGTGGCTCCTAACCATCACCTATATTGGTGACACATACCTTCCCCCCGAACTTCATATATTGAGACTGGTGAGAAAATAGTTGTTGACTTATGCCAGTCTCTTAACCTACATGTTTAAGGAAGAGCAAGACACAATACTAGACTTCTAAATCCCACATAGATCTAATTCTACGTTCAAAACAACTACAAGGTGCACTATAAGAGCCCGAGATATTGCCACGTAGTGCTCTCCTGGGTTTGGGTCATGCAATGCGTGCTGTCATTCTCTCATTCCGGAGACAAAAAAACCGGATCAGGGACGTGGGTTCTATATGTTGAATACATCCTTATGAGGTCTAGGGACTGATATTCTCTCTCTCAACTTTAACCTCGTCTGATATTTTGTAGGAATGTAGTGATGGCACGTGACTCTCTGATTGAACTTATTTATTTGGACCGGGTTCATATTCTCAAGAGAGGTCCGTGCTTGGAATTAATGACAATTATATTGTTGATCAATAATCCTTTAATCACTGCTAATTTGTTTTATAATAATCTTATCATAGATAATTTGATCTATTTTTGTAAAATCTTTCTATTGTTTGGTACTGCCAGCACCATTTTGATGTGTTTCGATTTTTTCAAACAAGAAATTTTGAAGTTTGAATGTTTTGGAATCTATGGTGTTAATTGTCAACTTTTTTTGTAGTATGTTTTGCATGATCTCATCTTATGATTTGATTGCCATGTATTTAACCATCATACTTCAAAGTTTATGTTCTTATGTTATTGCAGCGCCCAGATGGGCAAGTTCTTCTCACTATGTTCGCAATTAGCTTCAAGAAATTATTTGTTTCAAAGAATAAACCTGAAAGAGACAAAGTGATAAACCTGAAAGAGACAAAGTGATATGACACTTAATTATTGATAGGACTTCTCTTGAACCGAGGGGGATAGCTTCAACATTCAAAACAACTTACAACATGAAGGTATCCGCAGGAAATGAGTATTCACCAACAACTGCGGCGACTTGATCAACAAGATGGGTCAAATAATTCAGACAACAACGAAGACAACAACCAACACATATAACTGGAAGAGCATTCAGAGATGAAAGCCCTACAGCAACGTCTCCAAACCTTTGCCTCACAATGCTGGGAGGGTATATGTATCAAAGGGTGAATGACACGTCATCAAAAGGAAGGTTCTATGGATAAAAAATTCTTCAGCATGGTCCGGGCACGCATGCGCAGAACAAATATATAAGCGTTATATGACCCGAAGTCGGGATACAAAGACGTGGATAGTTCTACTCCTCAATGCACGCAGATAGCAAAATCTTTTTTCAGGGACTTATGTACCTTAAGGTGTGGCCAATAAGAGAAAGGCGTCAAGGAGAAGGAATCGCATAATTTTTAGACCAGATGACGAAATCCCTGACGGGACAACAACAAATGGATCTAGAACGGCCCCTATCCAAAGAGAAAATCTGGTAAGCAATGATGCAGATGAATAAGGAAAAAAACCCGGGTGCGGACGACCTCCCAAAGAGTTATGGGAGACCTTCTGGCCCCAAATGACCCCTGACCTCATGCAATTTTATCGTCTAATCTCGGAGACGGGGAGTATGGGGGAGCTACTGGGGCAAGGTATCCTCACATTGCTGCATAAAAAAAAGACATATGATGGATATCATAAACTACCGCCCTATAACTCTACTGATTGTCGTTTATAAGATGTTGGCAAAAACCTTGGTTAACTGGCTGATCCAATTTTGGCCCAGATTATGTACCTGAGACAAACAGGTTTTGTCAAAGACCGGAGGATAACATTTTATTGGTCGATGAACTCCTCAAGCTAACCAGACAGAATAAACAAAACGTGGTCGTGGTCTCCATCGATTTTGAGAAAGCTTACAATCACGTCGATTGACTGTTTTTAGATAGTTGCATGAAAAAAATGAATATACGTTCGGTGTTGCGCCGCTGGACCAAAATTCTGCACCGCAACGCAACCACAAGCGTCCAAGTGAATGACAGATTAGCGACACCATTTTCGCTGCAGCGGTCAGTCCGCCAAGGCGATCCTCTGACACCCTTTCTTTTTATAATTGTGATGGAGACTTTGACGTAAAACCTCCATGCAAACAAAGATCTAAAGAAGTTGCAGATCTCGGCCATCCCTGAAGAAGCAATCCCTGTCTGCTCGATGTTTGCGGATGATTTGACGCTCATGGTGGACGCCACCATCGAAAACATGGAAGAGATCAGACGACTCTTTGGCAGGTTCACAACAGTCTCAAATATTACAGTCAATTGGGGTAACAAAACCCTGCGTGGTGGATTTTCCACCAAGGGGTGCGCCCACCTGAGCTGCCCCGGGTTAAATGGCTCCTGCGATCGGCCCCGGTGAGAGTGCTCGGAATTATTTTAACAGCAACAGGTAGACCTGCGTCGAGCGAGGATTAGATTTTTAAACCTGCTCTGGAGAAACTGGTGCACTAGAGCGTCAACGTACCTCCTTGATTGGTAGGGCGTTAGTGATCAATAGCATTGTGTTAGCCGCTCTATGGTACAAGTCTGAAATACGGGCACTTAGCAAGGATGCAGTGCGGTCGCTCAAGCGACAAATAACAGCTCTGCTGTGGAGAGGCAACAATGAGCTTTTGAACGTTATCAACAGGGTGGTATGACTATTTGTTATCCAACCCAAAGATAAAAGGGGCTTGGGGATTTTGGATCCTGGTACTCGGACCACAGAGGCGTAACAACGGTAATGGTACAATGGATTAAGAGGTTGGTGCTTACACATGATCTTCCTTGGTACGCCCTGGCGCTGGAACAGATCGCTCGACTGGCCCCACAAGCGCCGCAAAGTTCCGCAAACCATCGACCCCCAGACCCGGCTGGACGACCGCTTCTGGTCTATACCACGACGCTCCCGTACTGACCAGACCTCGGGCCGGAGGCGGTCCGTGGCGACCTTGCCAAGGATGATTTTTAGATCCGTTGCCTGAGAGTTTGGCGTCAGCTCCCGTTACCAGATAAAGCCGGCCAACCAGGTGGGAGGAGGTGGCTAAACAACCCTTGTTTGGGAACAAAAATATCACGGACCGAAACGGAAGGATATACTGCAGTTCGGACTCCCCCTGGAACAGTCCGGTCAAGAAAGGCATATTTAGAGTTAAAGACAATTGAGATTTAGAAAACAAAGACTGGAAAACGACACCACAGTTGAGGACGTTACTGAAACACTGTCACAACATAGAAAGGAAAGTGGAACAACTGGTCTTTGCAATCCCCCTTGATTGGGTACGCATTTTGCGCAAGGGTTCAAGGCTAGTGGAAGGGGATTGGGTAACTGCTCTGGGAGACCCGGAGAATGTAGGGAGCGTCGTGGAAGTAGGCACAGATAAAATACTGGTTAATCTCTTCCACAAAGGAATAGGCAATGTGCTATCCAGATACACCCCGGACGTGATGAGATGGTGGCAGAATGCTGACCCGCACAGGACCCGGGTGTTACAAGATGAGGACAATTGGATAGCATACCGGTCGGAGACCTGTCTCGCAAACCTTCCCTTTGACCCTGAGTAGTGGCAGTGGGCCCCCACGTGAAGAACCCAGATAACTAAGAATGTAATGCTACCCAACTTGTCTGTAAAATCCACGAACCGCTTACTACGGCCCAGAGTAAACTTGAAAGACATCGTGAAGAACCACTGGAAGTCTCATTTGAATGTGAGGGTCAATGCCATCCGCCCCATTCAGTGGTTCACCCTCACGTGGTCCAGGCAAGCAAGACTAGCCTCGCTGCAATGGCAGATAGAACACCGCTGCCTCCCCACCAACGACTGGCAAATCGATCACACATACCTGGAACAGAAAGGCCTGACTCTCCCGTGGTGCAGGTCATGCTACTCGGCGTTCCCCTCCCGCACGATCCCATAAACAACTGAACACATATTCTTGCAGTGTCCGGGGACTGTCCTTACATGGCGATGGTGGGACAAAATTTGAAACCTTTTGGACACCGGCTCTACCTGGCTGTGGGACTGGAGGGCGATTTTATGTGAAACATGGACTTCCCCCTTAAGCAGTACCTTCGAAGACAATATGTTCAAGATAGGGAGGAGAACCGTTATGTGGGCCATATGGAGGAGAAGCTCCCAGAGGGGGTCCACACAGGGGGGGAGGAAATGACACGCATGGTTAAGCAATATGGGCCTCGTTAGACCCTCCTTGGAAATTCGATTTTTAGGAAATTGGCGCCGTTACACTGCATCCTAATTCACCAAATTCCTTGAATGAATATGAAAACGCTCCCGAGAGATTTCCATGATTCCTCAGGATCCCCAACCAAAACGCCTTTGGATTCAAGGGGTCCTCATGAGGTCCCTTGGGTTCAAGGAGCCGCGATTAACGGAGTGTTCTGGAGCGAGCACCGACAAGAAAATTTGGAATCGATGTTGGTGCACAAGTCATTCGTGGTCCGTTGGGCGAACATTGTCGGCCTCCAGTACCCGACGGGCCCCCAACGGCCTTCTACTGTTACCGTTGGCGTGAAAATGTGTGGGGGTGGTTCTTCAATTACAAGGCGCTTCACGAAGCAGGGTTTTCCATGCGCGCGTCGCCGATCGTGGTGTCCAACGGTTGAATTTTTTTATTTGTCTACAAGCGATGTTGAAGCACTGTTGGTCGATTGCAGGCATCTACCTAGCGTGTTTTGTCGGCTATTGTCGGACGCATTGATGCAAGTTTTGTTTGGTACACGCCTCACATGCTAGGATTCATGGCAGACGTCCTCCGACTGTTCCCGCTCGCGCCGCTGACCACTCTTCTCGTGCTCCTTGCCGTGTTGTTCCACGTGTGTGTCGTTGTGCGAGGTCCTCGCAGTAGACAGAAACAACGAACAGTGAGGAAAACGGCGATGGACAGGCGGGAAACCTCCAGCAGACAGTCGACGGGCGCCATTGACTACTCCACTGCGCAGCTTCTCCTTGTAGTAGCCCCCCGCCATGTCGTCAACCTGTCGGAGATCCTCCCATGTCCATCCCATCCTTCTCCTCATCCACCATCTCGGCGTCGCCCGAGGGATCACACCCGATGCCCTGGCGCAGCAGAATTGCACAGTGGATTCCGATAACGACACACAATCCGGTGCATCCATCGCTTGTTACATCAGCTGCCTCTGCCTGCGAACGGACAATCTCATCCTCAATCGAGTTGTCGTTCTCTCAATGCGATAACACACAACTGACACAGCTGCGACCACCGTGTTTCTCTACAATGTCGTTAATGCCTTCGCACCACTCTAGAGCTCTCGTTCCATCGTCGGGACTTGCAATGCGCAAGCACCCACCACTCGCTCGCCTGCCGGCGCCCTCGCTGCACCTTCTGCACGTCGATGGGGACCACGCTCACACTTTCCACGTTCCTCGGAAGCGTTACGTCCGCGCTCAGTTGTGGTGGCCCGAAGAGCATGCAGAACACGAAGGCGATGTCGCATACATGCTACGTCCCCCAGTGTTCCAATGCCCTCCTTTTAAGCCATGGCCACCATCACTCTGCAGCACAGACGTTTCGCCCCCGTCTTCAGTCCAGCCGCCAAGACGCCTCACGCACGGATGTGTCACAACGGAGGGTTCAAAATTTGAAATTTGAACGGGGATGTTGGCGCTCTTTTTCTTCGTTAGCCTGGTAGGCCTCCCCGCCATTGCGACTAGACCACGCCCAAGGACGCACGGGCATCCCAGCACCATGACGGACATCCACCCCTGCGGCCGCGTGTATGCGTATGAAATTGGCCGCTGGAGACCTCCAAGGGTTTTCCTTGAAACCCACTGAATTAGGACGCGGTGTACCGACGACGCCGAAAACCGAAAATTTTTCCAAGGACTTCATCCTAATTCCTGAGGATTTTCCAAGGAGGGTCTATCGAGGCCCTATGTACACCAAGATCTCATGGCACAATGGCAGAAAGTTAAAAATCAGCTTGATCTATTTCATACAAAGAAAGATATAAAACAGAAAATTCAACAATCTTCAGGGGACTGGCTGGGCAGCAACAACGGGGGCCGGATCGCCTTCATCAAGTGGGATGGTGGTGGCGCCCAGGAAGGTAACGAAGGTATTGAGGAAGGCAACCAGGGGATGATCGAGAGAGACTATCACATCTGCTTCAGAGATTGGACAATGGTGGATCAATGGAACCCGTTGCGACCACCCTCAGACTTTCCTAATCCCTTCCCTCCCCATCAGCTGACCATAGTGGACATGCAATGGTATGGGGCGGTGTGAGCAGGTCAGCAGCAGCAATAAAGGGTATCGCAAAAGTGAGGGGTGGGAGGGACCAGTGTGAAGAGCCCCCCCCTTCCCCCCCCCCATCATCCTGCTCAGTCAATCCCCTGGATCCCAAGGTAATTGATGCTGGCGGGAATATCCTGCATCTGTATTGTTCTGATATGTTCTGAATTCTGTCTATGTATGGGACGATGGACCCGTTTTCCAGTAGGTGTTGCTCCCCACCAATAGATGGAGCCTCCACCCATGTGCTAGCGGTGTCTGCTCATACCAGCAGCACTAGCACGTGGGGGCGTGTTTTGTATAATAAAAAAAAAAAAAGCTTCACCTTTGTGCAAGTTCTGTTTGTCTTCATTTCCTTCTCAGAAAATACCAGAGACAATTGAGCACATATTTCTACAATGTCCAGGAGCAGTTTGGTTATGAAGATGGTGGGACAGGATTTGGGGTCATTCAGGTCTAACAATACCCTGGCCCTGGGATTGGAAGGCATTGTTGTGTAAAAGCTGGAGTCCAAAGCAGGTGCTGGATACCTTTACTCAAAACCCCTTCACCGTAGGAAAGTCTACGATTTTGTGGGCCTTATGGGACAGGCATTGAACACATGAGATGGAAGGGGCTAGGCTTGATGGGCCAGAATTCACACCCGCCAACTCGGAGAGGAGCTCAAACCTTCCGGGGCCAGGAGGGGGGGGATGTGATTGGCTCATGTCAGCAAGTACAAGAGGCGGGGTGGGGCAGGGAAGAGAGCAACAAGTGGAAGGTGTGGGAGCTAGGGCTCCCCCAGTGTCTATCTTCGGTGGTGGAAAGTGGGTTTCTGTGCTGCTCAGGATTGCGGGGTGGTTTTCTCAGACTTGCTCGGGGGAACTATACAGGTAGTCGAAGCCGGGTAATTGGTCTTCGGGGCCACTCTGGATTGCGGAGTGTTTTTCTCTCAGATTTGCTCATGACTACAGGTAGCCGAACCCGGGTAATGTCCCGGTATTCTGTATGCATTTGCTCGAATCACCCTATCTAGCACCCAAATGGGCCAGACCCTGGACCCCGTGGGCTGGGGAGAGATCCGGGTTGGTTGGTGTTCCCCCGTACTACGCATACATTAGTGAGAGGATGAGATAGATGAGTACTAGCAAGAAAAATGAGATAGATGAGAGAAGAATATAACTTTTTCTTTTAAAAAGAAAAAAGAAAAAAGAAAAAAAAAGCATTAAGCACTAGGCTACCAGAGTGGCCCCGGACCACTTGCCCGGACAGGCCCCAAAAAAATAAAAATTAATAAAAAATAATTATTTTTTTATTTTATTTTTTTCTGCATAACATTGTTTTTTTGAGACCTTCTTTTTTTTTTTTTTTTTTTTGCTAGGACCTGCCCTGGTCCTTGCATGGCCGGGCCGGCGGGGAAAATAGGGTGACCTGGGCCGCCTGGCTGGTAGCCTAGATTAAACCACGAGTACTTCCTAAAGTTGTGCCCGTTAACAAGCCACAATTTTAGGAAACAGGGCCACTATAGGAGCGCCCACATTCATCCGACTAGAAATGTTTCTAGTACTTTATTCTTTCCCGCGGCCGATAGCCGGGCCAAATACTGGTGATAGATATCACATCTGGATAAGAATCAAAAAGTGACAAAAACACAAATTCAGTATCATATTAAGCAATTCTGCATAAGCTGGCTGGGGGGTTCCCAAGGGTGTAAACTAGGGGAAATAAGGTAGAGCGCGGGGTGGAGAACAATCAGGAGGAGGTGCGCAGGAACTACCATATTGTTTTTCATGACTGGATGTCTGTGCTTCATTCTATTCCACTCCGCCATCTCTCAGACTTCCCGGATCCGATTCCACAATCTTCAATGAGCCTATCTTCTTCCCCCGAATACAAAAAGCGGTCATTATAGCTGTAACTGGGGCATGTTTCAGTCTAAATACACCTACAATGACCGTACTTTGTATTCGGGGGAAGAATGTTGTTCCTTCGAGTTGGTATGGGTAGGACTACGGAAGTCAATATGGTTATGGTAGGATTTTCTGGATGTATTTTTCCGGTTTCCTGGTATATAGGCTGCAACAGGTAGAATAGCAGAGCTTCAAGGGCCGATCTGGGCCTCCTACTGAGGTAAAGAGGTATTTCTTTTGGGCAGGAAAAGGGAGGAGAGGGCACCCAATACATAGGTGATGAGGTGCATCTTGTTGTCACAAACTCTCACGATGATCCTAGTTGGACTTGATATTATCCTTCATTGTTTTCCCCTGTTATATATATCGTCACAAACAGAACTGCCCGGTAAACCGTAGGCAGAGAGAGAGAAGAGGACAACAAATGAGGGGCTGTGACAAACTGTTTCGTCGGAGTTTCACCGATTCATTATGTATATATATCGTATATATATATAATAACCACGTGGCCATGCTAGGAGAGATGATAAGGGCACCGCCTCCTAGCAGGCCACCTGGTTGCTCTGGTCTATTGGTGGGGAGCAGCACCTGCTGGAAAACGAGTCCAGCGTCCCAAACTACAATAAAAACTGGACTTTGCTGTGTAAACCTGCCAGCATTGATTGCCCGGGCTAGGAGGGATTGACTGTGCAGGCACTGCGAAAACATAACCCGGTGGCAATATGCCCTGGACGGGTGGCCACCTCTTCAGCCCCTAGCCGGCTGCCAGAACAGTCCTCATTTCGGAATCCCCAGTGGATCCCCCAGTCCTTTTCAGACCACGACCCTGCGTCCCATCTTCGGGCCACCATCTTCCACCCTGCCACTGCAGATCCCCATGCTGCTCCACCGACTCGTTGCCCTGCAATCCTTGAACCTCTGCCTGGCTGATGTTCACTTATGCTGCGCCATACCATTGCATGTCCACCATAGCCAGGTGATGAGGCGGGAAGGGGTCTGGGAAGTCTGAGGGTGGGTGCAGCGGGACCCCCTGGTCCACCTTGGTCCACTCCTCGAAGCAGATGCAGTAGTCCCTCCTGAAATCATCCCTCTCCTGCCCCTGAGCTTGTCCTCCCTCCCATCGGATGTAGGCAATCCGTCCCCCCTTTTCGCTACCCAGCCAGTCCCCTGAGAATTGGTTGATTGCTTCCGTACTGTCCTTCTTCAAGTGATACAGTCTAATTGGTTTTTAACTTTTTCCCACCGCGAGAGGAGTTCTTGATTGATGTACTGTCTGATCATTTCCGCCACGTCCTTCCCTTCTATACGAACCCCTTCGATACGAATGTTACTATACAGTGTTTTCTCCAGAGTGCCCAGATGACGGCTCTCCTCGCTGTCGTAAACATATTGTTCTCGACGGTGCTATCCGTCAGGGAGGTCCACGCCTTACAAAGCAGCGCCCTCCAGTCCCATGGCCAGGCAGAACTGGTATCTAATACGCTCCATATCCTATTCCACCCACGCCATGTAAGTACCGCCCCCGGGCACTGCAGGAAGATGTGTTCTATGGTTTCCGGGATCTTACGAGAAGGGAAGGCGGTGTGACAAGATTCACACCATGGTAACGCCAAGCCCTTTTGTGCCAGGTATGTGCGGTCCACCAGCCAGTTATCAGTGCGGAGGCAACAGTGATCTATCTGCCACTGTAGTGAGGCGAACTTTGTCGGTTTAGACCTCGTGAGTGGAAACCATCGGATAAGATGGATGATATCATTCCCCACATTCAGATGAGACTGACAGTGGACCCTCACAATCTCTCTCAAGTTCACTTTTGGTCGCAGCAGCCGGTATGTGGCCTTCACAGTCAAACTGAATAACTTTATATCCGAACTGGCCGGCATCCTGTGTGGAGGTGTCCAGTGCCACTCCCCCGGGTGGAAGGGGAGTTCTGCAAGAGGCGTCCCTGGATGGAACACGTTCCATTCGTCCTAGTGCCTCGTCACCCGGATCGTGTGCAACTCCTCATTTCTCCACCACCTCACCGCCTCCGGGACGTATCTGGTGAGGATGTTATCCTTACCCTTGTGGAAGAGGCTAACCAAGACTCACCGGCCCGTGCCTCCACCACCACGTTGCCTACACTTTCCGTGTCGCCCGGGGCAGCTACCCAGTCCCCCTCTGCCAGTCGTGGTCCCTTGTGCAGAATGCGCACCCAATCGAGGGGGACAACAAAAATCAGCCTTTCCAGATTCCTTTTGATGTCGTGACAATACCTCATCGGGGCCCCCAGTCGCAGTGTTGTTTTCCAATTCTTGCTTGCCAGGTCCCATATGTCCTGATTCTAACTATGCCTTTCCTGACCTAGCTGCTCCATGGGGAGTCCGAGTTGCGATATACCCTCCCCTTCCTATCGGTGATGTTCCTGTTGCCAAAGAGGGGTTGTTGCATCACCTCTTCCCATCTGATCGGCTGGGCTTTATCCGGCAACGGCAACTGGCGGCACACCTTAAGAACCCGGGGCCAGAAGTCGTCTCTCACCAGATCTCTTCTTGCTGCACCCCGGCTCGGGTTCCTGCCGGCTCGAAGGCACTGTGGTATGGACCAATAGCGGTCCTCCAACCAGGTCAGACGATCTACACCTTGTGGCGCCTGTGGAACCAGTCTAGCAATCTGTTCCAGCGCACGGGTGAGCCATGGGAGTTCTGACGTAAACAACAATCTTCTCACCCATTGTACCATCAGCGCTGTAACCTGGATGTCCAGGTCTAAAATTCCCAAGCCCCCCTTGTTTTTAGGCTGGACCACCGACCACCAGGCCACCATGCTAATAACATTCGGGAGCTCGCTGTTACCTCTGAACAACAGGGCAGTTACTTGCCTTTTAAGCGATTTAAACCAGCAGTACTTGGCCCAGCTATCGGCTGCCGAAAAAAAAAGAGTAGAAACCATAGCTGCGGCGCATTGAGGTGCGCGCCTCAGCGCACATCTGGCGCACCTCGCGCACCGCACCTCATGTGGCACAAAAAAAAAAAGAAAAAAAAAAGGGTCCGCCCAAAAAGAAAAAAAGTGCAAGGTGTCAGGGAACACCCTGCGTCGTGGATATAATTAGGCTAATGGATAAGGCCCTTTCTGAGAAAGAGAAGGAAAGTGAGTTTAAGGCCTCTCTCTCTCTCTCTCACACACACACACACACACACACACACACACACACACACACACACACACACACACACACACACAGAGTTGTTCCACCTTCCCATGCTCAAACCCTGTGGTCCCGCCGATGTGCAACTGTTAGGGTCTCGTTAGACACTCCTAAAAGAATCCTAAAATTTTTAGGACGAGGCCTGAAGGATTTTTAGGATTTTGTGCGGCGTCGTTACACGCAATCCTAAAAATAATCTTTTAGGATTCTTCCTAAAAGGTCTCCCGCGGCCGGTTTTCATATGCGTACTATACGCAGCCGCGTCGCCAATGCCCGTCCATTCCTGCCAATGTCCGTCCAATCCCCGCCAACGGCTACCGTTCGTGGCCGTTGCCCACGTCGACCCGCAGAAAACCTCCGATGTCCGACCACTGACCTGACGGACCGCTTCTGCACCAGCAACTCCGTGTCGAAGGTGCCATGCGCGCGACACAACGAGTCCGTGAAACGCGGGAATCCTAAATTTTTCAGTAGGTTGGGGCCTACTGGAAAATTTAGGACGATTTTGCCTGGGGAATCCTAAACCCTTCAGGACTCTTCCTAAGATCTCAAAATTGGATTTAGGATTGCGTGCAACCAAGACGCAATCCTAAAAACAGGCACTCTTAGGAGTGTCTAACGAGACCCTTAGCATGAAAAAAAAAAAAAAAAACTCCCATAAAAATGGTGCATTCCCCTCAGTGCAATTAAAAAACCAATGTCATTTTTAAATGAAATGGCAGTTACTCTATTGATTGAACAGGCCTTGAACTCGATACTCAGTTATCAAATTGATAATATCATAATAGAGAAACAATGGCGGACGTGGCAGGTTTCGAGTTCGCAAAGGCAAAAAAAAACATGCGCCCACGAAGATATCACGGGGTGAGTTTGAAACGGCGATTCGGGGAGAAAAGAAAAGAATCCATTGGGCTTTTTTTTTTTTTTCCTGTTTCCCATTTGACACCACGGTCGACGCCTGTAGTTATGACACCCAGCCTGACACCACGGCCGTCCATACTTTTCATTGCTTTTTCGAACTCGGCGCCTGTTTTCTTTGCTGGCGAGCGTTAAAGTACAAAGATACCGGCAGGTCTTTAACCACCAGAAAGAGACCACAACAGCTGCATCACCAGCTGAAGATGGAGGACGAGGTGGTGGTGGTGCAACAAGAAGAAGAAGAAGAAGAAGAAGAAGAAGAAGAAGAAGAAGAAGAAGGAGGAGGAGCAGGAGGAGGAGGAGCAGGAGGAGTAGGAGGAGTAGGAGGAGGAAGAGGAGGAAGAGGAGAGGAGGAGAAGAAGAAGAAGAAGAAGGTAAGTTGTGTTTTTATTGCATGCCAATGGCAGTGAATGTTCTGCTATGATCTCAATCTTGTTGGCCCTGATTGACATTTTAACTTAGCCCTACAGGTCAGGACAGGCCCTGTAAAGGGACAGCAGAAGTGTACTTCAGCAGTTGCTGTATTATTGAAGTCCATCACGAAGGGACAATTCATACCCTTGGTTCCCCTAGTAGCTTATATATCCCGGTGTGACAACCGTAGGATACCAAAAGAGGACGCGAAAATGAAACGGGTTAGTGTCTTCGCTATGCCAGAAAAAAGAGCCTAAAAATAAGCAGGACGAACTTATGCACAATGTACATAAATATTATTTGAATTTATTTCATATGCTGTATGTGTGATAGCACAATGTCATATCCAAGTCCAAGATCAACTCAGGAGGAATCGAAGCTGTGACCAACTGCCACCAAAGACACAGATGACTTTAGCAAGCAGGCCTACAGGTAACATGAGCTGAGGTGACAGGGGAATACCCTGTGGCACAACTCGCCAAATCTAAGAAAGGATTTTTTTTTTTTCTCAAAAAAACAAAAAAAGAAGGATGAAATAAACGTAAGTCTACTACAAGCCAGGAGGGAAGGGAAAAAAAAAAACAAAAAAACAAAACAAAACAAAACAAAACAAAACAAAAAACAAACACCTTAAAGTGTACTACTAAGCCCAAACCCTACGAGTGCGATGCTAGAGTTAAGAAAGTACTAAGCCGGACATCTTCGCACCTTAGCTACTAGAGTTTTACAAACATAGGGAGAACTACTACAAGCCGAACCCTAAAGCGAAACTATGAAACTATGTTTGTGCTAAGGAAAAAGTACTAAGCCGGCCGGGCATATTCTCCCCGGTGCTATGTTTGCGCTAAGAAAGTACTAAGCCCCATCTTCTCCAGTGCTATGTTTGTGAACTATGTGCTAAGAAAGTACTAGGCAGACCATCTTCTTCCCGGTGCTATGTTTGTACTTAGAAAGCGCTCAGCCGAACATCGTCTCCCCGGTGCTATGTTTGTGCTAAGAAAGTACCAAGCAGGCCATCTTCTCCAGTGCTGTATTTTTGCTACGAATTCCTGGTGCTATGTTTGTGCTAAGAAAGCGCTCAGCCGGCCATCTTCTTCTCCAGTGCTATGTTTGTGCTAAGAAAGTACTAAGCAGGTCATCTTCTCCAGTGTTATGTTTGTGCTAAGAAAGTGCTAAGACCGGTCATCTTCTTCCCGGTGATATGTTTGTACTTAAAAAGTACTACTCCGAACATCTTCTCCCCGGTGCTATGTTTGTGCTAAGAATGTACTAATCTTCAGTGCTATGTTTGTGCTAAGAAACTCAAAGGAAGTACTAAGCCGGCCATCCTCTCCCAGGTGCTATGTTTGTGCTAAGAAAGTACTAAGCGGGCAATCTTCTCACCCGAAGCTTTGCTGCCTTCCAAGCGTGGACATATCACACCAGCGAGGCCTGCCCAAGTCCCTCACCGCCTGCAACCACACTTGGTTCCAGGACCTCTCTTTGCTCCAGGACCACGCTTGGTTTCAGGACCACACTTGGTTCCAGGACCACTGACACTTGGTTCCAGGACCT
>BFEA01000635.1:281328-299019 GCA_003427395.1 Chara braunii | reverse complement strand
GATCTGTGGATATATCTCTTTGCGAGCGTCCATGAGTGCTGCCATCTCCGTTTTCATCTGCTTGAAAGTCCAAGGGTTTCTCCTTCTTCTCCTCTCTCTACCGCCTTCTTCTTCCATGTGGCATTGCTCTTCTTCTTCTTCTTCACTCGTCCCTGCCGCCAAGGATCCGGATCCCGGCACAGATTTGCTCTCTGACGAGCGCTTTGCCCATTCACCATGATCGCCTTCAACTGCTGCTTCCCCCGCAAACGCATCCGACCATCGGAATCCCAACCGTTCATCCTCATCGGCGGCCTTTAAGTTACTAGTATCCAATTTATTGTTGTCTTCAGCCAATTCATCCAATGATCGGGATCCCGACACGTCATCCTCATCAAGGTCGGAGGCAACCTTCATAGGCAATATTTTGTTGTCGGTCCGGGCTTCCATTTGCTTATTAATACCCTGTGGTCGATTATTGACGCTTCGACTCGTAGTTGTCAGTGTAAGTTTGTGTTGGCCGTCCCGATGATGACTGGGACGCTGGAGTTCGAACCCCTTCGCTAACCGTCTGAGCGCTTCGCGCTGCCGCAGTATCGAATCCTTAAGCACTGACGGTCTGATAAGATCAAGAGCCCCACTGGTCGATTTGGAGAGCACTCGAAAGGCAGGACCTTGATTCAGATCTGGCCACTTGTGCTCATAGTCGACACCGAATTGCAACATCCCGTCAAGGAGTTTATCTTCATCCACCACCTGAAACTCGTTACGGTGCTCACGAGCGACGAGGTGCTCGACACATTCAGGACGCATAACCTTCACAATCAACTCAACCCCGGGGAGGCCTACCGGATCCCGACAAAGGTCGTTGATCTCCCGAAGAATGTTCACATCCACCCAATCCCTGCCATGCTCAAGTCCGTCATCAGAACACCTAACCATCACGTCGATCCAGTCGTCATGGATGCCGGAGAATTCCAAAAATACCTCCATTCCAAGTTGATTAACAAGAATATGACTCAGGTCCTTCTCTATGATGTACTGCACTCCATGGGATTTCAATTGGTCATGCAGACGCACCTGGTCCAGTTTGCAGTTTCAATTCCAATCCTCACTTCGTTAGGCCAAAAAAAAAAAAAAAAAAAAAAAAAAAACATCCAAAATTTGAAAAGCACAGATTATCCCAATTGCCATGCAGACGCACACCTGATCCACTTTGCAGCTTCAATTCCAACCCTCCCCTCGTCATTAAAAAACAAACAAACAAACAAACAAACAAACAAACAAAAAACAAAAAACAGTTATGATTTATCCCAATTGCCATGCAGACACACCTGGTCCACTTTGTGATTCCAATTCCAATTCTCAACTCCTCAAAAAAAAAAAAAAAAAAAAAAAAAAAAATCCAAAATTTGAAAAGCGCAGATTATCCCAATTCAACCCCAATTGCCATGCATACGCAGCTGGTCCAGTTTGCAGTTTCAATTCCAATCTTCACTCCGTCAGGGGAAAAAAAAAAAAAAAAAAAAAAAATCTCCAAAATTTGAAAAGCACAAATTATCCCGATTCAACCCCATTGCCAATTATAATTGAATTATTCCAATTTCTTTCTTTTCTCTCCTCGTTTTGAAAAGGGTGACGGTCTTGAGATATCATCCTTGCGTTGACTTCCCCCGGGTAAAACCTAAAAAATTGCAAAAATAAATTCATTGCATTCGCCTAGGTCCATCAGATTGCGAACTTGTGTCTGTAATTCAACAGTTGATTAAAACTCGACTTGAATTCCAGTTTCTGAAAAAGCAGAGAGGTGCTGATTTCCATTGGTCATGCGGCCGCACCTGGTCCAGTTCCCAGTTCCAATTCCAATCCTCACCTCATCAGGGGAACAAAAAAATAAAAAAATCAGAAGTCTGAAGAGAACAGAATCAACAGATTATACCAGTTGCCAAATTCCAATTTCTCAAAAGCAGCGAGGCGGTTAACGGAGGCCCAAAAATTTCAGGCTTTTTTTTACTTTTTTTTTTTTTTTTAATGCTACTTATATTATAAGAAACCCCCATTTAACATGGTTTACCCCATTCAACTCCTTGTGGAAAAGCACATCCAAATTCCAATTCTAAAATTCCAATTCCAAAATTCCAAAATTCCAAAATTCAAAAATTCAAAAATTCCAATTCCAAAATTCCAAAATTCCCAAATTCCAATTCCAATTCCAATTCCACTGTCAAGAATTCCATTCCAATTACCAAAAATTGAAAAATTCCAATTCCAATTCGCTTTTCTGATAACTACCAAACCCAATTCCCAGATTCCCAAATTCTAATTGCAATAATTCCAATCCAGTTTCCAAAATTCCAATTCCAATTCAAATGCCAGTTTCTGAAAACACTGAAAAAAATGAAAATAATAATAATAATAATAAAATATTAAAAAATGAAAATGCAAGGCAGAAGCGAGATGACAATATTCCGATTGCACACTCACATTGAAAGCCAGGTCGTATCACAGTGTTCAGAAAGTAGCGTTGCACCAATATGACAGCAATGGAGAATAGTAGCACTGAAAGCGAATGTCAATGAAAGCTTGCTCTCGCCACCACCAACATATGTATCCAGTCCCTATCTCTCTACTTGGCGCTCGGCGCCCAGCCTACTCCCTACACAGCTACCACTAGCCTACTAATTGACAATGCAGCTGTTGACGTCAGCAGCCTCCGAAGTACTTGAAGATGTCGCCCGTAGCAGACTATCGCCAATACCAGGTATGTGCCCTCACATCATCATCATCATCATCCTTCTCTCTCTCTCTCCCCTGACTCTCTCCCACATCTTCCCTGTATACACCCGACGACCACCCCTGCGCCTCACTGTACATCCAAGCCCTGCCAACTATGGAAGTTGGGCTATGGCGCTGCCCTCAGCAGCGCCCTGTTCCCTGCACGACCGCACGTGCTCGCACCTCGCCTTTCAGAGCTAGCAGCAGCCTGCGAGCTTCAGCTCCAGCAGCGCTGCCGCCAGCATGCGAGTACCCCAATGCCTCGCCAGGCAGCGAGCTCTTTCCTACATAGAAAGAGCCTGCCTCATTCGGCAGCCTGGCTGGACTGGCCTGCGCCCAGAAGCTTCCGGTAGGCCCCAGGATGCTGCGCCTCTGGTGCAGCTACTGGGCCTCATTCGGTTGGGCCTCTCAACTGTCTGTGTATGGGGCTGCGAAACTCGCCCAGGGCCTGTGCTTTCGGAAAGGCCTGGAAGGCCTGGGAAATTCCACGCTACTCGACCTGTGTTTTCCTCCAACCAACTGGCGCGACGAAACTGCCTGGACCCCAAATACGAAATTGACAGCCAAGGGCCTCTTGTAATTTGTCAGGCCCGCCTTCACTTAGGGGGGGCACATTTGCTGCAGGGGCCCCTTAGGCCTGCCGAGGACCCAGATCCTCGCATTCCCTCCTCCTGTACTTTGGCAGTCCTCTGAGAAGTTTTCTATTCTGCAGGCATCTTCCCTTTAAGATCTCTCTCATAGCCTGCAATGACTTGAGGTGCACTTCTCATGAGTTCTTCTCTGGTGAACCACCGATCTTCTCTGGGGTCCAGATGATGTCTGAATCTGACCCGGTACTGCATTTTTGGCTTAGGAGGGCGGCCTCTGCCCAGTGGTCGAGGAACAGGCATCAGACGATGCTCCATGATCTGGTCTATGTCCACTTCGCCATCCATGGTTGGGGGCAGCATTGATCTCCTGGAGGGAAACTGATCTGTGGCAGCGAAAGGTGTCAACTTGGATGCATGGAAAACAGGGCAAGTGCACAAGTGGGAAGGGATGCGAATCACGTATGAAGGCCCATCCGGTTGATCCCCTACAATGTCCAAGATCTCCCAAGGCCCAAAGTACAATGGCATCAATTTTCGTGAAATCCTCATCTCCTGACCCAGTTCAGATGACTTTACCCAGACTCTATCACCTACCTGAAAGTTAGAGGGCGGTCTATGTTTATTCTCGGATGCGATCATAGCCTCCTGAGACTTCCTAATATGTTGAAAGGCCTGCTCCAGCATCTGTTCATATTTAACAACAAACTTTATGCTGCCAGGTGCTGCAGTGGGTTGCCTTTCTGGTAGCAGAAAGTCAAGTGCAGTTTTAGGCTTCCAACCAAGATGCAGCTGGTTGGGAGTCATACTAGTAGTACTGTGCACAGCATTGTTGTACAGGCTGGTGACGAGAGGTAACTTCTCGTCCCAGTCATCCTGACTTGGCTTAATATAATGTCGAAGCAGGTGTTGTACTACCCGGTTCATATGTTCTGCTTGGCCATTTGACTCAGGGTGATTCCCTGACGTCATTTGGAGCTTGGTACCCATCTGTTCGGCTGTCGCTTGCCACAGTTCCCTGGTAAACCTTACATCCCTGTCACTTACTATCGACGTAGGTAGTCCAAAATCCTTGACCCAGTTATCCAGAAACAGTTTGATGACGTAGTCAGTTTTAGCAATGTCTGGCATAACGATCAGTCTTGCATACTTAGTAAAGTGGTCCACTATCACGAAGATGTGTCTTTTTCCAGACTTATTGTTCACAAGAGTATCCATGAAGTCCATGGACACACTCTGACCAGGGACTTCAGGAATCGGCAAGGGCTTGATGAGCCCAAGCGGAGCCTGAGTCCTAGGTTTGTCCCTTTGGCAAACCTGGCAGGTTTCAACGTACCTTTTTGCATCTTGCATCATAGTGGGTCACCAAAACTTCTGCACTAGATTAGTTGAAGTCTTTTTATAGCCAAAATTACCAGTTGCATCATGGCATTCTCCTACAAATAAACTACGCAAAGACTCGTTACTGGGACCACACAATCTTTTATTCTGTGCCTTCTCAAGAAACAGCAAGCCATCCACCATCGTAAATTCATCCAAAATCTTTTTGTCCTTTGCTTGGAATCTACGGATGTTCTCAGACATAACTGGATCTTGCTGATAGGCTTCCACCAATGATCGAGTTACGTCGTTGGATATACCAAATTCAGTCACTACTGCCCCCAGATAATCTGCCCGACGAGATAGTGCATCGGCTACTTTGTTGTACTCACCATTGATTGGATCAAGTTGATAGTCATACATGTCTATCACTTGTATCCATCGCTTGAGTGCGTGAGAGAGTACAGGTTGTGTCTTAATCCAGCGCAAGGTCTCATGGTCAGATCTTACATAGAAGAATCTGCCAAGGAGATAGTGTCTCCAATGTACCAGCGCTCTATACAGGGCATAGAGCTCACGCTCATAAGTGGACTTGGCTAGCTTCTGAGACGACATCTTCTTACTCATGTACTCAATAGGTCTCAACTTGGGCCCCTCCTTTTGCGCAAGGACCGCGCCTATGCCATATTGGCTGTCGCCTGTGGTCACTACAAATGGCTTATCAAGATCTGGAAGTTTGAGAACCTCATAGTGTGTCAGGGTATACTTTTGTTTCCTGAAGGCCGCCTCACACTCTTCAGTCCACTCCCAAGGGGTGTCAAGTTGAGTTAAATCTGTTAATGGGGAAGCTATAGTACTATAGTTCTTCACAAACGGACGATAGTAGGCCGTCATCCCCAAAAACGATCTGACCTCAGTAACAATCCGAGGTCTGGGCCAGTCACGTATGCTGCCCACCTTAGTATCATCCGGCCTCAATCCTTCTGCGGAGATTTCATGACCCAAGTACAAGATTTTTTTTTTTTTTTTTTTTTTTTTAATTCGCTCCAATCTATTCGTGGGGATCATCATGTGCTGGGAACCGGGCCCAGCGTCCCTTATAATGGGAATACATTAATGATTGACAATTGCTGAAAATTTGGGATGATTGAGGATCATTTTGGATGATCTAGGATGTCAGAGTGGGTGATTGAGGTCATGAAATACTATCCTATCCCTAATTTCCTGTATCCATTCCAAACAACCAATCACAATTGAGCCCATGTTGTGCATCAATCAGGCCTCTTCCCAGTCTCACACCCCAATCTGGCTCGGTTACAGGGCAACGCTACCCACCCCAGCTCCGACCATCGTCGGCCAGATTGTAGCCATTAGTCAAGTTTGCAGATTGCCTTCCTCCCTCGGCAATTCCAGACCTCTATACAAAGCCTCAAGCTCCTACACAAGCAGGTTACAGGGCACTGCCCCAGCACCGGCTAGCGTCGTTCTGCCGGCAACTCAACCTGGCCATTACACAAGAAGACTCAATTAGGAAATTAGCTAATCTAGAATGCCAACCAAAAATCAAGGATCTGATAATATCATAATCTTGATCAACAAAACTTCCTGATGATGAAATTTGACGAGTACCCTGAGAAGATCACAAAGATGATGGATAATGATGACGACGCTGATGATTATTTTTTTCCACCCCTCCCCTTCTTCCATGTATTCTCCTCCTCTCCCCTCATTTCCTCTTCTCCTCTCGCTGCCTCCGCCGAGCCCAACCCTGCTATCAGCATGAAGTTCCTATCAGCCCCAACAAGAGAGAGAACCTCCCCATTCCCTTCTACCTTGAGGTAACCAGTTCCCCCAAAAGGTGTACCTAAAAACTAACACTCTGACCTAGTCTGCCTCCGCCAGGAGATAATGTGGTCCCATACATATCTCCCAGCCCCAACCCTAGTCAGCTCCCATCGTCTGCGTCTACTCCCTGGAGGGCAATCACCTCCCACCTTGTGTTACCCCTGCGGAGTAGCGCTCCCTTCCTGACCAACCTACCTACCGACTAGACCATAGCCTATCTGGGAGATGAGAATATAACCACCAACACAGAGATAACTACTGATTGATGAAAGAATGAATAAAGAAACCGTGATGATGATGATGATGATGATGATGATGATGATGATGATGATGATTGATGATGACGATGAAGATGATGATGATGATGATGATGATAAAGATTCAGATTGGTAGATGATGATGATGATGATGATAATGATGATGATGATGATGATGATGATGATGATGATGAAATAAAATTGGCGAAAATAAGTAACGAACGTCGGACTTGCGATGCCCTAATGCCATCGGTGTGGAAGATTGACAACTCACTATTGCTGTAATGAAAATAGAAGATGAGGATGATTACGATTTTTACAGAGAAGTCCGGATGATGATCATGAAGAAGATAAAAAAAAGATAAATAACATGGATGATGAATTAGAGAAGCTGATGATGATTACCACCGGTAACCAAATGAGGATTACAAAAATGACGGTGCCCCGTTGAAATCACAATGATGAAAATCTTGATGCTCTTGATGGATAACCTACACAAGACAAAAAACAGACGAAAGCACATATATAGGTTGATGATGACCTCCTAGCCGCTCTCTTGATGATACTCTCCCGGTGGCATTGTGATGATTCTTCAAGTAGGACCAATGTTCTCCGCACTTCGGTCTCCACGGGGCTGACTCCACTTTCCTCCACCGACATCGACTTTCGTTAACTTGCATGAGCTCTCCAGCCTCTTTAAAGGTCTTGGCTATGGAGTACTTCATGTGAAAAACACAGAGAAAATGTTCAAACAGCAGCTGTTGCTACCATTCTCCCTTTTCCTATGTGCCTCAGGCCAGATGCCGCGTCAGTCTGTAACGTAGTAATGACCCAACGCCTCTGGATACCGCACGTGCGTCAAGCGCTATCGCCCATCTAATTCACAACATCACAGCACCCTTGCAGTAGCGCCTCCCTCCCGTCGGCTGCCAACACCGCGCCATGTGTCAGCACAGCACCCAAGCCAGCGCCTCGCCAGTCGCAAGTCACCAGCGCCCCACCACTCACCTGTTGCCAGCGCCTCGCCCCCCGCCAACAGCCAGTGCCTCGCTGGACTCACACAACCAGTGCCTCGCCACTCTCGAGAAGCCAGCGCCTTGCAACCTGCGAGAAGCCAGCGCCCCACCACCTTCG
The DNA here is from genome assembly GCA_003427395.1 of Chara braunii. Taxonomy (NCBI): domain Eukaryota; kingdom Viridiplantae; phylum Streptophyta; class Charophyceae; order Charales; family Characeae; genus Chara; species Chara braunii. The sequence goes on along the minus strand of BFEA01000635.1, from coordinate 291,122 downwards.
ACCAGCCAGCGCCTCGCCTGCAAGCAACCAGCATGCCACCATCCGCATGCCGCGGCGGCCCGCCAGCCATAGCGCTAGCGCTAACGCGCGCCAGCTACTCCAAGCCCGCCCCCAAAGATACATGATCTTTGTGCAACCGAACTCGCATTTCTCCAAGTTAACCTTGTACTGGTGCTGTCTAAGGAGATCTAGCACTATTTTCAAGTGCTCAGCGTGCTCCTCTACAGTCTACTAAAGATAAGAATATCGTCGAGGTACACGACGATAAACTTGTCTAAGTACTCATGAAATATGGTGTTCATTGCGTGCTGGAAAGTACCAGGTGCATTGCATAGGCCAAAGGGCATCACCACAAACTCGTACAGACGTAAGTACCGGCATCCCTGCACTCTATCCAAGAGGTCGTCGATGCGGGGTAGGGGCTCCGCGTTCTTAATGGTGATGGCATTGAGGCCCCTATAGTCAATGCACATCCTCAGGGTACCTCCCTTCTTTGGGACAAATAGGACTGGCGCACCATAAGGGGAGGTACTAGGCCGAATCCATCCCTTTTCTGTGAGCTCCTTGAGATGGCGGCGGAGTCCATCCAACTCCGCATGAGACATCCTATAGATTCGTCCTCTAGGCACCTTGCTACCTGGGACAATCTCTATTGCATGGACCACCTCCCTTTCTACCACGCCTGTGGGCTCCTCAAAAAGGTCTGAATATTGCGAGACAACTGATTCTATCTCTGGGGGTGTTTTTACGACCTCCCCTTTTTCAGAGACAAAGACTAGATACATGCCCTCCTCGCGATTGTGCTTGTAGTAGTTATAGAAAGAGGAGGCACACATGCAGCCGTAGTTTTCCACTAGACTGCTAGCTTTATACTTTTGCAGTCCTTCCTATCCCAATCAAACTGAGGCTGAGCAACCTCGAGATAGTACATGCCTAGTAACATGTCGAAGGGCAGTTCATCGCTGACGAGGAATGAGATCTTGTGTCTCATTTCCCCTCCTCCATAAGAGAAGGAACAGACTACGTCCTTGACATAGTCTTTGACTACCATTTGGTGCTTGTTGGCTAGCGTAGAAGCTACAGTTCTGCTAAGCCGCTGCGCTTGGTCCCCTAAGCTCAATCTATCCACAAGCACGACTGATGAAGTTTTTCGTGTAGAGCCTATGCCTGCGAAGGCGCCAACTTTGCGTCCACCTACATCAACCTCTACCACGAAATGTTCACCCTTTGGACCTCTACTGATCATCGCCCAAGAGTCTCTGGGGTCTTTTTCTGACCACTTAGTCTCTAACTCTTCTATGGCCTCAAATAATCTCTCGAACAGAGCGTCGGTAGATCTGAATGTGTTTGCGGGGCGATACATGGGTCACTAGCCTTGGCCAACGCTTAAAGTGGGGAAGGCAACGTTACCACTTCAGCGTGAGTAAGAGCGGCTAAAACTCCTACTGGCCCGAGGTGTTTCCTTGCAAAGTGCTCGCAGAAGCACTATCGGGGTTCGAAGATAGTCCCACCACCGTTGGAAAAGCTACCCTTGTTAGGACTTTCTTGCCTCGGCACGTTCGGGACGTGTGGACATAGTTGCCACAGTTCATGCATGTGCCCCTAGCGAATCGGTCCCTCCACACCTCGTAATCTAAACCAAGTTTTACCCATGCGGGCGTACCGTGGTCGCCCTGACCCGTAGACCGGCCTACCTTCTTCTTCCTGGTCCCCCTAGCCTTTTCCTTGATGGGTGCCACGACTCCCCCATACGAAGTCTCACTGACCCCATCGTGCTCTGTCTCTTCCCCGAGGTCTGGGAAGTCGTCAATTTTTGTTGCCTGACCATCGTGGTCGACGAACATTAGTTGACCTTTCTTCTTCCAGTCCTGGGGTAGTCTCTTCTTCCTACCATCTCCCTGACTCTGATGCGCGGACCCTAGTTTTGCCTCTATATCTAAGGCCTTCTTGTTGAAGGAGGCGAAGTTGTGCTGCTCGACGTAGGCCTCATCCACCAGCTTTGTCCTAACCTCTGAAGGTAGACATCTAAGGTAATCCGTAAGGAGTACCTGCTAGTCATAGCGCACACCAGGTACCACGAGCAGACGTTCTACGGTATCCGTAAGCTCTCTAACATTCTTGTACCTTCTGGCACAATCGCGTTTGTGGCCTTTTGAGCCCCTTGCGGGTCATGCCACCTATTAGACACGGACCGTACGAACTCTTCCAATGTCTGGGCTTGGGCCCAGGAATCGAAGTTCTGACCGTAGCCCTGTTGCTGCACTAGGCCATTCAACCAGCGAGCTGCTGAACTCTCTAGAAAGGAGGCAGCTACTACAACTTTTTGCTCCGGCCTGGTAATTTTGTGCCTCACATAGGTGGGCACCGTCCTCACCCAGGTATCCAAGTCCTCATCCTTCTTCCTGTCACCAGATAAGGGTTTAGGACTCAACAAGGGTATTTTGGGCATCCACTGCATAGGTTGCATTGGCCCAGGGGATTGTTGCAGTGGCTGCATAGCCACTGAAACAGGTTGCTGCACACTAACCTGGGCCTGGCTTGACAGTGGGAATGTAGTAACCACTGTCGTGGATGGTACGACCGAGACTCTATGGACCGGACCACTGGTCACTACATAACCACCTGGAGGGGGCATACCAAACATAGGTGAGAAGGAGGGCCCAACCGGCGACGGCGTCATTGATGGACCCACAACCGATGGGGGAGCTACATCATACTGAGGCTGCCTCATCATGGTACGAGGAGCTTGCAGTGCAGCCAAAATCTGCTTCTAGTCTGCCACTAGTTTAGCCAGCACTTCCTGCTGGACAACCTGCTCTTCTGCCACACAAAGAAGCGAGTTACGCAGCGCTCGTATCGCAGGGTCAAGCGTTGACTCATCTAATGCTTCTAATATGCCTAGCTCCTCTCTCCTACTACCTAGTCTAGCTTTTCTCATGATTGCTCTCCTTCTCCTCTCTGCTGCCTCGTCCAACTGCCGTTGTAACTCATCCTGAAGTTCTTCTGCTTGGAGGATCTCATAATCCTCCGACCTGAGTTGGGTCTGCTGGCTGACTTGCAAGCCAACACTCTGGCTAATGGAAACCTGTGGACCACTCTGACTAACTCCTGAGGAAGTGGACTGTGAAGAAGCCTGCGACATGGTAGAGGAAGTAGTCATGGTCGTACTAGTACTAACTGTAATTCTAAACCTGGCGCTATCCTCAACCACCCTCACTCTTCTTGTCGCTGCTCTCTCTCTAGCCTCTCTCCTCAGTCTCTTTTCATCTCCTGAACCTAACTCTAGGAAAGTCAAAGGTCGACTGAGAGCAGTTTTTCGAGTAGTCCTACGGTCGTCCACTAAGAACTCCTCCTCACTAGTGCTTGCATCATCATGAGCTACAGTGTGTGTGATCTTAACTAGAATCCACACTGAATCCTACCTCAGCATGACACACAACCGATTATGATACACAACTAACTTCAGTCGGCCAGGACAGAAACAGTGAGGTGGTTAGGTGTCACCCAGTGTCAGATCCTACAGGGAATATTAAATCTATTTTTAGATTACTCTAATACAGATTGCAATGCAGCAAAGAATACTATTCATTCTGTAGCTGTTTGTCAGTTGTCAGTCAAGTCCGTAACAACTAAATAATCAAAAATAGAAATAATGCTCCCTGCAAAGATGTATGTTGAATGGCTGTTTATCTAATTAATGCTACAGCGAACAGTTGTCACAATCCCCCCCTCTCCCTGTACCCTTCTTGAGTTGTCACTTTGTGTTAACACCCCGAGCATCTGGTTAAGCATCGTGTCTAAAGGTGTGCAATCCGGCCCACCCCTGTGGCCCAAGTCAACGTCGAACCTGCCAGCCCCTGCACACTATTTACCCTCGCATGCAATGAGCCTTACACCCGGTTTGATCTGGCTGATCAGGAGGCATTTAAGGAGATCCCCCGTAACTCCTCAGGAATTATTTAACGTCGCAGACAGGACGACAATCGTAGCCAGAATCAACACCGAGTCCCCGCCAGAAATATTTAGAGACGGTCTGGTAAGCGTTTGTTCAAAGGGTTGGCATGCCCTGCATGACCTCTATTGCGCAACAGCAGAACCAAGGACTTGCAGTAAAGCATGCGTGTACTAGTCCCAGCAGGTTGGCATGGTGACCGTGACCCGAGTGCTTCGTCCAGGGCCCTTCAAAGGCTTCGCCCGTCTCCCACCAGCTTGCTGCCCAGGAAGAATGTCGACTCTCAAGGTTGAGCGCTCGCGACACCTCACATTGAGAGGACTCTCAAGACAGAACTCACTTCCTCACGGTAAGAAGAAATGAAGAGGGTAGATAAGGAAGGAAGCAACGTACCTCATAATGCTGCCCCCAACCACAGATTTCTCACCGGCAACCGGATGTGCATTTATGATAACCGGTCTTTGCCTCGGCACAACCAACAACCGAATGCAGTTCCACCTCGGCTTAAATGCCACATCAGTGAGCTCTCATCATCCAGCATACACCCCTAATGCCACCACATAGCTTCCTGGCGCGCCCACACGACCCTGGGCCACCTAGCGTTCAATGCCCAAGCCTTATCACTGCCCCACACCTCATGCGAAGCACCGAACAGCTATTACGAAGAACCAATGAGTGCAGTTCGAACCAGCTCCGGTACCAAATTGCAAGGAAAATGAACAGACGCGAGATGACAATATTCCGATTGCACAATCACATTGAAAGCCAGATCGTATCACAGTGTTCAGAAAGTAGCATTGCACCAATATGACACCAATTGGTGCAATGCTACTTTCTGAACACTGTGATACGATCTGGCTTTCAATGTGATTGTGCAATCGGAATATTGTCATCTCGCTTCTGTTCATTTTCCTTGCAAAAAGCACTATCAGCCCGTGTCAGGTCCCAGTTCCAATTTCCAACTCCAATTTTCCATTCTAATTTCCATAAAATTGAAAGTTTAAATACCAGGTCTGAAGTCCAATTCTGAAAAGCACAAATCCAAATTCCAGTTTTGAAAAACACACATCTGAATTTCAATTCCCGAAAAGGAAAGGTCCAAATTCCAATTCCCGAAAAGGACAACTCCAAATTCCAATTCTGAGAGAAGCACAGATCTCAGCTCGCTTGTCACATTTGACTATTCAGCAAACCATTTTCTGATTGTATGCGGGGCGCTGGAGTCCGACCCGGTTTCCATCAGGTGCTAATCCCCACCAATAGATTGGCGGAGCCACAAACCACGCTTGAGAATGCCTTAACCATCACTCCTAGCAAACTTGGTGGGTGTTTTTTCCTTTAAAAAAATAAAAAAATAAAATCCAAATTCTTGGCGCTCAGGGCGTTCTCAGGCTTGGCAAGTGAAGAAGGGGTCAAAAAGTGCTGGTGGTCAAGCCGCACCCTAATGCCTCCTGATTGTGCTGATCTAAGCTCTTCTGTTCCTTTTTCTTGTTAGATAAGTTGGTACAATGTGAAGGATAAAATGCAATGGGACACCAAGAAGGGAGGAAGGCGCTGCTGGTGGTTTGCTGGTACTTAAAGGGGCACAAACGCAGCCGTAAGTGGTGCCAGGTCTGTGCCAGCGTAGCTCAAAGCCTCAAACATAGCACCCACCCAATGGAGTGCTTGCTACATGAGTTGAATGACCTGCAAAAAGAAATCACAGACTGAGAACTCTGCTGTTTTCTGATTTTTTCTGCTGCATTGTGTGTCTGCTGAGATTCCCGCTGTAACGGCACTGTTTGCTAAGATTTCCAAGTCAGACTCCGTGCGTGAGCGTGTTTGCTGGTTTCCGTGTGTTTGTCGGGATGCCTGAGTGCTTGAGTGTGTCTAGCCTGCCAGGGCACTTGTGTGTTTGAGAGGCCCCCAGGGCCGATACTTACCTGTGGCCGTGGCCTTGACTTTGAGGGTTGCAGCGGGGAGAAACACTCAAGTAGAGGGTAGTAGGCCCGTGACGCTTAGGGCAGCAGGGGAAAACACTCAAGTAGCGGGTAGGCTAGGCCAGTAGCACTCAAGTAGCGGTAGGCCTAGCAGACAAAGACAAAAAGCTAGTAATTTTAGAGGCCCAGTAGCGGCAGGCCTAGGTCTACTTGGGTACCAGTCCAAGTAGCCTGAATCTAGGGCCTGTGCGAACAAGACAAAAAGCTTGTGCTTTTAGAGGCCCAGCAGCGGCGGGCCTAGGTCTACTCGGGTAGCAGTCCAAGTAGCCTGAATCTAGGGCCTGTGCGAACAAGACAAAAAGCTAGTGCTTTTAGAGGCCCAGTAGCGGCAGGCCTAGGTCTACTTGGGTACCAGTCCACGTAGCCTGAATCTAGGGCCTGTGCGAACGATATCAGAGCCTGCAATGATGTTTCCCTCCGCAAGGGAGGATGTACCAGTTGTTTGGAGGCCGCGTGGCTGGGTAGTCACTGCCGAAGAGGCTGGTTGGCAGCTCTATCTCCAGGCAGATAGCCGGGCTCTTCCTCATTTGCGGTGTGCATGTTTGGGCGTCGTGCTGCTTGAGTGGATGCTGGTCTGGAGGAGCGCCTGGGCGAGGTGAGGAGGAGAGCTGGAGCTCCACCGCCTGGCTATGGTGGACGCCCAGCTTGAGGAGGAGGAAGAAGGGGGCATAGGAGGAGAATGGCGGGGTACTTACCTGGCTATGGAGGCCGGCATCTTCATCTTCTTGGTCGGCAGTGCTGCTGAAAGGTCCTACCTAGTTAGGAGTTAGGCATGGTGGCCTGTGAAGCGGTGGACATAGCTGCTTTTGCGCTGTCTTTTGAACACCGGGGCAGGGCCCCTAGTAGTCTGCCATAGCCACTGCCTGGTCAAAGTGGAGGAAGCAGGAGGCCATGGCTATGGTGGACCTCATATGGTGCTGGCAGTAAGAGGGAACTTCGGATATTGGTTCTGGCTCAACCATTCATTGTTATAATTATTATTATTATTTGGTGAAGAATAAGATTGGGGAAGATAAGGAGAAGAAGGTTGAGTGGTGAGAGAAGGGGGATTTGTCATTGGTCTTTGCCGGTGCACATCTTCTTCTTCTTCTCACTTTCTTCTTCTGCTCTCTTTCTTCTTATTCTCTCTTTCTTCTTATTCTCTCTTTCTTCTTATTCTCTCTTTCTTCTTATTCTCTCTTTCTTCTTATTCTCTCTTTCTTCGTCTTCGTCTTCTTCTTCTTTGTCTTCTTCTTCTTCTTCTTCTTCTTCTTCTTCTTCTTCTTCTTCTTCTTCTTCTTCTTTGTCTTCTTCTTCTTCTTCTTCNTCTTCTTCTTCTTCTTCTTCTTCTTCTTCTTCTTCTTCTTCTTTGTCTTCTTCTTCTTCTTCTTCTTCTTCTTCTTCTTCTTCTTCTTCTTCTTCCTTTCTCTCTCTCCTCTCAAGTTCATTCATTTCTTTTTTCAATTGGATGGCATTGCATTTTCTTGTGTATTTGCACATCGGAACTGACCAGGATTGTAACATGAGGCTCAGCCTCTTTTGTACGAGGCAGATACTCACTTCCTGGCGTTCCCGCCAAGCATTGCCGAGCCGCCATTGCGACGTTTTTGTTTCAGTTTTGGCTGGCGTCTACCTCAGTCTCCAAAGCAATCTCAGACTCAGAAACCAAGCCAAGTTCCATCGCTGTTCAACGGGAACGGTAGGTAGACTGGTAGTGGCCACAGATAAAATCAGGCGGGCCCCAGAGGGATGAAAAGGCAGGTCTAGCTCACCAACACACACATCAACACCCATGGAGTCAATCCCCTGGATGGTCAGGGGTAATAAATGCTGGGGGGCACAACACATCAGTGATCTGGTTGTAATATGGTACCACCTCTCATTGTACAGAGGACGCTTGACCCATTTGCCAGCAGGTGCAGCTCCCCACCAATAGATGGAGCGGCCGAAAGCTACTACTAGTGGGGGCTGCTCCTATCACTGCACCCCCTCTAGTTGAAAGCCCTGGCTCTTTGTAAATAATAATAATAAGAATAAGAATAAGAATAAGAATAAGAATAATATGTGAGGTCTTTGCCCTCACGGGCCCCTAGCCAACATGCACATGATCTGGGCTGTGGCCCCCAGCAAGCCTCGTGCCCACCCTAAGTGAAGGCGGGCCTGAATATCCGTAAGAGGCCCTTATCTCAGCTTTCCAATGGGGGTATCAGATAGTTGCAGCACGCCAGTTGGTTGAAGTGCAATGTGAGCCTCTCCCTGGGATCCTTCCAGAAATAGCAACTGCGTCAAGCTGTTGAGCCGAGGGCCGGGTGGTTGCGCCCTGGGCACACACAGTGTGAGGCCAACACATCTCGAAGTTGCCCCGGGCAAATCAGAACGCAGCATTGTCGTCTCAGAGGCCCAGTGAGCCAATGAGAAGACGGTGAACACTTGGAGCCTGGCGGCTGCCTGGACGTGCCCAACCATAAAGGGCCCAGGCCCCAACTGTCTGTCGGACAGGGCCTGGACGCAGACACTGGGGCCCGACTGGAAGCTACTGGGAGCTTCATCAGCCAAGCCCTTGCAGCCAAACAGAGGCAGCAACTCTCATATAGGAAGGTCGCTGGCCAGAGGCATGGGATCCAGGCCTAGGCAGGCAATGCGGACACGCTGCTGCGCTGCTGCGCAAGTGTCTGCATGTGCGCTGCTGGTTGGGGTGCACACGGGCGCTATGAGGTGAGAGGGGTGCTGCAGGGCAGCGGGCGCACGGCAGCCATAGCTGGGCTGCAGGGGTGCAGGCGGGTGATGGGCGAAGGCGGTCTTCGGGTAGGAGGCGCATGAGTGGGTGGTCAAGGTCTGATGAGGAGAGGAGAGAGAACGTACCTGGTGTATGTGGGAGGTCGGCATTGGTGTTGATGTCATGTACATTGGTCTTCAACGTCAGAGTGATCCTGTTGCGAGAATGTACATAGGCTAGATAGGCTCAGTACAGTAGGCTGAGCGCCAGACAGAGATGAGCAACATTGGATACTGTGTTGGTGGGGCCTGAGGGCGATAACATTGGCACACGAGCTCACTGCTTTGCTCTTATTTGGATGGAATCTTGGTGCATTTGAACTCTCTGCTGGGTACATGACTATCTGGACATCTGTGTGCTTTTGCAACTTGGTTTTCTGCCTATCTCTCTCGCTCATATTCCTTGCAAATAATAATAAGTGGGAAGCACGTTTATGTCACATGGGAGTTCGTAATGGGCAGAAAAAAACAGGCAGTCTGCAACTTTGTCATGGCCTGAGTTTGAAAAGGTGGTTGTAACTCAGGCCGGGAGTGGTGTCCGGGTGGCAGTTTCATTAAGGCGTTTTTTTTTGTTTTTTTTTTGTTTTGTTTTTTTTCAGGCTTTTTTTTTTTTGGCGTCATTCCCCCCCCCACTGTTTTTTCGCAACTGTGGCCCATCACGGCCATGGCCAGCCGCGGGTGTGGCCTAGACATCGCGGCCGTGACCACGCGAAAAAGAAAAAAAACAAACCGACACCATGAAAAAAAAACAACCGCCTTAACAAAACTGCTACCCTGACACCGCTGCCAGGCTGAGTTGCAACTGCCTTTTCGAACTCAGGCCATGTTAAAGTTGCCGACTGCCGGTTTTTTCTGCCTTTGCGAACTCAAAACATGCCGCGTCCGCCACTGTTTCTAATAATAATAATTTCAACAAGATGACCCGCCGCGGCTTCGCCCGCGGTGCGAAGAGCATACAACGCGAGAGTCATGGACCGTGATCCCATCTACCCCCTCCCCGCTCCCTATCCCGATGTGGCCCCTTCCCGTCACCCTCCCCCCCTCCCCCCCCGACTTCTTGCCCCGCCCAACTTCTTTCCCCCCCCATCCCGACTTGCTCCTGCCTCCCT
>BFEA01000635.1:246084-256499 GCA_003427395.1 Chara braunii | reverse complement strand
CGCATAGGGTCGCCCCTCCGCAGCGTTGAGGCAAGGTGCTTCTAGGGGGCCTACACATACTACCTACACATGGCTCACACAGGCACTGGTAGAGGTGGTAGGAGCACCTCTTACTGGTACGAACACACACATATACATAACCATCCCAGATACTGGCTACAGGTACAACCACGATAGGCACATCGGAGGGACAAAGGCTGGGGGCTAGTGGAAGAACGGATGATGGCCCACCACCTACTGAGTCTGTAGTCTGTCCCTTCCGATCCCTATAGGAAGAACCTAGCTGATGACCAGAATCTGCTACTAGGTGCGAGACAGTCTACCGAAGATAGACAAAGCGAGGCATGGGTCCTTTGGGGGGGGAGGAGCCCTACCTGATTACCAGGTTCTAGAGCAGGGTTGTCTATTCGTTGGCAACAGATTAAGGGCGCATAGGGTCGCCCCTCTGCAGCGTCGAGGCAAGGTGCTTGTAGGGGCCTATACGTACTACCTACACATGGCTCACACAGACACTGGTAGATGCTCCATGGTGGGGGCAGCGTCTGCTACAGGTCCACGCACATTACAAACATACACACATAGCCTACAGGCACATACCTACAATACCAAACACACACACATACATAACCATAGGGCTGGGAGGAGGTCACAACCAACTAATAATAGGCATCTTGATGATAAGAGAGGGTGTGAGTTACTAGTCGGTCTACTTAGGGGCTAATAGGTGATTACTTGAGCCTGGCGTCCGAAGTTCCCGTACAACGAGGCTCGTTCGACTGTGCTTCCACCAGGGCTGGGTCGCTAGCCCTGGTGCCTGTCACTACTGTTCGGTCCAAGATCCCGTAGGTAGCCTTGTCTCTTCAGGCCAACCATGGCTGGCAGCTTTCGGCGATCAATGTGAGCATAGTAACTGACCTCTACAACACCCTGGACTTTTACAAAAGAAAAAAAGAAAAAGAAAAAGAAAAAAAAAAAGTAGGGTGGGCTCACCTAGGATGGAAAACACTCAAGCAGTGGGTAGGTAGGCAGAAGAAGAAAAAAGGTTAGTACCTTCCGAGGGCAAAGGAAGTTTAGAGTCCGGTAGGCTTAGGGTCTAAGGGGTACCAGTCCAGTAGTCTGCGTCTAGGGCCTGCAGCGACGGATATCAGACTACAATGATATCTCCCTCGGAAAGGAGGAAGGTACTAGTAGCTTGGGAGGCCGAGCGGCCTGGAAAATCACCCGCCCAAAGAGGCAGTCGTACAGTTTATCTAGGGACAGAGCGAAGAGCTCTTCCTCATTTTGCACCGTGCAAGTTTGGCGACCTTGGAGGAGCACTACCTTCTTCACCCCAATACAACGTACGGTCATTATCGCTGTAGTTGGGATATCTTTTAGTTTAAATACAGCTATAATGGTCGTATGTTGTATTCGGGGGAGGAAGACGGGCTTGGCCCTCTGCCATAGCTATGGCGGAGACTCTGAGGACCAAGGGGGACATTCCGGGGAAGGAGTAGGAGGAGGAGGACGGTGCACAAGGAGGACAGTGACGGGGGTACTTGCCTCGCTATGGTGGTCTGCATCTTCATCTTCTTGGTTGGTGTGGCACCTGGAAGGGTCCCGATTGGGGTCGGCTTCTTCAAGGAAGACTTCAGGGTAGTGATAGGCATGGTGGTCATAGTAGGAGGGGCACATCAGCTTTGTGTTGTCCTTTGAACACCGGAGCAAAGCTTCGTCAGTCCACCATAGCCACCTACTTGACAAGGAAGGAGGAAGGTGTATGACATGGCTATCATGGTGGACCTCCTGAGTGGCTGGCAGTAAGGAGGAGATTCAGATATTGAAATGCCCCTGAAAGTTGGGGTATTTCACCAAATACCCCTAAAAGGCATGGGTATGGCAAAATGCCCCTATCATTTGATGGTGTGCCTTACTAATGTTCTCCTTAACCTTTTCCAGATCTTTCTGATATTGGACAGTGAATTCCCTGGTTCCTGGTGGAAGTCTTTGTACTTGATCAGGGTTTAGACAGTCAATGGGTTTGTGTGGGCACCATCCAAGATACAGTTCAGTCGGTGTTCTAGATGTGGCTAGATGCACAGAGTTATTATAGGCACTTGTAACTTTTGGCAGATGTTCATCCCAGTCAATCTGATCTGGCCACCTGTACATGCGCAACACTTGTTGCAGCAACTTGTTCATCTGCTCAGTTTGTCCATTTGCCTCAGGGTGTCTACCTGAAGACATCGTCAGTTTGGATCCGTATACCTTCATTAGTTGTTGCCACTGCTCACCTGTGAACCGCGAATCCCTATCACTTACAATAGTCAAGGAATGTCCAAAATCCTTCACCAAATGGTTAAAGAATTCCCTAATCACCACATCAGTTTTTGCTTCTGCAGAAAGTGGAGCAAACACAGAAAACTTACTAAACCTGTCCACTATAACCATAACCTGACTTTTCCCGTTTCTGCTTTTTATCTTAGTATCCATAAAGTCTATAGACACGGAGTCCCCGGGTCCCGACGGAATAGGTAGTGGTCTGAGTAATCCATGGGGAGGCTGTGTGAAACTTTTGTTCCTTTGACAGACCTGACAGCCTTGCACATAAGAGATGCAATCATGCTTCATTCCTGGCCATGTGTAGGAGCGTAGGAGGTTAGCATAAGTCTTCCTCCATCCGAAGTGCCCTTCGGTATCGTGCTTCTCCCCAAGTATTATGCTACGAATTTCCTCGTTGTTCGGAACACATAGTCGGTTATGGACATTTGTCTTTTCAAACAGCAGTCCCTGTGTTACTCTATAGTCTGGTACTTTGTGAGGTGTCGTCCGCACCTTGCCAATCAACTGGCTATAGACTGGATCACTTGTGTAGGCAGATTCCTGTAGTTTGGTGCTTGCATCCAAGTATGTGACAATGGCACCGAAGAAATCAGCCCTTCGACTCAATGTGTCAGCGACAACATTGTACTCACCCTTTACTGGCTTCAATTCAAAGTCAAATTGATCAATCTCCCCAACCCACCTGGTCAGTTTAGGTGTCATCCGGGCCTGGGTCTTTAACCAACGAAGTGTCTCATGATCCGAGTAATGTTTGAAGTGGCGTCCTAGCATATAATGTTGCCAGTGGTTCAATGCTTCCCTCAGAGCAAACAACTCTCTCTCATCGGTAGAAGCGGCGACCTTTTCGCTAGGCAGTCTACATGACATAAACTCTACACGCCTTTACCCATTTGCATTATTTTGCTGGAGTACAACACCAATCCCGTATTGACTGGCGTGAGTGGTTACAATAAAAGGCAGAGATGGGTCTGCAACTTTCAATACAGGGTAGTTAATCAAACATTTCTTTAAACGCTTGAAGGACGCAGTACAATCTTGATCCCATTTCCATACAGTTTCTTTCTTTAGCAGCATGCACAATGGGGCAGCGATTACCGTAAAGTTCTGAACGAACTTGCGGTAATAGTTGGCAAGACCAAGAAACGAGCGCGATTTCGTCAATGTGTGCAGGTTAGGCCAATCTCCAATAGCTGCAATCTTAGTGTCTCCCGGTTTGATCCCATCACCATCTACCATATGTCCCAAGTAAAGGACCTGACGCTTTGCCCACTCACACTTCTTCGGGTTAATCTTAAATTTCGCCTCTCGCATATTAAGCACAATTCGAAGGTGTTCCTCATGCTCTTCCGGATTCTTACTAAAAATCGGTATATTATCTACATAAACCTCGGTAGCACGGCTTATCTGGCCGGATAATCTGGTCGGAATATCCGGCCGGATTATTGAGGGTTATGATTATCCAAAAATCCGGATGATTAAAAAAATGGTAAAAAAAAAGCAAAAAAAAAAAAAAAAAAAAAAAAAGTGTGCGCATGCAAAATACAATAGAACTACGTTCCTGTGTAGCACCTGTCTCTTATACACATCTAGATGTGTATAAGAGACAGGGTTATGGTAGGGTTCAAAGGGGGTAAGATAAGGAATAAACTTCAATAAAGGGGTTTAGAGGAGGGATGCTTAGTTCGTTTTATAACGTTTTATCTAAATATTATTTTCTTTTTTGTTTTATTTTTTATCTTCTTATATGTTAAGATATCGAAGATGGCTTCAAGCCAAAAGTTGTTTGTATCATTGATATGAACAACATATTTTTTTTCCATATTTTTTTGAATTTGTTTTTTTTTTGGTAAAGACAAAATAATTTGCGCAGGGCCGGATTTTTCATATCCGGAATTAATCCGAATTTTTCATCCGGATTGAAAATTCCGGATAAAATTGGCCTGCCGGATATCCGGATTTGCTACCTACAAATAAACAACAACAAATTTATCAAGCCAATCACGAAATAAGTCATTCATACATCGCTGGAAGGTTGCAGAGGCATCACCACAAACTCATAGTGGTCATATCTCGTTCGGAAAACCGTTTTGTGTCGATCCTCTTGCAGTACCTCAATCTGATGGTATCCCGACTTCAGATCAATCTTAGATAAATATTTGCAACCCTGAACTCTATCCAGAAGATCATTTATACGTGGTAATGGTTTCGTATTCTTAACGGTTATCGCATTAAGTCCCTTGTAGTCTATGCACATTCGTAATTCGCTGCCCTTCTTTCGTAGGAACAGGACTGGTGCACCGAATGGTGAGGAACTTGGTTTAATCCACCCTTTCTCAAGCAACTTGTCTAACAGCTTTCGCAGCTCATCAAACTCTTTTGGAGACATTCTATAGATAGGGCCCTTGGGAATACGGCTACCGGGTTCTAACTCTATCCGGTGCTTGGTTTCTCTCTCCACCACTCCACTTGGGGCCTCTCCAACATCAGCCAACTCAACAAACAACTTGTGTACATTGGGGGGTATCGGCTCTTCCTCTTTCTTTTCTTCACTCACCGGGCGCACATATACAACAAACACTTGGTCGGCAAGGTCATTCTTGACCACATGCCGGGCGAACGCGGGGGCACTCATGCAACAAAGAGATAGGCTATTTTCTACGCCAGATGCATGGTAAAGTCGAATTTTCTTCTTTTCGCCTGTAGGACTAGGCAAACAACACTCATGCTCACCCAGTTTCACATCCGCATTGGCGACCTCACCCCAGTCAGTTCCTAGAATCATCTAAAAAGGGAGACAGTCCTCCACTGAGAGTGTCAGGGAGTCCAGAACACGTTCCACCTTTCCCCCTGCCTCCAACCAGAAGTATGTCCTAACCCCTTCAACATAATTACCAACCACCATTTCTCTATTATCAACCAGTTTACTTACGACGGGTTGTTCTAATTTTGAACCTTAAGTCATAACCGTAGCTTTTGCAAACCTTTCTTACTAATATAGCTACATGTTGACCCACTGTCCACTAATGCGCCAACCCTGATTCCTGTGACTTCTACATCTACAATTATTAATTGCCTTTTCTTTTTCTTCATCTCGGCCCAAGCGAGGCGACGAGTGATCAGTTCATCACCTATGCTTGCAGGGGAACCACCTAAAGAGGTTCTAACACAAACAACCTCTGAACAGTTAACTCGATGGGGGTCATCTCTCGTCCGATTCTCTGCCATCGAGACCTCTGGATGGGAGGATGACAGTCTGCTTGCATCCAGAGTCCCTGTAGAGGCAACTGAGACCTCTACTGGTCGTTCCCTTTTGGGTACGTATATTTGGGGCAAAAGGGAACTATGTGGTCGGGGTCACCACATTTAAAACATTGGTCGGCAGCCTTCCTTTCTTCCCAAACTTTTTGTTCTATTCCCATTTGTTCCCACGGTTTGCCTATGGGAATTCCATGATGGTTTGGATATGGCCGCCAATTACCTCTACCTCTACCCCCTGTGGAGTTGGAACCTCTACCACCTTGCGAGGGACCATTGGCCCTACCTCCCACATAGCAGCTACCTTCGCCACTACCCCTCTGGGCAGGTCCTCTCTTTCCACCACGACCTCGGCCTCCTCTTCCTCTACCACGGCTTCTTCCTCCTTGTCGCCCTCCCCTGCGGGCTGCAACAACCGCATAGTCCCCTCCCTGGGCTAAGTGACCATTGCTTTCTTCTTCTAACCCATAGTCTATCTGGTCATAGGTAAGTGACTCCACTCCTCCTTCTTCAAAGGTGACCAGTAAGTTATCTTTACCTACTATATTCCCTGAGATCGTACGGTCTTTCCATTTCTTGCCGGCCTGCAGGTTTTTCCAATAATGGCAATAATGTACCTCTTGCAGGAAGCCAGCGTGATCTACGACGATCTTGCTAAACTTCTCGTATGGCATTCCTTCCTCCTTAGTACGGGGATAAAGTTGTTTTTAGAGGATCAGGGAGCGCTCTAGCAAAGTTATTCAGTATTTGTGCCGGTGTCAGTCTGTGATCCGGACATTGCAACAGTTTATCCATAGTGGTCTTGAGGGCTGACGCACTTTTCCATTTATGGTCACTAATGTTAAGAATCAAAAACTCAGTCCTACTGGTCAGGTTCTTAACTTCGAACCTTTCTCTAAGGGCTTTGAAAAAGTCTTTAATCTGCCTCTATTGAGAATACTCAACCATGGTTGTGCATCCAGCCTCTTTCATTAAAGATGGCGAAACTCATTGCGTCCCCTGCCATACACGAACTTGCCATCAATACCCAGTCCCAGTACGGAATCTTCTGTGCGAACAGATACGTTCCCATAGCGGCTCCTCAATGGAAACTATTTTTTTCCTTATTCCCGTTGTAAGTCCATGGCAGTTTCACTTTCATCTTCTGCCTGGCTTCCTTCGTTTCTCCATCCTTCTCTTTCTTGACTCCCTTTCGTTTCCTGTCCCCATTATCACCATCATCACCTCTATCTCCTATCCCACCACCAATCTTCAATTGCTTTAACACGGCGGGGTCTTTAAGTTTCTGACAGAGGGCTTCATCTAACAACTCCACGTAACAGCGGACTTGCGAGTCTATCTGTGACGAGGCATTATTCAGGAAATTGTTCCAAATATCTACAAATTCCCTTTGTTGTGCCTCTACTTTGTTAACGGTTTGATGGAGTACAACGGGTTGATCATTGGTATCGAGGAGGGTGTCAATGAGGAGGGTGAGTCTTTCTTCTACTGCAACCTGTTTCCCTTTTTGCTCTTGCAGCAACTTCCGTAATCTTTCCCCCTCCTCTTTCATCTTCTTCTTCTCATCAAACATTTTTCTCTTCTCCAACAGCATGCGGTTATGCAAGTCTGCCCTTCTCTCCTCTACCAACAATCGTTTTTCCACCTCATCATGTTCTTCCGACAACAATTTGAGGAAAACTTCCTTCTCGAGTTCGCTCTCTGCTGGCAGCTCCTCCCGAAACCCGAACTGTCCTAGCCAGTCCCTAGCTTCCAGTTGGCACATTTGAATGCCACCCATTTGGCTGCTTTCAGCTTGTTCTTGTCGTTGTTGACCACTTCTTCTTTCCAGCTTCTCTCCTTCTTCCTCCACTTCTTCCTCTTCTTCTATGGCCTTCAACTCCTCCATCATCATCCTTTCTTTCTCTTTCATGGCGCTCTCCTTCTCCTGAACCTCCTTCTCCATTTGCTGCCTTTCTTCTTGTAACTTCCTCTTCAGTCCCTCCTCCTTTTTCTTTACCTTCTCTTCTTCCTCTTTTCTTTTCTTTGCTAGCAGGCGGTCTATTTTTGCCTGCTCTTTGGCTGAATGCACCTGTGTTGACTTCCCAGACCTCATGGTGGTGTAGCAGATAGAGGTGCGTTGGAAGCCAATAGGAAAGAGGAACCGGAACAACGGGGCCCAAAGTACAGACAAGGCCAAAATCGAAAACATGGGGTAGTCATCCATGGTGACTAGAAGCACAGGAAAAGTTGGAAAACGGCCTCCAACTCCTCACCACTTAGACCTAACCCCAACTACTAACTTGCTAACTCACGAGTGGGTCTGGCTGTTGCTGATTGCTGAATACCCCCCCGAACTTTCTATGTATATATATTTTTTTAATGAGCGGACTGGTTCTGGACTCAAGGCAGATCGGATATGTGACGATTCAGACCAGACCAGCCCAGCAGCAGCGACACCAGGGTTGGGAAGGTACCAAACACCAAGACAAGTCAGCAAGCAATACAGGTTTAATGGGTGATGCACTTCACTCCAATGAACGTTCCGTTGATGAAGCTCCACGGCCGCTCCAACGCTCCAACGCAGCAGCAACAGCTACGTAATCGAGCCACTCCTTCTTCGGCCTTCTTCTTTCCCCCTTTTTCAGTTTTCTCCCCACTCAACTCACTCTCCTATCTCCCTCCTCGCCGACCTTAATCATTGCCAGCGATGTCCAATGGGTGTAACGAGCAACTGCTCCGACACCAGTTTGCTATGAACCTCCCAGTTCAACACCAATGAGCCCACATATTCACACCATATGCATGTACGAGTTCACCCGTAGTCCACACTGGAGACCAGAGAGATTAAGACCAGATAGCGCAGCTTATGATTTCCAACAAGTTATAACAAGAGCAATAAGAGTTCCGAGTCACCGGCTCAAAACAACGCATGTCATCGGCAACCAAACATCCAACATAATCACCCAGGTAAGTATCTTCTTCCTCTCTGCTCTTCTCTCTCTGTTGTATCACCCCTCCTTGCTGGTCTTCTCTGTAGCCATGACCTCACTGTACCTTCTCTCCCTACATGCATGCACACACACACTAACTTCTACTCAAAGATCTACTCTGAATACACCCACTGTCAACTCTACTAACCCCTCTGTACTCTAATACTATCTACTAACATGGACACCCTGCGCTGGCGCAGCTATGGCTGCCTTCTCCCTGTCAGCGCTGTCTTCTTCTCTCTCTCTCTCTCTCTCTCTCTCTCTCTCTCTCTCTCTCTCTCTCTCTCTCTCTCTCTCTCAGTGCAGCACTCTGGCTTCAGCGCTCTGTCCCTCACATCAGCACACAAGTGCACCCGCACTTCCACACTTCTTGGGAATGAGCAATCTGCCCAAATGGTGGGCTGACCAGCCCTTTGTAGTCTTAGAATGCACTTCAACTCGTGCCAGCTTCTCCAGTACCACATCCCCTCGGCCTGTCTGCTTCTGAATGTCAAGGCCTGGAAAATTTCCATTGACTGCTGCTGCTTGGGCCTTTGAGTCATGACTTTTCATTTGTAAACATGACTTCGTGTCGACTTTGCTCCACGTTGCTTTGATGGTTTATCTGGCACTCCACAGGTGATCTGGACTAGGTAAGTTAGTTACATCTGACACCCTCTCAGAGGTGAAGAGGTTCAGATTCATCTTACGCATTTTCCTATTCAATTCTCCATATATACACGAGGGACGCTGGACCAGTTTTCCAGCAGGTGCAGCTCCCCACCAATATCTTGAGTGACCCATGTGGACCCTAGTAGGAGGAGATGCTCGTACCACTCTTCCTATTAGGGTCCAAAGAGTCTTTATTGAAGAGCAAGAAAAAAAGAAAAAAGAAGCGTAAGAAGAACAGATCTGTGTGGTGCATTGCTATTAGTCTTCCCTCTCTTCTCTGTCTAAGGGAATCCAGGCCCTGTCTATCACCGCTAACCCCCTCCAATTCTCTGAGCCATGTACTCTCTCCCCCCCCCCCCCCCCCCCCCCCCAAAAAAGGTAAAGCCATCTGTAACTGCAAAGCCGAAGGTGCTTTTAACCGTTTTTGTTTTTCTTCCCCTTTCCTTTTCTTTTTTTTGTGGCCGGATGGACCACGGATCAGATATTAAACCGATCAGAACAGATACAAGGCACTTGATCTAGTTTTAGCCAATATGCCGAGAAAGGTGGGGGGAAAAAAAAAAAAAGGTATTGAAGAATTTTAAGGTGGGTATTGGACCCAGCATTTCGGTTGTGTTTCATTTAGATAATCAAAGCCTTGAGCACTGGGCCCTTTCTATTGGAGATTATAAAAAAAAAACAAAGAAAGGTAAAAAGGTCAAGCCATCAATACCCCCTCACAGGTCTTACTGGCCCCACATGCCCCCACATGCCCCCCAGCTCACATGTGCATCCTGCCCCAACCAATTCTACTGACCGTTGTCTGCCCAGCATGAAAGTCCACCTGACACACCATCATTTTAATTAATTAATCAATTAATTAATTTCCTGACACACCATCATACTCAGCGGGTCATCTCATTGTCACCCGCCTTGGCTGACCATCCATCCCGCTTTTCACCGTATTTTCAGTTATTTCACTGAACTCCTTATTTAGGCTGCTTCCACCACGTCTCCCCCGCCAATCCTTACCTGATTGAACTCCCTTTCCGGGCTTTCCCTAAGGCCGCTTGCACCCTCTCTCCCCCCTCACTCTGTTTCTCCAGTCCAGAAGCATCAAATCCGCCGAGTCTTCTTCTTCTTCTTCTTCTTCTTCTTCTTCTTTCTCTTTTTTCTTTTGCGGGGAAAAATACAGTCCCCCCTCCAGGGAAGGTGATAAGAGCACCCCCCCCCCCC
>BFEA01000635.1:188464-211317 GCA_003427395.1 Chara braunii | reverse complement strand
TTCAGAAAAACCATCAGAAAATTTCATGACAGTGAAACTAAGGGTATACTGAGGCTACTTCAGAGCTTTTTGTAAGGGACATTCAGAGATAAACAAAAACCAGAAGAAGACTCCGGAATTACCTTTCATGAGCATTCAGGTGTTTCTTTTCTCAAAAAAAAAAAAAGAGAGAGAACCTATTGAAAAACGTGTTTTAGACAGTGGTGTGGCGAGCCCCTGTCTGTGGGCTTCGCCGCACTACCATCAAAACAGGGAAATTATGGACGGCCGTCAGAAAGATTTAGGGCCTCACCGCACGGTTAAAAAAATGAAATGAAACGAGCAACACACTCGCGAGGCCTCGCTGCAGCAGGCCTCTATCTGCCCTGGCCTACAGCCAGGGCCTATTCGGCTATTTGCCAGTTCGGCCTGTGGGACCAGGCCGTGGCCTCTATCTGCCTTGGCCTACAGCCAGGGCCTACTCCGTCACAGTCGGCTGCAGCTGTTGCCTCCACGCCTGCTGGACCTTCCACCAGCAGCCCCGACTCTCAGCCTGCTACCACTTCCACGACTGCACCGGCCTCGACATTTGCCGCCGCAGTGCAGGCCCCTCGACCTCTCTCCCCTCGTCGTCAGCACAGCGGTCCCACCCTTGTGCGTTTGTCGGACATACCCGGCTTCGATGGTACAATGTGTGTGTCGCACTGGTTGCAGGCTGCCACACGCGCGTTGACTGACACTAGCCCGGCGTTGTGGTGCTCCGCGCTCACAGCTAAATTGCGAGGCAGCGCGTTCTCTGCATGGGAGAGCTATTATTCCCATCGTACTCGAGCAGGTGAGGCTCCTACTCTCGCAGATTTTACCGCGTTCCTCCATGACCGCTACAGCACTCTCCACGATGCGACCGACGCCTTAGATCGGGTCGCCCAGACGCAGTGGCGAGGGTCCTCCGCACCAGCCAATCTTGAGCGTCACATCAGAGTGTTTCAGGACGCTCGCCTCATTTGCGATGAGGCACTTCCACCTGAGGTCCTTTTGACCAACAGGTTCGTAGTCAGTCTTTCGACTGACTACCGCATCGAGCTCTGGCGATAGGGCTTCGCCTGCTCAGAGCAGGCCTATGAGGCTTCTCGACAGTACCAGTAGATGTGGAGTCGATTCTCTGACAACCCATCTTCTTCGTGATCCACCGCCACCGCCACCCAGTCACACGGTGCTACTCGCGGTCGATCCTCCTTCGCCGACCGCTTTCGTCGACTAGCTCGACCTGGAGCTTCATTCTCTCGGCGGTACAGTTCTCTGGAGTACGGCAAGGACACCTTGGCCGAGCTTGACCCGACCCTTGGGGACGCCCCCGAGGACATCGAGCTCCGAGACGTCGGTCAGTATCACTTGGATGATGACACTGTCCCGGTGGCCGGGCGCCTGCAAATGACCATGTTCGCCATGGGTCGTGCACGCAGTCGGGTTGCACAGGCTGGCGCCCGCACGATCACGGTTCCCCAAATAGACCTCTCGCAGGGTTTTGTCCCTCCTCGCATAGCTCTATCCCTTGAGGAGCGTGCCGCCCTCAAGGCCCGTCGCGGTTGTCTTCGTTGCCACCAGGATGGACACACCTCCTCACGGTGTTCATACCATGCCGCCCTCGATCGACACTATGCTGACATCTCTCGTCAGCGCCGCTCTCAGTCCCCCCCTGGCCCCGCCCGGCCAACCCCACCCAGCTAGCCACGGTGCAATGTACCGCTGAGGCCTTGCACGTAGTCGGCTTCCCGACCACCGAGTCGCAGTTTGCCCCTTTGGTTACCCCACCAGAGGATCCTCAGGACACAATAAACGCAGTGCCCTTTGCCCCACCGTGTGTCGAGGTACCGTCTGCCCCACAGCAAACCCCCGCATCTAGTCCTTCCCTTCCGAGACTTCCAACGCGTCACGCCATTCACACAACTCATTGTAATGCCCAGTTGGTAACTCGCGATGACATTGTGTCATCTCTGCTGGATTTGAGCATCCTTCAGACTCGCCAGGAGCGACTCACGAGACATGTAAATGTCCTACGTCGTCTTCTCGCTCTGCTCTCTGACCCTGATCGCACCCTCCCCATTATCCCTATTCGCCTAAGGACATCTACGAGGGTGTACCACGCATTATGGGACTCCGACTCGCAGGGAGACTTCGTTCACCCTCGCCTGGTGGAGGAATCCCGCCTAGCTACCTCTGGGTCTCGCTCTTCTATCCCCGTTACCCTCGGGGATAACAAGACACAACACTTCTTCGATCAGACGGTCCCCGATCTCCACTTCTTCCTCACCCTCCAACCATCGGATAGTACCCAGCCGCCTCGGCGCTACTATTCCTCCGCATACTTCGACGTGCTGAAGACCGGGAACGACTTTATCCTTGGCACTCTCTGGTCTCGCCGGTTCCGTGGCACAGAGGCCGAATGGGCGACTGAGACACTCGTTCTCAAAGCGAGGTGTGGTCAAACCCATCGAGTCCTCTTCATTGGAACCACGGGCCATACCCCTCCAGACCCACCTCCCCAAGACCCTCGTCCCTTTGGGCCCCACCCAGACATCGTCTTCACTTCTCCTTATCAGTTTGCTCACTTCATACGACAGGAGAACGTCACGTTCTACTCAGTGAACGTCATGGATCTTCTTCGCTACGATCCACTCTGTCCTGAGGTTGACCTCATCTCATTAGAACCTGATCCCCCTGACCCTTCCTCCATCTTCGCGGCTCCCATCTCCACATCCACCGTCATCCTGCAGAAACCCCCTCGACATCCCAGGTCCCTTCGTCATTCACTGCCAAGTCCACCCATACGTCTCGTGCCAACGCAGACGTTGAGGAACTCATGCGGTTCACGGATGACTTAGAGTCCGCCGTTCACGATTTGATTCGAGTACCACGACGTTCTCCCCCCATATTTCTCATACAGCGGGATCCCTCTCATGCGTAGTGTTGAGCATTCTATCCAGCTCGTGCCTGACTATCGTGTCCGCCATCAGGCACCATACGGACTCTCAATTCCAGAGGCGACGGAACTCAAGCGTCAACTTGAGGAGCTTCTTCGCCTGGGTTTCATTAAACCGAGTAACTCCCCTTGGGGTGCACCCGTCCTCTTTGCTCGCAAAGTGGACGAAACTCTTCACCTCTGCATTGACTACCGCGGCCTTAACCGTTACACGGTTAAGAACAGCTACCCCATGCCTTGCGCGGATGAGTTGTTTGACCGTCTGGCAGACAACCGCTTCTTCACGAAGATCGATCTTCGTAGCGGTTACCACCAGATCCGCGTAGCCACAGAGGACCAACCGAAGACCACCTTTCGGTCGCGCTTCGGCCACTACAAGTTCACGGTGATGCCATTCGGCCTCACCAATGCACCCGCCACGTTTCAGACAGTGATGAACGACCTCTTCAGGGACATCCTTGAAGAATACGTTCTCGTATACCTGGACGACATCCTGGTCTACAGTCGTACCTTAGATTCTCAGACACCTCCACAATGTCCTACGGCACTTACGCAAGCATGACTTCTATGCCAAGCTTAGTAAATGCCGCTTTGCCCAGAGCAAAGTGGACTTCCTATGACACTACATGTGTGACCAGGGTCTTCACATGGACGACGTGAAGATCACTGCTATTGCAGAGTGGCCTGTCCCCACATCTGCCAAGAAGCTTGGCAATTTTTTAGGTCTCACTAGTTACTATAGTAATTTCATCCGGGGATACGCTACGTATTCCTACGTCCTTACCTCCACCCTCCTCCGGAAGAACCCACCATGGTTTTGAACATCCCTCTGCAAGGATGTTTTTCACGCCCTCAAGAAGGCAGTGACTTGTGCGTCGGTTCTTCCCCTCCCCGATTTTGATCGCCCCTTCATCGTCACCACCGATGCGCCAGATTTTGTCGTAGAAGCAGTACTTTCTCAGGTGTTTCCCTCTCCTCCCGATTCACCTTATCCCCATGTTCCTCCTTCCCCCCCCCCTCCTGCTGATACTGCTTCCCGACTGACGCCTACCCTCCCACCACTTCCATCCACTGACAGTCCCCCCGTTACTTACTTCCTGACCATCGCGGAGGATGGGACTGTCGAGGCTCGTGCTAGGGATTGCCCGATCGCCTTCTACTCCCGTCAGCTACTGTCTGCCAAGATAAACTACACTGCCAATGAACGCGAGGTTCTCGGAGTAGTTTATCTTATCCGGCATTGGCATCATTACCTGCACGGGGCACCCTTCACGGTGCGCACGGACAACTCAGTTGTCCAGGCTTTCCTCACGAAGCCCAAACTTTCCCCTCGACAGGCACGTTGCTGGCGTGACTTATCCGGGTTCAGTTTCATCACTCAGCCCATCAAGGGTGAAACGAACCGCGTCGCCGATGCCTTGTCTCGTCGTCCTGATCACAATCAAGAACCCATCCATCTTGTTGTCATCTCTATCACCACTGTTGATCACTCGGTGATCGACGCATATCGCACTCAGTACCGTCACTGCTCGGATTATCGCGTCATCCACGCGACATTGCAGAGTGGCAAAACCATTGTCGGTGCAAATACCCTTACAAGGATATCCGCCCTGGTTTTGCAAGCGACAAAAAATAAGTTTGATTTAAGATTTGAAGCACACGTGAACTTGGAGCCACTTAGGAAATGACTACAACAGGCTTTAAGAATAGGCAGGATTCAAAATCCAACTCAGAAGAACCCCCCCCATCAATCCCCTGTTCAACACTCTGGCAAGACTTACTGCAGCAGAGCCACCATCTCTACTGTTGCTATACCCTATTTCAATCCTACCAGCTAGCCCCCTCACTAGTAAGACGCATGACATCCCCCCATCTCCTTCTCCCACTCACCTCGTTTCTTTTTAGAATAGACCGCCGGGGTCGTAAAAGAAATCTCAAGCTTCCTAACAAGCCCTTCCAAAGTCCTCAAAGTTGTCTTACTCCCTGCCAAGCTCTTCCAGGCCTCACGCCCCCACTTTCTGTTGGGTTACAAGATAACACAACTCGCCCCAGCTCCGGCTAGCGTCATCTCAGCAGCAAGCCCCGTTTGTTCTGTGAGATACCCACCCCAAAGCATCCCCAGATCTCTCTATCAGGCCTCACGCTCCCATGTCAACAGGTTACAGGGCAGCACCCCAGCACCGGCCCGCGTCGTTCTGGCATCGAACAGCCGCAGATTGCTGAGTATAAAAACTTCAAAGTAGCCTAGGAATAGTTGATAGAAACCCCAGAATCCTAAACATTCTCAAATCCCCCTAATGGCCAACAGGATAGAATTCGGAAAAAAGGGGTCGAAACTAGAGATTAATGACCACTACCACTATCCTAAAATCCCCCTTTCAACAAGCGGACCGTCGGTCCCGGCTTTCAGTCCTCGTACCAGAACTCACATGGTCTCATACCCCCCTCTGCTAGGGTAACAAGGTACCGACCAACCTAGTTCTGACGGACAGGAAGTGCCTTCCCCCCTCGACAATTCCTTAGCGGTAAACCCCTAAACAGGTTACAGGGTCCAAACCCCGACGCCAACTACGTTGGACGATCTGGTTATGCCTTCCACCCTCGGTGTAACTCCATAGACCTCAAGCTCCCCCTGGGTCACAGAGCAAAGCTCCAGCACCGGCTTATGTCATCCAACATCGTCCTCCTGACCTACCCACCTTAACCGACATCTTCCGTCTATTGAGAGTCCTCTTTCTTCTTTCCATCCTTCCATTCTAGTTCTCCCCCCCAACAACAGAAAAAGCACCACCAAAAGATTAAGATGTACAACCTTAGATCTTTCCATCGAAGATCAGGAACAAAATTTAAGAATCTATATGAAACGTATTTTTGAGATTTGAAATTTGAAGATTAGATCACATAGTAATCAAAGGAATGTAGGTTATGAATTTTGGCATCCAATTCAGAAGGTCAATCGCAGACACAATTTGATAGGTTTCGAAATTTCAAAAAGAGGAACAGAATAGGAAGTTGATTCTGATATCCTCACGGACTTCCGACTCTGATTTCCAGAACCCTAGTTCAGGAAATCGCTGAGAGCGTAAATCAGAAAATACTAAACAGAAAAAAAAGAAAGTCACTCAGACAGTAATAAGGAGATTCTAAGCCAAAACGGATCAGCAATCAGACAGTAAATGAGAAATTAAAAAATACAAACTACCAATCAAGATCTACTAAAAAATCTGAATCAAGAATATGACATGTAAAATCAGAGACTGGAATTTGCGGAGATCATAACTGAAACTGAAAACTTACAATGCGAATCAGGGTAATCCAATTTGGTAACTACAACAGAAACCATTATACCTCATATGATCGGCGAGAGGGTCTATCCAAAGAAAAGTAAGCTCAAAATCAACCACAGCACCCTCGCACTCCGTATGCCCTTGTGACGAAGACGCAGTTGTCGCCGACACCGCTTCGCCCTTCTTCAAAAAACGCGGACTCGATGTCGCCTCCAATCCTCCTCACACTCCACGTGAGGACGCGCTCCTCCCTTTTAGCCTGCATCAATCAACCATCCCCCTGGAAACTACGCAGGCAGAGAAGCAAAGGCAACCCATATGCCAAGAATCTCATGAACATTTGCCCTATTTCAAAGACAGTCTTCCCTTCGTCCAGCGTGCTGGCCTGCAACGTCACTAAATGAAGCGTGAAGCCGAAGATGGCACCCCTGTGCTTTCAAAAGACAGGCCACACCAAGTTTCGCAACGTCATCTCTACCCTCTCACTGTCAAGTCTCACGCACCACAGCCCCCACCCGCCCACCGTGTCGCATGACTCTCCGTTGACTCCTACGTCGCACCGCGTCCGGGCCCGCCCGCCCCGTCTCGTGACTTTCTGTTGACTCCTGCGTCGCGCCGTGTCCACTCCGACGGCGCTCGAGCGAGGGCGCAGCGCTCTCGGTCGCGTTGCGCCCCCATCGTTTGCCCCTCCTTTCACACATGGTCTCCTAGAATGTGTGTGTCAAGCGATTCAGACTCGTCTCACCCCCCCTCCAAAGAGTCGGACTAGGCAACCCTATAACCCAACAGGAAGTCTGGGAAGCCCTGCAGGACATGGAAGATGAAAAAACACCAATGGTGGACTCCTTCCCTAAGGAGTTCTGGGTACAATTTTGGGACCTTCTATGTGACGACTTGTTGGAATACATTGGAGCAGTGCAGAAGGAAGACTCGTTTGGGGGTATGATGGGTCAGGGGGTCACTACCCTCCTATATAAAAAACGGGACAAGGCGGAAATCAGAAACTACAAGCTCATTACCCTCCTCCCTGTCCCCAACAAAATGTTGGCTAAGACACTTACCAGGAGACTGCTACCGCTAATGAACCTCTTAAAACATCCAGATCATTCTAGCTTCATGCCCAATCGCAATATCCAAGACAATATCCTCTTGGTCAATGAGACCATTAAGTATGTCCATCAACGAAAGGTTCAGGTTGTTGTCATCTTCATAGACTTTGAGAAAGCCTAGGACCATGTAGACTGGGACTTCTTGGACATGTGCCTGATTAGGATGAATTTTTGACCGATGTTTACAAACTGGGTGCATCTCTTGCACAGGTCAGCGTCCACAAATATCACGTTGAATGGCCACTTGGCTGCTCCGATCAAACTTCAGAGGTCGGTTAGACAAGGAGACCCCATCGCGCCCCTGCTGTTCGTTATAATTATCGAGTCCTTGGCCGCACTTATCAGAGCCCACCCATGGATTCGCAGAATCCCCATCCCGGAGCTACCAGAACACCTCATTCCGATTACATCGTTGTTTGTAGATTACCTTACAGTACTTATTAAAGCAGACGACCAAAGCCTCCATGCCCACACACAAGTCATCCTGTTGTTTTCACTAGCAGCAAACATGAAAGTCAGTTGGGGCTCCAGAACGGAGGGGTGGTGGCTACACCCACGGGGCATCAGCCCACCACTAGAGCCACAAGTCACATGGGCAGCAAAGGACACAGCCCTGCGTATATTGGGAGTAAGACTGACAGCGCTCGCCCCCCCCCCAGACCATGGAAATGTGTTGGTGGACCTGGCGGTAGACCGCCTGGGCTGCTAGGAGGACCTGTACACTACCTTGGTGAGGAGAGCACTCGTAATCAACAATGTTGTGCTGGCAGCAATTTGGTACAAACTAGCAGTGTGGCCTCTCAAACCAAAACAACATACCAGGCTCAGAAAAACGCTAACAACCTACCTCTGGAGAAACGACACCAAGGTCCAAGGCTGCATCAACCGGGTCAAATGGGACGTACTGACACAGGCAAGGAGCAAAGGGGGACTAGGGATTCTAGACCCGCAAAGAGAAAGCGACGCCCTGATTTTTAAGATACTCGTCAGACTGCTGACATGCGACGACATCCCATGGGCGTCGCTGACCTGTCTAGAGATTAGCAACTTGGCCCCGGAGATCGCAGCCCCCAATCAATTACACTCTTTCCGATGGCTGACTAACGCTCACTAGTTTGTGACGCCCAACCTCACGCCCGGCGCGACTTCCTGATCGAAGTAGGATGTGAGCCTGGAAGTGCAAAAAGGGGTGTGCCAAGGATTTTTGGGAAAGTGGGGGTGGAGTCCAAGTTCAGAACTGAGATCTCCTGTGGCAGAGTTTTTCGGGGGCATGAGTGCAATTTGGTTGAGAGGATGGACCGCTTCCGGTCGTAAGGCAGATGGCATGCGCGGATCATTCAAGGTCATTCGAACCGTCTGTTTTGATGACGGCGGTTCGACGAAAGGTCCATCCGGGGTGGGTGTGATTCTGATGAGTTAGGTCGTCGGATGTCGCCACGTGGCGTCGGTCGTCGCACGTTCGGGTTAGGCCCTCGGGTTTCCGGGGCTCTCTGGTTGCCGCGTCGCCGACAATTTCCGCAGGGCATGCGGGGCCAGTATGGGGCTATGGCGTTCCACGGGGCGACCGTGAATTGATGATACGAGAGAAGAAGATGGAAGGGAGAGACGTTAGTGGAGATAACGACAAAATCGGGGAAAATAAAGTAGTGCGTGTGGTCAGAAGTGGGGAAATCGCTGGTTATGGCACAATGGAACTCCCTAGGACACAGTCGATTCTCGGTTAAACAGGGGAACCTCTATCGGAGACACTCTTCTATCCAAGGGTTGAAGTACTCCGGATCCCGCAACGAATCTGGGTCCTTGGAGTGTGTCATTTTGTCATTGCGAAGCCGCGGAATTTCTTAGCACGTGGTTGCCCGGCTGGGGAATTTCCGAGCTCGAAGTTCAGAAATTCCGTGCCAGTCCCAATATTCTACGATTGCGATCACCGCGTGTGAGTACGTGTAGACGGCGCGAATTGAATCGCACTTACACGTGTTCACACGGGATGATCGCTTCGTTGCAGACGCAGAATGGCCGTCAGACACACCCAATCAGTCACTCTTCCCGCAATCGTTAGCCTTTTCATGCGTGGGTGGTTACTAATCGACGTGCATGGACACGTGTAAGTGCGCAGATCAGATCGCGCTTACACGTGTCCCTGCGAGTTTCTGGACAAACAGATACCCAATCGTCTAATCATTTTATGCACACAACCTTTCCTGATCATGCAGGGTGCTACTACTCATTCGCGGTAACAATAGTGGATCAAAAAGGACAAACAGCAATATTGAGAATTACGCGAACTTTCCTACTGTGCTCATGAGTGTATCAAAACGACAAGCAATAGCAAAGTTCAGGCACAAGGAAAAGCAAACAGACATAACATCCATTCATTCAGCATAACACGCAGTATCCGAGATTGAAATCGCAAAAACAAGTGTGGGCCGAAACCAGGTCAAGATTCCGAAAGACCAAGGCACCGCCCAAGATCGAGATCAAAATTTATATACAAAGGCGAGGAGGGAGAAAAGACAAAGAAACTTCAAATCCACGTCCATCAACCTCAACTCCCTCTTCCTCTCTCTCTCTCTTCGATGCGGACAGTCCGTCGTCACGCACCAACCCACGAAGTTGTCACCCTGCTTAGTCCTCCCGCACTCGTCAGGTTCGCCCGCACCCACAGTCTGTCGTGGCCCGCGTCAACCCCGCTCATTCGACACCAACTCGTCGGGTCGCCCGACTCCCACTTCACTCACCTCTTACTTCGCTCGTGAGCCCTCACTGATCGCGCTACCCCGAGCTTCCATTAGCTGGTTAAGAGAGCTATCTAATCGCGCAGCCGAAATTTATAGCGTGTATGCATGCGCGAAGAACACGGAATTGCAAGGACTTAAAAAGAGATTAGGGGAGGAAGCGCCTACGTTCTGCATGGCCAGACCGCGGCGTGGGGGACGTAGCCTCTCTCCACGCATCGATCCGATCATGCAGCCCGCGGGCTGCTAGACCAGCAAGAAGAAAGCGAAAGCGGGAAAGACAAAGTCCAAGAAGAAAGATACAGTTATAATGGCGCCCGCCCAAAATTACAGTTACACACACGATTAAGGGCGCCGACTAATCAGAGTTCCGTTGCAGTCGCATAAAGAGGCGCGTATGCAAAAAACGTTGTGTAGTAAAAGAAAATCCTAATTACAAAATTCCTAAATTCCTACCTAGGGTAAAAAACGAAAACCACAATTTTCAAAAAGAAAATCCGAAATTCCGAGAGCCATTGGGGCTCGACACGATTCAAAAGGAAGATTAAAAAAGAACGAAGCGCAATTTTTTGCACGATCTGCGCACCTAAAATTTACCAACAGAAATGAAAAGGAATGACGTCAACCACAATTTTTTGCGCGATCTGCGCACCTAAAATCTACCAACAGAAATGAAAAGGAATGACGTCAACCATAATTATTCGCGCGTTCATCGGCGGCGCATCACCCATTGATCGTCCCTGGGACTTGCCCGGCCTTGAACCAGCCATCCGAAAGGAACCGACGCAAAAAAGGACGAAGAAACGAGGACACCGATGCAATTTTTCATTCATCCCAATCTCCCGTAATTGGTCCATCCTTCCTAGCTTAGGACCCCTCGTTGCTACCGCGCAGAAAATCGCGCGGTGCAGAAATTTGTTCGTCACAAGTCCATACCGTCCCCCGACACAGCAATGACCAGGGGACAACTCAGCTCCAACAGCCAAAGCGGACATATCACAAGACCTGCTATGGCCTAACATGCTTAAGCTGTGGAGGCGGTGTGGACCAAAGCAGATCCAGCCACCCAATACATGGCACGACATCTGGCATCCACCCCTGTTTGGTAATCCCCACATCTTTGATGAATCGGGGAACCCCTTCTCACTGCACACGAACTCCCCCTGGCTCACATGGGTCAAAAAAGGTCTTTACACGAGGTGATTTGTGGGATGTGCAGAGAGGGGGATGAAAAACTACAGCCCAAGTGCGACAACAGTTGAGGCATGCTAAAAATGTAGAGGAAAGGTTGAACCTACTCCGGGAGGCCATACCACTTGCCTAGCAACTGACCCTAAAAAAAAGGCTCCACGACCCGACAGGGGGACTAGGTCATTAAGTACACAGATTTGCCCTTGCCACTGGTGGTATACAGGGTGCACAAAAATGAACACGGCATATGCACGTTGGAAGCCTATGAGCCAGCCTTGCCAGGGGCAAGGATGTCCAAACTGACACGCAATGCCGACTTGGACAGCGAGGAATTGTCGGTAATCTTATGCACATAAGGGTGGTAGGGGACCACAACCAAGGGCAATAAACGTACGAACCCTCGATTTCGATTGCAGAACTGCCTTTCGACCCCTTGGGGTGGGAGTGGCCAAACCAAAAACTAATGGGCATATGGGAGTATACGGTCAAAAAGGGGTATAGAGCCATGCGCCTGGAACAGCCAATCAACCACACGCTAACTGAAAGATGGGCCCGCGACTCTCCCCTGGACCCGAACCTGCTGAACGACCTGCCATGGCCCAAATATGCAAAGATCATGCCCACGAACCTCTGGTCGCTGCAATGGCAGATACTCCACTGGAGCCTTCCAACACCAGACTGGCTAGTGTCCAGAACAGACCTGGAACAAAAAGGTCGATTGTCCCTCATCTGTTCTTTTTTTTTTTTTTTTTTTTTAAAGGCTCTCTCATCTGTTCTTACTGCGGGAGGGTGTCACAACCCCCCCGCACAAGACTCGAACACTGCCTGCTGGCATGTCCCATGGTCGCCCAGTTGTGGCAGTGGTGGGACGCAGCCTTTCCACTCCTTAACATCGATCCATATCCCATGGGATCTCGGCCTCCTTCTGGGTAAAAACCAGCATTTGCTGGCCCGCTGGTCTCCCTTTGCAGTCAACCTATTCACCTACACAAGGTTGCACGTCCTCATGCTCGCCCGGCGAGCAAGATGCTCCTTTGAGAGGAAGGACAACCAGTTCAGCCTGCAACAGGCTCAACAAGCGGTGGAAGAGGTCATTAGGTTGGCGACCCAAGAAGCATGGAAGACAATGAGAAGTGACTATAAAAATGGAAATGAACCCCAGGCCAAACAGGACATCCTGCACTCCTATACAGACCTATGGCAAAACCCCTACACGCTGTTCAGTGAGACGAACGCCGAACTGGACATCCAATGGAAACCATGGAGGAGCTCTGAACAGACCTAACAGAGGCGGGCCCGAGAAGAATTCTGAGTGCCCTACCTTCAGCCTAACTTCATCCTTATCACGGATCTGCAGAATGAAGCCTAAGAGAGACACTGTATCACAACGACAGCAAAAGACAGCGGAATGCAGACCGGCAGGCGATAATCGGCAGGAGTGATGGCAAAAGATGATGCACGAGGGGATAGGTATTTATTATACATGACCGCACAACCTGGCGAGGCTGCTCCCACCATCCTGTGGATACCTCACAGGACAAAGGGATTAACCATCTCATCATGGCAAAGCCTGAGCAAGTTGTGTCTCTTTTTAAATACTCACTCAAAGATCACGAATGGTTCATGCCTCTTTATAAATGGATAGACACAGCTATATTCGAACAAGGGGGGCTGCTGAGCAGCCCCAAGAAACAACAAACAACAATCTATGTATTACATGATGTATCAAAGGGACGCTGGACCTGGTTTCCAGCAGGTGTCGCTCCCCACCAATAGACGGAGTAGCCCTACAGATGAGCCTTCAATTCACACGGTTCTTTTACCACTGCCAGGATAGAGGGCTTACGCAAGGGCCTTTAAAAAAAAAAAAAAAAAAAAAAAAAAAAAAAAAAAAAAAAATCACGACAAAAGACCCTTCCTAGCATGCCATCATCGTCCGAGAGAAACTTCAAAATCAAAGCCCCTCAACCCTACCGGCATCCTCAAGAGAATCAGGACAAGGCCAAGAATAGACGTAGACACAGATTCCCAATAGGATTCGTACCTTGGACCTTCAGGATAGTGTATGAATTTCAGATTCTGGAAAGCTCAACAGACCAGATTTTCGAATTGTGAACGTTCCAGAAGAGACTTTGTAAGGTGTGGGGGAGAACCGGACAGGATTACCGAAACCTTACCGGTCTTCAGAAGGAAATAGACAAGGCCAAGAATAGACGTAGACACAGATTCCCAATAGGATTCGTACTTCAGACCTTCAGGACAGTATGCTAGAATTTCATATTCTTTGTTTTTTTTTTTTTTTTTTTTTAGAATTTTAGATTATGGAAAGCCCAAGAGACCAGACTTCAGATGGCGAAAGTTCCAAAAGAGACTTCACAAGGCGTGGTGGAGAACCGGACCGGATTGCAGAAGGCTTACCTGTCTTCAGAAGGAAATAGACAAGGCCTGAAGAAAAAAAAAAATGCCTACACAGGCGTGGCCTAGACATCTCGGTCGTGGCCCAGCTATGGGCGTGGCCTAGACATCTCGCTCATGACCCAGCCATGGGCGTGGCTAAGACATCTTGGCCATGGCCCAGCCACAGGTGTGGCCTAGACAGCTCGGCCGTGGCATAACCAGGCGTGGAAAAAAAAAAAAAAAAAAAAGTTGCAGGCACGGAAAAAAAAAAAAGTCGTAGGCACGCGCGCGTGCACAAGCAAACAAACAAACAAACAAAAACAAAAACACACACACACACACACACACACACACGAGTGGCCACCTGATTTTGCCACTTCCAAACTTCCAACGGTTAGAAGTGCACAAAGCTGTTCTTTCTGTTTTTGCAGTTTCTAACTGCCCTCGACCCAGAACCGCAGTGCCCTGTTATTCATGCGAATTCTGAACTGTGCACCAGTCACTTGCACAGTTATTTCTTTTCTCTTTCTAATCTCGGGCGTGGCCGAGGCATCTCGGCTGTGGCCCAGCCACTCAACAAGATGCCTTGGCCACACCCAGAGGGGAAAAAAAAAAAAAATCGGTCTCGTGCCTGACTGAACTGCAGTTACAAACTCCGCGGTGCGACCTTTCTACAAAGCGGAGTTTCGACTGCATTGTAAACTTCGGACCGGACTGGACTGCGAAATGGCAGTTTGAAATGCATTTACAAACTCGAACCGTGACCGCGCCCTAGTTATCTCTTTTTTTTTAACATCTGTCGGAGGCTACCATTGGAAGTGATACGAGCATTCCCTAGTGGTAGGCCCCATTGGCAAGTGATAGATGGCTCCAATCTATTGACGGGGAGCAGCACCCACTGGAAACCAGGTCCAGGGTCCCACTTACAAGACTGGAGAAGGTCATATCAAACAATGTGGTCAAGCGGAGATTGACTGCCCTCCTAATTATAGGCCAACTTAGATAATCCATTTGACCCGAATCACAGATGGCATAACCCATCCCTTTTTTAATCGACGTTCATCCTACACAGTTACCTATTCTCGAGACAATCCCTAAGCCCCCTCCCAGCCTGAGAATGTCGGGTCAACCTCCTTCACGGAGCCAACCACTCCTGTGTTCACAAGTCCCAATTGATTACTGTCGGTTGCATTGCCTGCCTCATTCGCTTGCTGCCACTTCCTGCCAGCTCTATCATTTATATGCTTTTTTTTTCCTCCTCCTCCTCCTCCTCCTCCTCCTCCTCCTCCTCCTCGTCCTTCTTCTTCTTCTTCTTCTTCTTCTTCTTCTTCTTCTTCTTCTTCTTCTTCTTCTTCTTCTTCTTCTTCTTCTTCTTCCGAAAAGCATGCTCCGATCTATTTGTGGGGAGCAACAGAAAGAAAGAAAGGAAAAAAAAAAAAAAAAAAAGGTGGAAAGGAGTTCATCAAGCTCGACTGTTCCTGACCCCTGATCGAGATCAAGGACGTAGGATGAGTTTGAGTCTTGAAGCAAGCCTCCGGCTTTAGTATAAAGGCAACTCTTCCCCCAGTTGCCACATCTATTCGAGCAGTTAGAGGAAGTGTTGTTTGGAGGGACATTAATACTGGAGGTGCTGCTTGGTGGAGTTGTGTTGAAGGTCTACAGGAAGAGGAAGGTGGAAATGTTGGTGGTCTGCAGGAGAAAGGGGAGAGGAGCGACGCAGCCATAGCCGATGCTAGGGGCACTCTACCTTGACGTTGGGCTAGTACTGCGCCTGTGGTGTTACCCTTGGGACCGCTTTCTGGTACCGAGGCTTTGCCATGGGCTTGTTTGCGGTAATGCAACAGGCTACACCTCCATTTCGGTGGGGTTGTGCCGTCGAAGTGTTGTTGCGTCGGCACTATTTTTCTTGAAGAGAATGATGTTATTGGAAAGAACGAGCGATCGAGTTTTTTTCTTAGAAGGATATGTTGTCGGTTTGCTGGCATGGCGGCGACGCAGTGTTTTGAGGGGAGACGTTGTCCGAGTGACGGAGGTGCTGCCCGTTTGGTGGCATGATGACAACGGTTATTTTTTAGTTGCGACCGCAATCATATTATATGACGGCGACATGAAGTGTTGCTTATTTTTTTAAGGAGCCGATGGCCATTTGAGTGAACCAACGTAGTCTAGAGGCGAAACTGGTACTGGTACATATCTTGTGCCGGATTTTTTGATACTTCGCAGGATTATATTTTTTCTTGTGGTGATTTTGGGGGCGTCGTTGACATTTGAGGTGGGCATGAGCACGAGTACCGCCTCACGGTATAGTTGGTTCACTTTGGAACTACGCAGCGCAGTGTGTAAGATTAATTTTGGAACTGGACAATTTTGTGCATGGATTGGTGGAACCACTTAGAGGGTGTGCGCATGGTGTGGTGATTGGTGGAGCTTACAACACTTACGGTTTTTTCCGTTTGAGACCACTATTATTTTTTTTTAGGTGTCCGGTACAAGCAGGTTTCAGTGTTTGGAGTCAGGTCATATTGTGGAACCACTTGGGGTCACCCGAGACTAGCTGGAACCGATTTGGGACTTGTGAATTTTTTACGCGGGTTGTGTGTTGATCCCACTTATTGGGTTGTGTTTCGT
The DNA here is from genome assembly GCA_003427395.1 of Chara braunii. Classification (NCBI taxonomy): domain Eukaryota; kingdom Viridiplantae; phylum Streptophyta; class Charophyceae; order Charales; family Characeae; genus Chara; species Chara braunii. Next base: position 195,011 of record BFEA01000635.1, on the reverse strand, counting down.
GGACGCTGAGCAAGAGGCGGTTTGGGGTTTGCGTTTCAATGTGGAACAATCTCTGGGAGTTGTGGTGCAGTTAGGACCCCATGGGACGCGTTTTTTAAAGCACCGTTTTCGAGGTTTATCTCACTTGAGTTTTTTCAATAGGTCCAACATTGGCCTGTTCGGGTCAAAGAAAAAGGGTGTGAGTTGTTAATCAGTCCAAAGGGTCACAACTCGTGGAGTTATGGATTGCGGACTTTGGACTTCAACGATGGTCATCTCTAATTTCATTGGAATATTACTCGACTTTCTTGAGAGAGTAAGGTCAAACTTCTTCTTTGTTTTCAAAGAAGACTAAAACGTATGTTTTCAAAGAAGACTAAAATGTATGGTGACGGGTGTGTGCGTGCTTAATCTTAGGTTTGCTGTAGGGTGGACATCGCGTTTCATCGAGTTAAAATTGAGGTTGTTCGACTACCCTAACGACTCCATCGAGATTATTGTCGAACCCAACTCTCTGTCGAAGGTTTACTATAGTGCTTTATTTATTGAGTTTAACCCGAGGTGGTCAGGGTTCTTATTTCGATCTTCTATTATTGGTTCTACCATATGATGCTCGGGTTCTTTCAGCTATTGTTTCAACTCATGTTGAATTCGGATGTGTTTTCCTATCGGCTAATGGTCGACTTATTCCGATGTAATTGTATTTGATCGTGGTAATTTTTATTTTTTGAGTAGTGCATCTAAGGGACTATAATTTTTTATTTTTTTTTCCACGCTTGGTGGAGGTCGTCCTAGTCGACTGGCGTTCGTTTCGTACCCAAAAGATCAGTGTCCTAGGGAACGGAAGACGTTCAAGTCCATTTGGCGTTTAACCAAGCGTTTCCTATACTGCAGCGAATCGAGCAAACGTTATCAACTGACCTACCTCTGCAACTACATATAAAAACTTCGCACGTGGATCAGCAACTCGGTAGGGATACGCCCCTAAGGGTGGTGACAACCCCTTAGGGAAGGTAAGTTTTGCCGCGCGGGAACCTATCTTGTCATATGGGACCCCAAGAGGTACGGCTAACTCACCCGACTAGAGCAGCGAGAGGACAACACCACGTCCGTCTCGACGGTCCGCGGGATTATTTATCCGTTGTCCCCAAATTGTGTCTCGTTTTGTTTTGTTGAACTCCTTTGTGACGCGGGTGGGAGAGCTCTCGCCTTTTGCGAAAAAGGCAAGGGTCGATGCGCTCAACAACGTTTCCTCTTATGAGGAAACATAATAAGATCAGTGTTAGAATGTCGGTCATACGTCACTTTAGCAAAAAAATGCACAAAGATGTGTAAATAACAAACATAGAAGTCTAATTGGGTGGGGTGGGGGGCGGTGGGGGGTATAATGGTGGAGGAGGGGTCTTTAAGGGGGGTAATATTAGAAGCGATGGGTAGGTAATAAACTGTATGAGGGGATTGAGGTGATAGTTGCAGGGGTGGAGTCTTTTGTGGGGTTTGTGATGGGAGAGGCCGATTTGCCGCCTAAAAAAACTATACAATTTGTAAGGGTCGGTGAGAGGTCCCGTAGAGATCAGTACATGGATTCTCGGTCCGGAGGTAGTCTTTTAACAGTTAGCACTTTTGAGTTATCCCTTGGAAGACCTGTAAGAAAACAGTTGGTTGACCAACATTTCCATTTGAGTTAATGTGTCATCTAGTTTTTTCAGTTCATTCTCCCTTCCCCCTCAACCTCTTACATCGCTTCCTTAGGATCTACTCACTCATTGTTTCTTAAGGATCTAGGTAAATTTGAACTCTGCCATAACTTGCATTCTTTTCAGGTGTGTTTGGGCATCAACAAGTTGCACTACTATTTTTTTTAATATTCGTCTCAATTATCTTTACGATCTCAATTTCTGCTTGTATAAATCCAAACTTTTCATATGAGCACAAAAATGTTAATTCTTCAGGATTTAAACATGTTTCATTAAAGGGTGTGCATTGTTGCGGGTTCAAGTTGCCGGTTTATTTTTCGAACAAGATTAAATAATATTCATATTGAAATTTAATTATGTCAAATGCCTTCGCACAACATCCCACCATCTTCATATTTTGATGACCATTAAACACTCTAATAAATACTGTTTCAACCTTGGTATCATATGTTGCGATGACAAACGATAGTGGGAGCAGATTGACAACAATATATTTTTCTTCCATAAAATGTTTGGAACCACTTTTCTTAACAATCAATCAATTTGTATAGTTGTCTTTGCCGTAATGGTTGGGATTATTAAATGGCTTTATATTGCCATTCCTTTTATTAGCATGATCGCAGGGCTGTATTTTCTTGTAAGTTCATCTCGTCTCACCCTACTCTTGTTTGTCCCAACTGCAAGATTGAAACTACATTTGCACACGTACGTATGTCGAAAGATTGAAGTTAAGTCTGCACACGTACGTATGTGGCAAGATTGAAGCTAAGTTTGCACACGTACATATGCCGTCCTTGGGACCTATGCATGTCTATCGTCATGTAACTCCACCTTCCATGATGCACATAACCCCTCAACCTACTAGTTACAGGATTTAGGTAATTTCAACCATTACACGTACGTCCAATTTTATCATTTCTCTTGTTGAAACACCCAATTTACCTCATTTTTTACAATCCCAACTCCTCCGACCTCTTTGGTAAGGGAGTTGTATTTCCTCTTATAAAGAAACATAACAAGATTAGTATTCAAGTTAGATTGTCAGTCATACATCACTTTAGCAAAAAAAATGCACGAACATAAAATTTCGACAGATCCATTATCAATTCATAACACGAATATTGCCTAGTAAAATCATGTCATCCATTGGTCAATGTGGACAAAATATCAATAGCAAAATTGCTCAAAAATATTCCTAAGGTCAAAACGGAATTTATTGGCATTACCGTACTGACTTTCTTGAAACCTGCATAAATGCAAGTAAGTATATATTATCGATTTTTCTTTTGTCTTTTTGCCTTTATAAAAATTTTGTCAAACCACTCGTTTGTAAGGACCTTATCCCTCAAAGTCAATAAATGATTGGCTAATTACGACAATAGTATAATATAATGCAAACGCTTCAAGTTACACATCTTATTTTTTAAAGGGATGAAAAGCTAAGCAGACAGATAAGTTGATAGGTGGACGAACAAACGATGAGTATAAGATCGAGAGAAAGTCATACTTGGTGCAGACATATGAGACGATTTTTCCTCATCCCTTGTCCATTTTTTTCTCTTTTTCTTTTGCATATGCGTACATATGTTTATGAATTCGCACCAAAAGAGAAAAACGGAGGAGGAAAAGAGGGTTCCACTAAATTTGTAGGAAGTAAGAGAACAATTGCATATTCATATTAAATTTAATATTGAGCTTAAGAGATATAGATAGAGGTGTGTCTATATCTTCCCATTGAAAAACATAATAGAAGTTATGTTGTGCATGCATACGGTACTATAATATTATATTTGAGCTAAATGCACCAAATTCCAATGTTTTTTTTTTTACTTCTTAAACATTATTAATAAAAAAAATATTGGCAACAACAAGGTGGCCGACGTTCAGGATGGGCCGAACACCCGAGCCCAAATGCCCAAACGTACGGGACCCCTTGGGGATGCGTTCGGTCGTTCAAGTCGAACGAGGAAAAAAAAAAAAAAAAAAAAAACTTTGAAAATATAAGAAATATTTGTTTGAGCATTATATCCAAATTCCTTACCAAACTCAAAATAAACATAAAATACGAAAAATAAACACTAATAAGAAAAATAAAAAAAAACACAAAAAAATAAAAAGATAACATAGAGAATTAAAATTAGTGACTCAGAGTGTGCAAACCCGTTTTCGACACCGCCATTTTTGGTGATTTTTCATTTTTTTTTAACATATCCAAATGCCCTGAAAATTAATAGATATGTACTTCAACTAATAAAAAATTCATGAAAAAAGTTCAAAAAAATAATAAAATTGTTTAAGCCCTTAAATAGAGTGAAAACAAAAAGTAAAAAGTGAAGGAAAAAAAATTGTGAATGGGCGAGCACGTTTTGACACTTTAATCTTTGGATCTTTTTCTTTTTTTTTTCTGGCAGAGCTAAATGACTTCAAAATCTATAGACATGTACCTAATATCATAGGGGGAAAAAAAAAAAATCGGTTTTTTTTTTTTTTTTGCTGAAATACCTCCTTCAGGTTCGGATCCCGAACAGGACCTCGAACGCTCAAACGTACGGAGGTTCGCCCGAGGGGCTCCGTACGTACGTGCTGGTAACCCTGGGTAACAATAAATTGAGTAATATTTATTTAATATATATATCGTCACAAACAGAACTGCCCGTTAAACCATAGGCAGAGAGAGAGAAGAGGACAACAAACGAGGGGCTGTGACAAACTGTTTCGTCGGAGTTTCACCGACTCATTAGGAGGTATATATAATTTTTCAAGAAACCATCAAAACAACAACAATAGCGGGTTTCACTTGAGGTATCCTATGACGATTGTAAATATGCAGTAAAAGTCAAATATTTGTCATAATAACATAGAAAGGGGGGGGAGGGAAATGAAAACGCATTTCATTTGAATAGACAGTAAAGTCTCTTTGGATACATAAAATATACTTTATATTTTTCATGTACCTCATGTTCAAATTTTTACAATGAAGTTCAAGGAATCAATTTTTTTGCGAGTATTGAATATAATGTAGGTTCGTTGTCTTCCAAAGAAAATGATATATTATTTTTTTTTCTATATTTTTTTCGGTTCCCATTAAGCTTTTCAGTTGTTTTAAATATTTTATTTTAAAGAAAGGGGTAGATAATGTAAACATTTTAAAGAGTCTGAGATTAAAGGAAAAAATATCAAATTTGTACAGTAGAATAAAGTATACGAATCGTCAATTTCAACAATTTTTAGTTAAAACCCAACAATACATTTTTCATACAAGTTAGTAGTAGTTGAATCACGATAGTAAGTTCGTTTTATCAGGGTTCAACGATTATTGTTGTAACAATGTTGTTTTCTTTCTTACGTCAGAAGTTTGTAGGTATACATTTAGGGTCGTGAAACTCGACAAATACGTGTGCACTTGTTCAACAAAGTTTGAAATTGTAGATTGATGGTCAAGCGAGTCCATCGTTTGTATTTTTTATCGTCTGTGTGGTGTACGTAAATGGAACCTTATTAGTGGTATCGATGTTCCCGTCAATATTTAGATTGTAAGGTTCATGATCAATAGAAAGCTATGGTGATCCACAAGATTACCACAAACTCAGTAGAGTGGAAAAACAGGTTCCGCAATCATAAATCCAGATCCCTAATAGCTTGAGCAATAAGCTTAATTCGGGAAGATAAATACCTTATACATAGGGTTGGGCAACTGTTATGGAGGAATAAGGATAAGTTATAACCATATATTATATAGTCCGGGGGTGAGATAGAGTTTTCAGGTGAGAAAATTGTCCAGTGTAAGCAATCATTGCTTTATGTTATATGCATATACATAAAAAAGATAAATGACTATCGAATAAGAGACACCTTACCCCAATCTCTCACAACAATCATCCAAGTGGATCCTATATCATGTGTAAGAACCCGCTAGTTCGTGATCATGTTTAAGAACCCAACGAAGTTTATCAACCCCCTTGAACTGATCAACACGCTAGATTCGCATAAGTCATTGCACTCTCCCACGCTTGAGAAACACAGACACTAGAGAAGGGAGAATCTGGCTGCCTTCAAGGAATACATAAAAGAGAGAGAGAGAGAGAGAGCTGTCTCTTATACACATCTAGATGTGTATAAGAGACAGGAGAGAGAGAGAGAGAGAGAGAGGAGATGGGGACCAAGACATCCTACCTTCCGACAGGTCCTCTCGATAAACTCGCCAACACAACAGTCGTCCGACATGGAAAGAAGGCCAACCTTTTATGACAGATGCAGGACCGCACTAAACTGCAATCCTCTTCTCACTTGTCAATCTAGGCCATAGAAAGCCAAACTTAGGATCCGGGTAAGCGGCCCTCGACCCTTGACGCTATGCCGGTCAACCACAAATCTTCTTTTTTTTTAGCCATTGATCTTCTCAATCTACGGCCAAGGAAAAAGAACCCAAGACCCATGTAAGTTGTACCTTCCCCTACTAATCATTCAATGGCCAAAGAAAAAGAACCGAGAACCCACTTGCCTGAATTTCTCATTTGCGTTCTGCCAAGATGAGAATGAAAAAGACGCGCAAGTTGTACCTTTTACCTGCCCCTTGTACCTTGATCCCCCAACAGGCCAATTGTGGCAGGGTTGTTGAGCCCCGGCCTCGGGGCCCCGGTGGGGGTCCGGGGGTGGGCACCCCTGGCCCCGGCTCCCGATCCCCCCCCCAAAAAATTAAAAATAAAAAAAATACAAGGGGGTGTGCAGCGGCAGCCTGCAACCCCTGGGACGAACTGCAAAAATGCAGTTTTTGCCCCACCTCGGCCCCCCCCGGGCTTACACCCACCCCTGGTGAGCCCGGGGTGGCCCTGGGCGTGGTGCCGGGGCCGGGGCTGAGCGGGGTGCGGGGC
>BFEA01000635.1:97424-111777 GCA_003427395.1 Chara braunii | reverse complement strand
CACAAGGGCAGGCGCTGACCTCCAACAAAAAGAAGAAGTAATTTTATCGGAATACAAGAGTTTTTTCTTTTCGAAATCCGAATAGAAAGGGTACAGGTTGTATTCGAATACAACGTGTAGACCCACACCGTTTCAATTTCGAAAAAGGACTACCTGCACCGTTTCAATTTCGAAAAAGGACTACCCGCACCGTTTCAATTTCGAAAAGGACTACCCGCACCGTTTCAATTTCAAAAAAGGACTACGGCCTCCTCGGCCTCCTACTCGCACCTACCGGTCCTACGCGGTCCTAGACCAAAACCCGTGCGGTACTACAGGTCCTGCAGTTTCAAATAAGATGCCACCACCCCCTAAACTGCCATGCCTTGCTTTTCCAGCCTTCCAACGACCGTATAATGAACGACGACGAAAAATGTTCTCAGGGGGGGAAAACGCAACCCTGACGGGCTGCGAATACCGTTGATCTGAGCTCATATGATAAGATCCCTATCGCGACCCTTTTTTTTTTTTTTTTTATAGAAAAAAGCACAACATTTATATAAGCCGGGAACCGGGCCCGGCGTCCCTCACAAAATTAGGTGGGGCCCTCGGCGGGCTAAGCATCACTGGCCACGCACATCGAGGGTACCACTAGATTTCACCCTGCAGCCAACTCCACAGCCAACTCCACAGCCCCTACCACTGAACATTTAACCTAATTTATCAGCAAAATCTGAAGTTCATTGCTAAACCCAAGAGCCTAGCTCAGTGGGTACACCCATGAACTGTTGAAATACAGACCTGTGTTTGAATCCATATCATGGAACTTGACAAGTAAAACCCACTACTAATGAATTGCTTGGGGCCGGTCAGCTCAATGATAATATCTCAAGGCCATTGCCCTTTTTTTTTTTTTCATCGCTAAAAACTCTGATCACAGTAGTCATGTCAAACCCTCCCTTCAGGACTGCCTGGAGGTACCTGGTCTCAAGCTAGGTCCATGTACAGCCAGGGGGTCCAGCGTTTGTAGGAACAGCAAATTTTGACGAGTTTTTGGCCAAAAAACTCGGTTTCAATTTCGTTCAAAAAATAAAAGATGTCCATTTTGACGAAATGGCAGTTCTACTAGGCTAGTTAGGGACCGCCGTCTGAGGGTTTAAACCACGATGGCGACCGAGAGACCCAGCAACCCGCTCTACTAAGAGTTGGGGACCGCTGCGGTTGACCCAGACGGCCAGCCAAGGGCTGGGCAAGGCGGAGTTGGGCCTGTAAAGGCCAAGGGCAGGAGGCCACTGGGTGGGAACTCTTCAAATAGAAGAGTTGCCCCTGCTCCTACTGTAGTAGGAGCTAGCCCAGTGGGTACGTGCATCACATCGCCATGCGGCAGACGCAGGAATGATTCCGACTGTGCGCTAATTGGGCCAGCTCCTTTTGGAGCAGCCCACGACGTGAGGATGGGCACGACCGATTTCGGCCGTGCGATCTTTGAGATCGCATGACTGAAATCAGTCGCGCCGAGATTGCATGGCCCCTGCGCGCGGATGACACGCACACATCGAAAAATGGAAAAATGAAATAAAATAATAATAAGTAAAAACTAAACTAAGGTGAAGCGCCAGTTGGCGCATACCGATGTGACTAGGGACTTACAATCCCCTGAATGCCAGCAGGCGCCCGTTGTAAACGGGCAGCCGTTTTTAGAGAGGGTTTCACGGATTTAACCTCCGGTGAACGGTCGGTCACGGTCACGTGACCGGTGCCAGACACGTTGACGGTGACGACACTGGCATTGCAATGTTGTATGGATAGCATAGCGAAAAGTGAGGACTATCACCGACTAACAGGGGCTTAAGCACATTGTTCTAAAATGAAATGAACACAAGTACAATCACAGATAGCGCACACTGCAAAATTCATAAAGAAAACAACAATATGCGCATACATTTCTGCACGGCAATGATTCCAACCATTCATGACAAACACAAAAACACATGCGAAGACCGTTCAGCCCCATAGTCTAGAAAAACTTCATTGAAATGAACCTTATGATAGAAAGAGAAAATGAGAAAAAAATGCAAATCTTCCTCATCATCATCGCCACACAGTATTGATTGCTTCCACAAAAGGGAGAGGATTAACCGCTGGCTTCAAACAACCTCCGCAAAACCTAACCCTAACAAGTTAGTAACAACCACATCGTCTACCACCTGCACTACACGGCCGATGCACAGACACACCTCCAACCCACACGTAATGCACATGGTCACAGCCCGCCGACATTGTCGAGGCTGCAGTGAACGCGAAGCGCGTCCCACAGAGCAAGGGCTGCCTCCACTACTTCCACCTTGGAAACAGGTTGGATGGCGTCCTGTAGGCCAAGTTCGATCGGGAAACGATCCCCATTGTAGTCAACTTCCAGCAGCAAGTCCTCGTCGAAGTCCACCCCTGCCTTGATGAGGAGTCTGTGAATGATGCAGACTACTAGGACCTGCAGCGGAAGGTTGTCCATATTTGTTTTGTGATGACGAAGGAACAACCTCCACATTCCCTTTAGGTGACCGTAGGCTCTCTCCACCACTCCACGTGTCGTCTTCTACCTTTATGCCTGATGACCTCCCTCCCAATGCCGAAGTCGTCGACCCGATGGCATCACAACCTTGTTTGTGTACACCACCAAAATGGCGTTCGTGACATCGATCACCGCCTTCATGCCCGACAACCTCCCAATGTCGAAAGGGGAAGTGATATTCTCGAAGGTCTCACCCGATGCCCACATGTACAACGCATAAGCGACGATGTGGTCCGTGTGCAACGGTTCGCTGTCATATGGCGATGGAGAAAGGGACTGCAGGCTGCCATGATGTCGTTGAACACCGCCTTCGTCATTCGTAGCTTCAAGTTATGGAAGTATTCTTTTGTTGTGTCATTGGCGATGTTGAGGTCCTTCCACGTCCCGCCGGTCCTCCGTTTAGTCCACCACCTAGGCGTCTCCCTTGGAAGTACACCGACGACAATGGCAGTGGACAACAAAAATTGTGTGTCCCAGACCCCAGGCAACGTCTGCACATCTATCAACACCTAAGCTATGGCAGTCTTTCTCCTTCCCCTCTATCTGCCACTCACACAACGCATGACGTTAACATTATGCAGGTGGCGGGAGAGTCGGTAACACCATGCCAAGCATCAACTTCTCCCGTGTCGTGAGTGCCCTCGGCCCCGCACCATCACCACCACAAACATCCATCGCTTCACTACTGACCTTCTCTTCCACCAGCCTGGATCGACCTCTCGATGTACACGCACGTCGCTCACAAGTCGCTCCCACAATACTGATAACTACATCACAATACCGAGCGTGGGGGAACCCTGGTAGCGATTATAGCGACTTCACAACAACATGGTCTGCATGCATTGGGGTGGGGAAGGATTTTTGTTGCTGGCATGTCGAGCGAACGAATAACGTGAGGAATTTGAATTTGAATTTCGAACACTGCACGTGCGCCTCGAACTCAGTCGCCCACTGGTGACGCGCGCCCCACCTCGGGCCGAAGCAGTTAGCTTCGCTCACTCAGACATGCAGTCTCATGGGCCCCGAACCGCTTCAAGTTGAACCAACTTTTGTCTGCCCCTGATCTGCATGGACATTCTGAGCCACGGCCGCGGGGGTCTGACACCCTATTGACGCCATTTGATTCTCTAGGGCGGCGATTTCTAGGGTTTCGTCCAGGGAACTATGTTTTCGTTAAATTTTAGTTTTTTTTTCGTTTCGTAATGCAAACTTGAGTATCGTGAAAAACTCGTAAATGTTTTCCATGAAAGGTCGATTTATGGGGATGATAGATGATTAAAAAACATTACGATTTATAGTTTCGTTTTTTTTTTCCCCATTTTTTTACATCTGTCGCATCATAGTCTACCATAAGAAGATTGTACAAAGACATTTTTGTGAGAGATAGTAAGTGGTTGTGGCATCGTTGATAACTCTTCCCCATAAATTGTTTCGTAATTTTACTGTTAGGTGGTAGGAAAACAGTTTTTCGGAATCTTTGGCAAGGCAATTTCAGTGAACAAGTTATTTTATACAAGGCTATCATTCCATTCATTTTTTTCAATTTCGTCTTCGTTCACATATCATTGAGTTTTCAGCACAAATAAAGACATAAGAAATAATAAAAAGCGAGAAAACACATATATGATATTCTTTGATCACTCTTCCCTCATAAAATATTCTTTATTATGTTGAGTACGATTGCAACATGTGATACTTCTATGCTTCGTTAATCGAGATATTGATTTGTTTCCGCCTATCTCATCATGGCATTAACGAATGTAAGACAATTGTTACTCCGATGTTCATTAAAGAGGTCTCACACACTAATTCACAATATATTTTTTTACTGATTGTTGTTCTTATATAAGTGTCTCCCTTATCTTTTCCGTAATATATAGATCGGGAGCTAGAGGATATGGCGGAGGAAGACAACGATGGCGACGAGGAGGAGGAGGAAAACGACGTGGAGGCAAAGGAGATGGCGGAGGAATACAAAAATGGGGAGGTGGAGAAGATGGAGGAGGGAAGCAACGGGGAGGAGTAGGGGGATTACACGTCTTCGTTTCGTATTGCCATATGGTAGGAAAAAAAAAGAGGGAGGAGGATGATGTCGTGGAGGTGGAGGAGAGTATGGAGGAGGGATGGGAAGGAGAACAATGATAAAGATGACGGGGAGCTAAAGGAGATGGAGGAGAAAGACAACGGCGCGGAGGAGGAGGAGGAGAAAGACTACATGGAGGTGGAGGAGATGGTGGATGAAAACAATATCGAGGAGCAGCAGGAAAAAGATGACGACGGGGAGGTGGACAAGATGGAGGAGGGAGACCATGGGGAGGAGCAAGAGGATGACACGTGTCCATTTCATAACGCCACGTGGAAGGGGGGGAAAAAACGGAGGAAGATGACAGCATGGCAGAGGAAAGGGACAAAGATGACGATGGAAAATAGTGAAGATGAAGGAGGGAGATGACGACAGGAGGAGGAAGAGGACGAAGACGACCAAGATGTGGAGGAGATGCCGAAGCAAGACGATGACGAAGACAACGGGGCGAGATGGAACTGTTGAAGGCTCTCTCTTTTTGTCTCTCTCTCTTTCTCTCTCTCTCCCTCTCTCTCTCACTCACTCACACACACACACACACACGCTTACAAATTGGCTTTGGAATTAAAATAAAATGAAGAAAGAGAATAATAATTAAATACAAAAGTTGGAAAGAAACAAGCCAGGGGTTGAAATTGTGGGTATAGACCCGATGACCCCTTTAAAAAAAAAAAAAAAACTAGGGATACTGAGAGATGTTTTCTTCCGGGATAATATGAGTTGAGTCCATGCGATACCGGTCGGGGCCCGTGTTTGTCTTTTTTTGAAAAAAAGGGGGGGACCCGAGTGTCCTGGCCTCAGGTAGACCCTTCATAAAGAAGAGGTACTAATCGAACGGTCAAATCTGATCCAATGAATGGAGTCGGATGCACGCTTCTCAGCAGAAACTCGAACCCACCGACTATATTACTACTAAACTGGGCAGTCCTAACCCTCAGTGAGTTGGGCCGTGCGGTGGCGCACCGAGGAGAGCTATCGTCGCTGCGGTAATTCCCCCTGGGGTACTGCCTACGGTCTTGGCATGATGATTTGTCGGCCTTCGTGGATTGAACAACGCGTCCATGGTCCGGTACGGTGCGGAGAGGAGAGGACTATTGTCAGGGTAAGGGTGTGTGTCTCAGTGACTTGCTCCTTGGCACGGTTGTCGAGTGACCCTGATGCTACTCTGATGTGTGAGGCGGCCCTTACATTAGCTTTGATTGCAGCACCTGCGGAAATTTCACTGAGGTGCACACCGGAGTGGGAACTAACGTGGAGCTCACGGGGAACGTGCTAAGCAATGGCGGCAGCGCTCTCGTTTGACGAGATGTTGTACGAGCACCTGAGAAAAGAAAATTTATTCGAAGAATCGTAGGGGGAGGTGCCTTCAGAGATGATGTTTAGACTCTCGGATTAGCTGGATTGATGATTCTTTTTAGAAATGACAATTCGAGTGGAGTAACGTGTGAAGACTGTTTTTATTATTATTATTTTATTGTGTATCTACTATGGGTGTCTTGTGGTTTCGATTCCTGTTCCAGTGAATAGTAGCGGGATGAACGACCGTGCTTATTATTTTTATCCTCTGATGAGCTGATAAAAAGTGGTAATGTCAGCGAAAAACTAGTTTAAGGGATCGGCCACTACCCCTAGCCGATCGTATCTCTGCGAATCTGGTTTACTGGCTCTGTGCGTAGCCAATTGGTGAACCAATGGTACCAGGAATCGTTGTTATATGTGTGATGGTTGCCATGATGAATGTCCCCTTTCTGCTACGACTCACCTGTTGCATGAAATAATGTGCCTTGGATTTCGTCGTTTTCCATACCATTTGTTGATGTTGGGGAATGAGTGGGGTTTTACTAGATTTTATTTACAGATGATCGCGGGTGATGGAGCGCAATCAAGTTCTTCTGAGCGTCGTTTGCTGGATGATTACGAGCTGCAATTATGTTATTGATTTGTCTCAGCGACGTACATTTATTGATGGATCCCCCTGCTTGATCCACTGTGGTTGGTTAACTAGACAGCTGTTGTAGGCAGTATAGAATAGGTTGGTTACGTAGGCATCGAGATGCGTGAAGGATGTGAGTAGGAGGGGGATTTGAACGTGGGCAGTGGTATTGATTGGGGTTCTGCTTGGTGTGTGGGATTTGCGGTGGAATTTGCCGAGTAGTATTCGCGGTGTTTTGTAGGAGCATTGTCTTCTCGGATGATTCGCCTGAGTGGTAGGTGATCCTGACTGTAGGTTGGCAATAGGAGTCCGACAGAATTGCTGACTGTTGCTTGCAGTAATAAGTGATACTATATTAATGAGGAATGATGAATTAGTGAACTGAGAGTATGGATATGCATTATGTGCATGTGCATCCTTGAGATCATCGATTAGTGAAATGCGTGAGTCCGAGTTGTCTCAGTGGCGAACAAAAAATGAGGATATGGGTAGAATAAGTCGTGTGTCCTTATTAGAATATATATGTTTGATTACCAGCCTAGTGTTTTTGAGGTGTGTGAGGAGATATGAGGCTTAAGTTCTTGATAAAGTAGGCATGAGGGTATGATTGAATAACCGAGCGATAGACGGAAACAATTCGTACTATGCATGGGATGGGAGGGATGGTAGAAGTTTCACTAGGGTCAGTGGTGCTTAGTGTTCGCTCAACAGCGAGAATACGAAATAGTGATTAGTATGAGGAGTATTGAGTTGAATAAAAAGGTTGGCAGCGTCTTGAGTGGTTGGTGGTTCGGACTATGTAAATGCAAGGCTAAGAGTGTGGAAGTATCTCAGCCAGTTTGGTTGTTCTATGATCCAGCACTATCTTGGTTAAGATAATGACCAATGTTTGAGCGTTTTCTCGCGCCTCGATGATTGTTTGTTGTTTCTCGGTCATTCCATTTGTCTATTTTCTCTTGGTATAATTTTCAAAAAAAATTACAGTTTCCTATCCTTCTACTGAGTGCTGTTTTGGACATATGATTGGATGACGGATTGAATGAGTGATTTCTTGATTTTGTAATTGTGGACCTTCCTTGTATCCGGACCAGAATTGGGAAGCAAAGTTACGAGGAAGTGATGGGCCATGGTTGCCGATGGAATTACCTGGAGTAGTCAACTTGTGGGACATGGATTGATGGCACGGTCATTGGCTGCATTTCCCGTAGGACGTAACATGGTATGGAGTGCACTTGTGGTGTACTGAGGCTATATCGAAGTGTGTTTATACACACAACATCACACACACACACACACACACACACACACACACACACACACACACACACACACACACACACACACAAATACACACGCAATCAGAAACAATTCAGACACTATGTAAAGATGCTGATTTATGTAAAGTTGAGAAAAAACAAAAAAAGGTCATCGGTGACAGTGTGAAGGGACTGAATGTCCGCCCTCGTACTATATCTTGGGAGACTCCCTTTGCTTGGGCGGGGAGTACAGCTACGGGTCAGATTTGCTTTTCCCGCATGCTCCAGGAAGAACCTGAATAGATAAAGACTCTCAAGGTCTGTGCCATGCGTGCGTCACAGCCCTTGGTTAACAAGCTGTTCTGATGGTTTTCGGTATGGAACCCAAGAGGGGCGCTGCGTCGCCCGTAATGGATACAGGACATCATTCTCAACAGTTTTGACTTTTGAGTAGGGGATAATTTTGTCATGTGGGGCGCACAATGGATGCTGGATGTTGGACCTCTTTTTTTTTTTTTTTTAAGACTTTGTGGGTCTTAATAAGGAGAGTGATACAAACATCTCCCCTTACTAAGCCCATTGTAGTCACTCCATCTATTGGTGGGGAGCTGCACCTGCTGGAAACAGGGTCCAGTGTGCTTTAAACATTCATAAGGATGTTAGGGGTAAGTATCACCTCTTCAGTCCTTTTGGAACTTTCCAGTCCCTTTGGGACCGCCATATCATTCTCCATTAAATGCTAGCTTACCCCTTAGCAAAAACTTCTGAATATATAGTATAATTCCCTTCTCTACTGCACCATTGAAGATCAACCAGGGAAAGCTCAGAAGGGAGAAAAAGATCTGCAAAGAACATTGGGGATCTGAGGGAGGCTCCTGGCTGAAGCAAAAAACAGTCCCGGAAGCTGAGATGATAATTCCTCTGAGAGGTACCCCCATATCCTCCTTTCCTGGCCACTCAACTTCTCCCACCCCCCCCCCTTTGCAGAACCCCTTAGTGTGACGCACGTGTGGAGGGCACATGGGGAGATGGAGAGAGCGAGAGATGGGCACACACGAGAAGCAGCAGCTGAGTGAAGGTCCAATCTGACCGAATTAACGAACAAACAATCCGAAGAATGGAATGAACCAACCTCCCGACCTGGGCCTAGGCCTAAGTGATATACCAGCCTAGGTCCAGGTCTGGAATAACCTGGTACTATGTGATCGGGATCGGGCGGGGGTAGCGGGAGGAGGTGGGGAGAGAATGAGGGAAAAGAGCGGGATCGGGATCGGTAGTGGGGGAGAATCGGGGTCAGAGGGCTCGCGCACGTGCATGCGATCGGGGAGGGGAAACGAAACGGGATCGTGGGAATTGGATCCGGGAGTGGGAGAGGGAGGTGGGATCGAGAGCTGTCTCTTATACACATCTAGATGTGTATAAGAGACAGCACACACACACACACAAACGCGCACACACACACACACACACACACACACACACACACACACACAGGAGGCAAATGGGGCTGGAAGCCTGGAACTACTCTCTCTCTCTCTCTCTCTCTCTCTCTCTCTCTCACACACACACACACACACACACACACACACCCACACTGGGCCACACCCACACACCCACACCCACACACACACAGAGGGCTATCCTTATCCATCGGTCAAATGCACCCTTGGCAGACAAACTGCTTAGGTTCAATCTCTTGATTCTCTTCTACCTAAGAGATCGTTGTGTTTGGATAAGATGAAGATCATGAAGTTGCTTTTGGATCAGGCACCCTCACGTTATATGCTTCTCTGCCTACCCTACCGTTGCTCTAAAAATCGCACAGATGAAGGAAGCATCACGTGAAAGTTATCCAAATCGAGATCTTGTAACAAAAATCATAACAAGATCGGAAGAAGATCGTGTGTGGATAAGGTTTGGATAAGGCCCCCATAGTGTTTAGATCAGGGGCCATCAGGGGCTATCAGGCCTTTTGGTAGTACTCTCTCCTTTGACACTCGGGTACCCTCTCCCACCGGATGGATAACGTTTCGCGAAAGTTTTGTTATTCAAGGACTATCGTGTTTGCATAATTGTTTTTGGATAAGGTTTGGATAAGGTTTGGATAAGCCCCTCCTAAGTCCTAACGCTATTTATAGTATAGAATCTATAGATGTTATACCTACCTCTGGTCCTCTGCCTACCGTCTTGTCAGCGATAACGATCTGTACCCAAAGAAGACAGTGCTTCTTGTTTTTTTTTTTTGTTTTAAAATCTTTATCCAAAGAAGACAGTGCTTCATTAAAGCCCCCTAACTCAATGTCAGAACGTAGTACTGCAATAAAAAAAAAAAAAGAAAAAAAGAAAAGGGAGAAGAAAAGAAGTACTGCGCTATCGTCTTTTCTCTACATATCGTGTCCAAACTCGATCTCGACCATGTTGTTTGGATAAGAGATTATTACTCCCCCCCCTCCTCCCCCCCCCTCTCTCTCCTTTCCCCCCGCCCCCCCCGCCCCCCACGCCCCCCACCCCTCTCTCCTTCCTCCCCCGCCTGTCTTCCCCTCAACGCGACTTACTCTCCGTCCACCATCTGACACGCGAAAAAGGAATGTGTAGTATCATGGCAGTAGTCGTGGAAGTATCATCATGGAAATATCATGGAAGTATCATGGAAGTATCGTCGAAGTTACCTTGTAAGTTATCCGAAAGCTAGTTTCCAGATCAGGAAAGTCAGTTCGTTGACCCGAGAAAGCCAGTCATAATGCCCATGCCTTGTATTTGACTTTTTTCGGTTTAGGAGCGGGGCGGGGCGGGGCGGGGCNGGGGGGGGGGGGGGGGGGGGGGGGGGGGGGGGGGGAGGAATCGGGAGCAGAGAGCAGTGGTCGGGAATGAGATCGGTCAGGGAGGGAGGGGGGAGGGGGGGGGAATCTGGGCAAGATTCACGTTGAAAGCCCGATAGTCGAACACTGGTTTGAAAGCAGAATGACACCGAAATAACACCGAAGGAGAATAGAAGCAGCGAGCTCAGCTGTCAATGAAGCTCAATTGTCAATGAAAGCATGTTCGAGTCGTCACCACAAATGTTGTCGAAGCTCTTCCCTCTCTTGGCGCTCAACACCCAAACTGCTTCACACAGCTACACTTGGCGATGCAGCCCATTGGCGTCAGCAGCAGCGACCAAGTACGAGCAGATGTCGACCATGTAGACCATCGCCAAGACCAGGTGCATGCGCTCACATCACAGGGTCGAGTAGAAGCACAAGTGGCAGCAGGTCGGCGTTCAACTTGGCAGACTGTAGGAGGGCAGCAACATACGGAGTAGCACCGGCGTTGATGTTACCGATAGGAAAGGCGCCAGCTTGGATGGTGAATGCATCCGGTCGCGTTGACAGACCGGGTGCGCTGCAGAAACGAACTTGGAGATGGCTATCCGCGGTGGTCGGAGAAGCTCAGAGGTTCGAAGCTCCGCTCCAATACCAATGTGATGCACATGTGGAGGGCACATGCGGAAAGAGAGAGAGAGAGAGAGAGAGAGAGAGAGAGAGAGAGAGAGATGGACACACACGAGAAGCAGCAGCTGAGTGAAGGTCCAATCCGACAGAATGAACGAACGAACGAACAATCCGAAGAATGGAATGAACCAACCTCCCAACCTAGGGCTAGGCCGAAGTGATGTACCGACCTAGATCCAGGTCCGGAATAACCTCGAACAGGACCAGGGTCAGGCTGACGGCCTGAAACTGGTCAGGCCTCACTACCGGGCCGCAGGGGTACCGCTACACCCAACCAGTTTACTTGAAATTTTTGAAGTATTTTCGGTATGTCTGTTTTCTGATGAAAACTCGATAAATTATTCTTGACATTAGACCATTGAGCTCGAATTTCCGTCTGAACAAACTTGAATTGGACGATTAAATCTGTCGGACAGCGACTGAGAGGAGCAAGCCAAGGGGCGCATGATCGGGAGTGTTGCGCCCCACCGATCTCGCCGACTGGCTACAGGCAAGCGGGTTGACACCGATAGCACATGGTGACGAAGGGCGACGGGAAGCAGCCGCGAGCGGGGAGGCGCGAAGGAAGAGGACAATGACAGGCCGTGCGACGAGCGGTGAAGAGTGGAAGGAAAAGGGTTTAGGGTGGGGGGTTGGGGTAGGTGGCTATGGCTGCGTGGATTTTTCCAATTACGATGATGTCGAGGGGACGGTTTAGTGGAAGGCAACAGCTAGGGTGCATCGTTCGTCCAAGTGAGTGCTTCTATCCGAGAAACGACTCCGGCCTTCTCCGTTTTGACTCTTGAGAGTTGCTCGTCTGGCGAGCGCGGTTTTTTTTTGGTGTTCTTTCAAAGTTGCTTTTCTATAGGTTTAGCATCACCAAGATTGGAAGCGAGTTGAAGATGATTAGGTGGGGTAGCATGTGGTAAGTTGATTTAGAGCTTGGACGACGGGATTGATCTCCCCCTCCTTCCTCAATTGGTTGGGAATGAATGTCTTATAGGGTTTGAAGTTTGAACCCCCTGCGACGACTTACTGATAGGTTTCGTAGGTGGAGTCGCACTGTCTTCTGATCCCTGGGGGGTTGGAGATGGTCGTTGATGTCTTCGGCGTTATCATTGCTTTGACGCTTAGTGGCTATTACTGGCTAACAGTGGGAGGAGGGTGGTCGTCTTTCCTCGAAGATGGTGGGGTAGGGCTTGAGGGGAAGGGTGGTAAGTAGGTGGGGGTTGAGGAAGTGGGGGAGGAGTTCTTGTGGGAAAGCTTTATCGATTGAAGAGGAAATTTATATTAGGAAGTTCAAGCTTTATCGATTGAGGAGGAAATTTCTATTAGGAAGTTCTGCGTGATTTCGCCTTAAGTAGCTGTTAACGATTTTCATGATTTTCGTGTAATGTTTAGAAGTTCAGCAAAAATTGTAAGTGATTTCGTTGAAATATGATATCCCCTAAATAGATTGATAGGTTTTAAGTACGATTTTGAAATAAACTCTCACAACTCTCTCAAATATGGGCCAATCGATTTGTTTTTCTGTTTACTTGGGGTTCTGGAAATCAGAGTCGTAAGTCCTTTTGGACATTAGAATCGATATCCCTATTTTGTTTCCCTATTCGGACCGTCAAATCTTATTAAATTTCATCTTCAATCTTATTTTTTTCATCTCGATTGATTCTCTGATTTCCATGCTATTTTTTTCACACAACTTTCTCAAATATGGGTCGGTCGATTTGTTTTTCTGTTTAGTAATTTCCTGATTTACTGTCTGAGCGATTCCAAACCTTGGGTTCTGGAAATCAGAGTCATAAGTCCTTTTGGACATCAGAATCAATATCCCTATTTTGTTTCCCTATTTGGACCGTCAAATCTTATCAAAATTGACCTTCAATCTTATTTTCATCTCGATTGATTCTTTGAGTTCCATGCTAAATTCACGATTGAAAGTTCGGTTTCTTAAATTTGAAATTCGTATTCTGATTTTCTTAAGTAATTAGTCTTAGTTATGGTGCGGTTTTTGTAAACAAAAGGAGAAAGACGAATTAGAGGCAGGAGAGAAGTGGGGGGGGCTCACTCTGAGGAGGGATAGGCGGGTCAGGGTGGTACGTCTAACTAGAAGGGTGGTGTGAGACGATATTGACCGGTGCTGGAGCATTTGCTCAGGGACAAGGGAGCTTGAGGCCATTGAAGCTATGCCGAGGGTGGAAGGCATAACCATCTCGCCCGACGTAGCTGTTGCCGAGGCGTGTTGCCTTGTAACCCTAGCCGGGGGGTATGAGATCTGATGATTTCTGGTACGAGGATTGGAAGCCTGGTCGGCATGTTCTTCATCTGTGGTGAGGGTAGGAGATGAATTGTTAGTGGTTCTAGTTCTCGTCCTTTTTCCTTTTGGTTTTTAAATGGGAAGGTGAAAGTCGGAAGTACGGTTCGGAAAAAATCTTTTGGGTGGGCTCGCGCAGTAGAGGAAGGGTGGCTTAGGGTAGTAAGTCTACTTAGACTCTACTAGAAGGGCGGGGTGAAGCGATATTGGCCGGTGATGGAGCAGTGGCTCTGTGATGAAGAGGAGCCTGAGGCCTTTGGAGTTATGCCGATGATGGGGCGGTGACCCTGTAACCCGATAGCTATGAATCCCCCGCGGTTATGATGGCGGGGTCAATCTCAGCCCGCGGTCTGGATCCCCACCATTGAGATCGGCTGTGGGCGGGGGGCCACGGTCCCGATTCTGTAATATTCTTTTTTGAAGTTTTCCTATTAAATAAATACCAAATAAAAAATAAAAAATGTGGGGTTGTAGGGTTTTAAAATACCTACAACCCCTTTTTTTTTTTGGATTATGAAGTGTTTTTCAATTTTAAAAAAATAAAAAACCAAAAATTAAGTATTTTAGTAAAAAAGAAACGTAATAAAAAAAAAGAATTTTTATTTTTTCGTGTGTGTGTGTGTGTGGGTGTGTGTGTGGGTGTGTGTGTGGGTGTGTGTGTGTGTGTGTGTGTGTGTGTGTGTGTGCATGTGCGGGGGGGAAGGGCGACCCCTTCCCCACCAATCAATCAATCAATCAATCATAAAAAA
>BFEA01000635.1:6498-18394 GCA_003427395.1 Chara braunii | reverse complement strand
ACACACACACACACACACACACACACACACACACACACACACACACACACACACGAACAATTCATTCCGATTTTGCTCAAAAAGTGGCAGTGTATATTTCCACGTTTCAGCGGAAGATTCATTCTGTTTTTGCTCGTGAGAGAGAGAGAGAGAGAGAGAGAGAGAGAGAGAGAGAGAGAGAGAGAGAGAGAAAGAGAGAGAGAGAGAGAGAGAGAGACGATCTGACCTCGCGGCTCGCGCCATGCCACTTCCATCGATAGGATGAGCAACATCCAATGAATCTTCGGCTAGAACATGGAAATATACACTACCTGGTTGAATGTGGCCGAACGCATCATGCTACTTCCAGCGATAGGATGAGCAAAATTGAATGAATCTTTCCCTAGAACATGGAAATATTCACTACCTGGTTGAACATGGCCGACAAAACCGTACCCAAAAGAGAGCCCGTTCATAAAGTGGCGCCGACACCAACACCTCCCCGGCGCGGCGCGAAAAAAAACGGTAGCCGAGAAAGCCCGTTGTCCACCTGCAGGCAACCCGACTCGGCCCCGGCCTCACCGAACCGGCACGCAGTCCGCCCTTGGGCCTGCCACGAGTCCCACACCAGGGAATCGGGTCTCACGCGGGACCGTCACGCGAGACCCGCGTTTTCCTTTATATGTATAGAGAAATGACCACTCCAAGACACCACACTTATTCTCGTGGACTGGCATAACTCCCATAATAAAGACCACGAAAAATATGAAGATAAACCACAATAAAGAATAGAGTGAAACTTTCACACCCTTGGTGATTACTCGAGTCCTAAACCTGTATAAGAATGCATGTACATAACACCACCAATGGTACTTGCCAAAGCTCCCAGTGAACCAAAAATAGGCCATGGACTTGGATCAACTAAATGATAAGGATGTTTTTGAGAACTCGTACTCATTGCTTCGCTCCTTTGTTTTTTAGTCTAATTTATTAGGTGATTGTAATTGGCGAGACCACGGAGAAGTAGATACATCGTTGAGTTGGTAAAACAAATCGTGTCGGGAATCGAGCCCGCGACACTCATGAACTTCGCTGATGATGCCTCTGCTATTATCAGTACCATGATGATGATGATGAGAAAGCCGATTAAACTAGTGAGAATGAGCAGTTGATGACGATACTAATGATTTTAATTCTATGGTAAGGCTTAAACTATATCAGCATATCCTGGCCCCACAATCTGTAAGTGACTCCTGCTTTCCCCCCCCTACACCAAACCCAACACTTCCAAAGAAAATGTCATCCCAACCAACACCAATCAAAGCTGATGTGTTCTCACTACCTAGACGGCCGAGAGAAGGTTAACGGAGACCCTAATTTTCAGACCACTTGCCATGCCATTTATAAGAAAACCAAAGGGTCATTAAAAGTTGACCCCGAAACCGTAATTTCAGTTTTGGACTCGTTACCCAGGGCCTGAAACTGGGGGTCCCCGTTAACCATTTGTGGGCCCCTTAGGTCGTCATGGCAGCACCCCCCAGCTCACCACTGAATTGTCTTCCTCCCTCGATGAATCCCCAGATCTCTCTACCAGGCATCGAGCTCCTGCTACAACAGGTCACAGGGCAACGCCCCAGCACCGGCCAGTGACGTTCTGGCGTCGGCTAACCAAGGGCACAAAATGCCACAGCTTGAAGGCATCAGCCATAAATCTACCATCTGTAAGATCTTGCAACCAATATAAGAGGAAAACCAGTTGTTGCCTTAGGATTGTAGGAAAACCAGAAAAGCTTGACATCGCCTAATTAGTAATGCCCACCCCCTGTAGGTAACGACATCAGCGCTTCGCGCACGCACGGAGGACACGGGCACTAGGCAACACTGCGTCACGGGCTGGCGCGGAAGGTGGTCTGACCCTGGGCGAGGGGTTCCACGGAAACTCCATAGCCGCCGAGCTCCGATCACCGCGCAACGAAGGTGGGTGATACATGGAGTTCAAGTGGAGTGAGCCTAGGGATTGCTAAGGTGTGCAAGATAGCGCAGCGAGACGACTCCGCCGATGAGAACCGGGAGATCAAAGCGACAGCGAAAAGGCATTCAACGCGAAGGTCAAGGGAGGGCGGTGGGGGTGTGAGGCGGGAGACAATTAGAGACAACGGGAGGGACGAGTAGGTGAGCTAAGCAAATAGAGACGCTGGTGTAGCACCGTGCAACACAGGCGATTGAGCGCAGCATTACGGGCCGGAGGCGAGCGGAACATCGGGCAGCATCAGCGAGCACGCAGGGGGAGAGGACTCGGAGAGTGCAGAGAGCGACGCAAGAAGGGATGCGAGCCAGTGGGAAACGAGGGTGAGGTCGGCGCGAACAGGAAGCGAAGTAAGGGGAGACACGAGACAGTGGGGAACAGGGGTAAGGACGAAGTACGTGAGGCTGCGTCACGGGCTGGCGCGGAAGGTGGTCTGACCCCGGGCGAGGGGTTCCACGTGGAAACTCCATAGCCGCCGAGCTCCGATCACGGGGCAACGAAGGTGGGAGATACGTGGAGTCCGAGTGGAGTAAGCCTAGGGATTGCTAAAGTGTGCAAGACAGCGCAGCGAGACGACACCACCGACTAGAACCGGGAGATCAAAGCGACAGCGAAAAGGCAGTCAACGTGAAGGTTGAGGGAGGGCGGCGAGGGTGTGAGGCGGGAGACGATTGGAGACGAAGGGAGGGACGAGTAGGCGAGCCAAGCAAACAGAGACGTTGGTGCTGCGCCGTGCAACACAGGCGATCGAGTGCAGCATTAACGGAAGCGGTGAGGCACAGGAGCGGAAAGGTGATCAATGGTCAAATGATGAGAACCGAAGGCGGTCAACTATGCGGGTAGAAAACAGGTAGGTGTAGGGCTTACCCCCCCGGCCCATTCCATCCCCCACCCTGCTCCCACGAGGTCCCACCGAGCCGACAAACGAGTGAGGATTCCCCAAAAAAAGAAAAAACAAATCAAAACAGCAATAAAACAAGGCAAGGAATCCCGAAAACGACAATAACAAATACAGTATCAATAGGATAGACCAATAACGCAGGAACAACGACAATATCTGACTGAGCAATTAATAGGAGAACTCAACAGCACAAACTACCATCATAAAGCCACCATTAAACCGACATTACCCAATCAAATAAGTGGCGCGACCAATCTAAACAGCCAAACAGACAACACAGGTACTTCTGCGCTCCACAGCTGACAGCCCTGGCGATGGAACTAGGGTACAGGAGGGTCAGGGGGGCCAGGTCCCTCATCTTCCACCAAGGAGCCATGAGACATAACGTGGGAAGACAACTGGTGATCTGTCCCTACAGCAGACCGGCACCGAGGATGCAGCCAAGCCTGCATCCGCCACCCCCCCCCCCTCCCCTAGGTGCGTGTCAGCAATGGCCAACCCCCAAAGAGGCCATGAGCTCCCGCCCGGATGGGCCAGAACCCGCAGACCCGGGGAAAGAGGACTTGGCCCCACATGGAGCATCCCAGGACATAGACCTGGTGATGCTCACTGTGGGAGAAGTGAACAAGAAAGAAAAAGACACGGATCAAAGAGAGGAGGGGGAGGCGGATGAAGAGATGCTGACAGAAGAGGAGAAAAACACAGAAAAGAGCGCAGAAAAAAAAGATAAAAAAGAGACGACCAATCAGAACCAGGGGGAAGCAACAAACGGACCAAAAGCCTCATGGGCACAGCATGTGAGGAGTACGATCCAGAAAAAAACCCTCTCCATCAAAAGAGACGGATGCACATCACAGCAGGGGGAGGAGGAGATGCTGAAGGTACCCCTCCGCAACCTCTCATCGGCGAGAGCATACTTCCTCACTCTGTTTCTCCTTCCCTCAGAAAACCAAGTAGTTGAGCAGGGAGGGAGGAAGACAGTGATGAAGACGTATCCAGCGGACAAACTGGAAGCAAGAGACAAAGCTTACATCAAGCACGCCAATAATTGGCTGTTCCATGGAGATATCGAGCAAAAATCAGTTAATGACAAAATCCGTTGGATAAGTAAACGCCTGGAAGAAATGAAAGGCAGTCCCGAGGCGGTACAGGAATTCTTCCTCATTCACCCCCTCTCGTCAACAGTCTTCACGGTCCTCAATCTCTTTACCCAGGATAAGCAACGAATAGATGGATGGCGAAGAATAAGATGGGAGGGATCGGAGGTGAGGATTTTTCCATGGCAACCGAAAAAGTTGACCCCGACAGAGAAGAGGGAACAACTAATGAAAGACTTCTTCAGGGTGGAAATGAGGCACATTCCAGTAGAGGTACAGGCCGCGTTTGTCCATGATCTGGGTCAACAGTACAATATCGCCGATTTCATCGACCCGCTCCCTTCCTTTGTGGTGAGGCGGGATGACTATATGATGCTGGCACTCGACCTCCCCAAAGACCAACCATTCTCCATGGATGATATAATCCCCTACAGAATGGGGGGAAAGATCTACCAAATCCACACTGCCCATAAGTTCAGGCCATGGTGCCATAAGTGTCGGGTGTATGGCCATCTGAGTACGGAGTCTGCATGCCCCCAGCACCCTAACATGCGGGGCCCGAAGGCTGGGCGGCTCCAACAGGACCCCCGCAGACCCAACAGATGGACCACAGCGGACCGGGGCCACGAAGGGTGGGTCTACTTGCAGGACATCGACCCTAAAGGCCGACCCAAAGGCTGGACTTGGGAGGGGCGGGGGGACCCGTGGGTGCCGCCCCCGAGGATGGCACCTCCAGCAGCTGAGAAGACCGCGTCGGCCACGCAACCCTCCAAAACTCAGAACGTGAAAGCGCCTGCTCTCAAATCCTTACCCCCTCAAGGGGACAGCAGACAACCCAAACAGCCAAGCAAACAGCCTCAAGGAGGACAAATGAGTCGGGGATGGGGACCAGCAGCGAAGGAGTACATGCCAGTGGGCAAACGAACAATTCAGGAAACGAAAGGGGCACAACAACGAAAGGAACCCGGCCCCTCACACGCCCCCCATCACCCCGAGCCAACGAAGGAAAAAACGGCAGCACAGCAGGACCCAGATGACCTGCTCAAGGATGCCTTCGGAGTGGAACCTATGGACCTGTCTCTTATACACATCTAGATGTGTATAAGAGACAGACCTATGGACATAGAAACTGTCCCGGGAACCCCCCCCCCCCCCCCTCCCCCCCGGAGGTGGAGATGACTGATGTTCAGGAACAGGGGGCGGACCAGGCCACTACCCCCGAGGGAGGGATTGGAGCACAAAGAGTAGGGCTACAGGACGTGGCAGACTGGGTGATGGATAACCTGCACCTGAGATTTGGAGAAGGGAGCGACCAGTTCTGGGACAACACATACAGGGAGCTTATCCCCCTGCTGGAAGGCAGCGCAAGCCTCCAAAGGGCCTTGCTCCAAGGGCTGCCAGCGGGGGCAAACTGGTCAGATATTTGTCACAGACTCCTGGGTATAGTGGTTGCCCGCTTCCACCCTCCCTGCAGCCCCATTGAAAAGGGGCACCCCCCACCAGACCCCGGAACCGAACAGACTGCTGACGAGGAAACGGGACAGAAGGAGGAACAACACAAACAAAACAGGAACTGTGAACCGGACCCGGGGCCCAACCAGCCTGCAAATGAAACAGTGCGGCGAGACAAGGGGAAGCAGCAGGCTCAAGGGCAGCAAGAAGAGGGACAGCGAAGAGAGGAAAAAGGAGAACGCGAGATGGGGACGGCGGGGGAAGACCAGAAAAGGGGGGGCGGCGCAGCACAGAACAACAATAACAAAAGTACAGAGACGGGGCTAGCGGACACGGGGATAGACACCGTGGCTCCTCAAGACCCTGACAAGACACTACCGAGGGATGAGGGACAGCAAGCCGAGGGACAACGGGGTAAGGAGAAGGAGGACGGGGAGACAACAAGGGAGGAACATGAAAAGAAGGAAGGTGCAGCAAAGATCAGGAGCAAAGAAAATACAGAGGGACAAGGGACGACAGGGGAAGAACAGGAAAAGAGGGAAGGTGCAGCACAGAACAGCAACACAGAAAAGATAAAGAGTGATACGCGGACAAGTTCAGTGGACGAGCAGAAACGAGAGGTCGGGGAGTACCCAAAAGGAACACTACAGACAGATGACCCGGACCCTACAAAAAACCTCTGTTTGGCGCTGCCTTCCTGGGACCCGGCAAAACCGGCCAAACCACCCGCCCCACACAAGCCCGCCCCTCCCAAGCCCCCGGATACGGACCTCACCAGCCGCAGGCCAAAAATCAGACATTTATTAGAGGTCGCACCCTCCAGCGAGACCCCCACTGACAAAGGTATAGTTCTACTTCCGGTCCGGCAGAGAGGAGCATGGGAGGTGGGGCTGTCCGCCCCCCAGGGGACCACACACGGAGAAGTCTCCCTTCAGGGATACTCCTCGGTATTCTGTTCATTGACATCCTGGGCTGGGAGCTCGGTGTTAAGGAAAACGGACATCGATCAGTTGGTTCACAACCGCCTCCCTGCAGGGGCCTCAGCGGCCCTGGTGCTATCCCAGGGGCTAGAGAGATTAGGGATCAGAGACATCTACATGCGTTACGACCACCTGAAATCAGATGAGTTGTCGTGGCTAGACCAGGAAGGACTAAAGGACCTGCAGCTTCTGAAAATAAAGGCAGGAGATCTCTGGTCCGCCAAGGAAAGCGGAGACCTTTTAGTAAAAATCCTCAGACGCGGAACGTTGCAGAAAGGCGGTCTCTTGGACGCAGAAAACTGGCTGGCCTTGTAATAAACATCAAGAGAGTCAGAAAG
This sequence comes from Chara braunii, assembly GCA_003427395.1. Classification (NCBI taxonomy): domain Eukaryota; kingdom Viridiplantae; phylum Streptophyta; class Charophyceae; order Charales; family Characeae; genus Chara; species Chara braunii. Next base: position 11,621 of record BFEA01000635.1, on the reverse strand, counting down.
CCGTTATCGAACGATGGACGCGGTGGAAGCCTTGTATGGGAGGGATAAAACTTGGAAGCTCTGCAAAAGGCAAGCTGACCTCGACTTGCGTTCACTAAATGTGAACGGGCTCACCTCAGCAAAATACACCAAAAAACAAGCTATAATGGATCAGTTGAAGGGTGTCGACGGGAAGGCTTGGCCGGATGTCATATGCTTGCAAGAAACCCACCTCATGGACAACCAGGACCACAACCACACGCACAAAGAGATATGGGCCCACCAAGCCTTCCGGGCACACGCCCCGCGCCCCGGCAGCGGGGGGGTGGCCATATGGCTCCCGCCGGACTCCAAAGTAGAGATGCTCAACTGGGATGCAGATCGTGAGGAAGGTAGGTGGGTCTACTTATTGGCAATGCTGGAAATCGAGGTGGTAAGCATTCTTAACGTATGCGCTCCCAACGAGTCAGGGGCACGTCAAACCTTCTTTGAAACTCTCAAACCCAAGCTACCGGTAGGTATTCCTGTGATCCTAGTGGGAGACTTCAATGCGGCACCGGACCGCCGGCTGGATAGGTGGCAAATCCCGACGCCCTGCCCGTTCTATGTTGAAAACGATGAGAGAATGGTTGAAAAGCTCTCACAATCACTAGGCCTCTTCGACACTTTCAGGAGACAATTTCCCACCGATCGCTGTTTCACCTGCTTCCGCAAGCGCAACACTGAAAAGGGGACCAAGTCCAGGATAGACCTTATACTTGTCTCTGAAGAGATACAAGGGGCGCTCCAGATAGCAGAAATATTCCCACGCAGTCCCTACCCGGGTCTGGACCATGCGATGTGTGTGGCTATTTTTTCCTTCAGAAAAAAGTCGGACCAAGGTAGAAGCTTCTATAAGCTGAACACTTCCCTCTTGTCCCTCGATCGTTTCAAGACCTACCTCACAGAGGTGTGGTCCTACTGGCAAGAACAAAAACATCAGATTCAAGACAAAATTGTATGGTTCAATAACGGCCTTGCTTTTCTAGGATGCAAGTGCAATGAATACTCTAAACTTCTCGCGGCGCGCCGCCGCGCTGAAGAACTAGACCTGCAACGACAGCTGCAACACATACAACGACAGGAAAACGAGACAGAAGAGGAGCAAGAAGAGCTAGCCAGAACGGTTCATACCATAGAAGCCCGCCTGGTCGACTGTATGGAGTACAAATAGCAAGGCGTGCGGATCCGAGGGAGACTATCCAAACACAACATGGGGGGGGCCATGGACGCAAGATTCTTTACACTAGCCAAGGCTAAATCAGGCAGGACAGTAATCGAAGCCCTGGAGAACCCCAAAGACCAGCAAGGTCCTCCTCATACGTCGACAACCGCTTGCACACAGATTGCAAGGGACTTCTATCAAAACCTGTTCACCTCGGAGTGCGGGAAGCACCCGATACACCGAAGAACGGAGGAAATCGATGACTTCCTGCGTCCACTCACCAGAACCCTCACGGAACAACAGAGGGACAACCTAGACAAACCTCTATCGAAAGAAGAGATATGGACCGCACTGACACAAATGGAAGAAGAAAAAACTCCAGGCATGGGCTTCCCAAGGAGTTGTGGGAGGCAATGTGGTCACATATATCACAAGATCTCATGGAATTCTACCAGGAGGTATGGGCCACATGACAGACTGGGGAGCTGGTTGGGCAGGGGGTGCTGACGCTCCTCTATAAGAAAGGGGCAAGGCTTAATATAAGAAACTACAGGCCCATCATCACCCTGCTCACAGTAGTCTACAAGATGATGGCTAAAGCAATGGCCAATCGCATGACAGTGCTGATGCCGGACATCATCCATCCAGACCAAACAGGCTTCATACAAGGTCGGAACATTCAGGATAACATTCTTTTGGTCAACGAGACGATTAAACTGGCCAGACAATTTAGAAATAATGCGGCCATCATTTTCATTGACTTCGAAAAAGCCTACGATCGTGTAGATTGGGTCTTCCTAGACAAGTGTTTGCAAAAGCTCAACTTTGGGCCGGACTTTAGGAGATGGATAAGGATCCTCCACTCCACCGCAACCACCAGAGTCATGGTGAATGGCAACCTGCCCCCCCCCATCAATCTGCAAAGATCAGTCAGACAAGGAGACCCTATAGCCCCATACCTTTTTGTTATAATTATGGAAGCACTAGCTACTAATCTCAGAACCCATAAGGACATCAAGAGAATTCAGGTGTCTGCAATCCCCAAGGAGGCGATCCCGATCCATTCGTTGTTCGCAGATGACCTGACCCTGCTAGTAGATGCCTCATGGGAATCATTGGAAGAAATCCAACATATGATGGATCGATTCTGTAAACTCTCAGACATGAGTGTAAATTGGGGCAATAAAACCCAAGGATGGTGGATCCACCATCAGGAGTGAGGCCTCCAGAGCACCCCAGGCTCAAATGGCTCAATTAGAGTGCTAGGCGTGTCAATGACGGCGGCAGGAAGGCCAACTATCAACAATGAGTGGCTAACGGGCCCTCCCCTGGCCAAAATGGCACTCTGGAAGAACATACACACCTCGCTATTTGGACGCTCCCTGATAATCAATAATGTGGTACTGGCCACGCTATGGTACAAGTCGGCAATTTGGGCCCTGGACAAGAAGGCCTTGCGCCCATTGAAGCGGCAGATAACAACCTTTCTATGGGGGAGTGACCATGAGAAGTTAAATGTGATTAACCGCGTGGCATGGCACTCCATCATCCAACCTAAAACAAAAGGGGGGCTAGGCATTCTGGAGCCGTTGGCGCAAACAAAAGCACTCGCGGTGCAATGGATCAAACGTCTGATTTTTTACCCAGACATCCCCTGGAAAGGGTTGGCTATGGAACAGATCTCCAGATTGGCACCCCAGACAACCGCGGGGAGTGACCCGCGGATGTGGCTTGAAAATAGGGATTGGTCCATCCCAAGGCCCAGGCCGATACAACACGGCCTTGACCTCCCCTCCCCCAGACGAGCGGCAAGGGCTGACCTGCGTAACGATCCGTTCTGGCCCTCATTCCTCAAAACATGGAGGAACCTCCCCCTACCAGATAAAACCGCGCCGGACAGATGGGAGGAAGTAGCGAGGCAGCCCCTTTTCGGCAACAGGTGGGTGGTGGACTCAAAAGGACAAACCCTCCACTGCAAGGACTCCCCCTGGCAAGGTTGGATTAGGCGAGGGGTACTGAGAGTGAAGGACATCTGGGACATGGAACAGAAGGATTGGATAAACCCCGAGCAACTAAGACAAAGGTTGAGGTATTGTCACCGGCCGCAAGAAGCCCTGGAGGCGATAGTGGAAAAGATCCCCAGGACTGGTGGAGGATCCTGCACAAAGGGCCTACCCTACAAATATTGGACTGGGTGGCAGTGGAAGGGCGACAAGGAGAAGTAGGCAGGGTGACCCGCTGTCCCCGTGGAGGAAGTGTGGAAGTACAACTCTTCCAAGTGGGACGGGACAACATAATCCAAACGAATAATCCGAAAGAAACCATGGAGTACCAAAAAGAAGTTATTTTCAGAATTAGAGTCCTCGAGGAGAATGAACAAAGCATAGCTTTCCAGCCTGACTCCCCGATCCATCATCTGGCCTTGGATCCGCTGGAGTGGACATGGACAACCCGGTGGGGGAAGGGAAGGAGCAGCACTAGGACATTACATGGACTAACGGTCAAATCCACCTACAGGCTGCTTAGGCCGACAATGAACCTTCGAGACCAGGTAGCGGAACGCTGGAGGAACCACTTGAATGTCAGCACAGCTGATCTTAGACCGATCAAGTGGTTCAAAATGGCCAAAGCAAACCCGGCCAAAAGCGCCTCCCTTCAATGGCAGCTGGAACATCACTGCCTACCCACCAATAATTGGCTCATAGATAGAACCACCCTGGAACAGAGAGGCTGTGCCCTCCCATGGTGCAAACTATGCATCAACTCATTCCCATCCAAAAAGCGACAAGAAACGATCGAACACATCTTCTTGCAATGCCCGGGGGCACTCTGGCTGTGGAGGTGGTGGGACAAAATTTGGGGGCAGCTGGAAACAATCGCCCCGTGGCCCTGGGACTGGAAGGCAATCCTATTTGAAATCTGGCCCGAAGCCCACACGGACCAGCTAGATGCCTTCACCGACAACATGTTCAAAACAGGATGCAGGGCGGTGCTTTGGGCGCTATGGAGAAGATGTTGTACATTCGAACTAGAAGGTGCCAGACTAGAAGGCCTTGAGTTCACGGAAAGCATACAGCAACAGGTTCAAACAGAAATAACTGCGGTATGGGAGGAGGTAAAAACACGAATCAGACTTCTTGACAGAAAAAAAGACATCCTACTTAAAATCCAGGAATTCAGTTCATGCTGGCTCGGGGGACCTGATGGGGGGAGGATAGGGAAGGTAGAATGGAAAGGGGAACCCCCTGAATCCGGGTTAGACCAGGGATAGAGAGAGATAGTAAGAGACTACCGTCTCATATTTAAAGACTGGGCTCATGTGGATGCGGCCATCCCCCTAAAACCTGCTGGAGAATTTCCTGAATTTTTCCCTCCCCCCTCCAACTGCCTGGTAGAAATGCAGTGGTATGGTGGATGAACGAAAGAATAGACAAGGAGAGGTCAGAGGAGCCCGTCAAATAGCAGCAGGAGGAGCAGCGGAGCTTGCAAATAATAGCAGATAACTGGCGGTCCAGCCCACAAGGGACGCTGGACTTGGCTGGGGTCACCTGGCAAGCAAGGGACTGTTTCAAAAAAGAGAACTGACAGTTGTATAGCAAAGGGAGGAGACTTTGAGGCTTGTGGCTGGAAGTAAACTGGGGACGAAATCAAACTCAGATGGTGGCGGGAGGGAGAACTAGGAATTGCAGTAGGGATCTGGCGCCAATCGACATGGTGAAGAGGTTCCCCCCTGCCACCCGCGTTGCCAAAAGTTATCTGCATTGACACCTGCACAGTCAATCCTCTGGACTCCAAAGTCATCAATGCTGGCAGGTGTTCTTTTTCCTTATGTTCACATTCATCACCCTGTATAGGGGACGCTGGACCCGTTTTCCAGCAGGTGACGCTCCCCACCAATAGATGGAGCCTCCCCTCTGGGTGCTAGTGGTGACTGCTCTTA
>BFEA01000634.1:829287-839644 GCA_003427395.1 Chara braunii | reverse complement strand
TGCGTTTAGCCACGCGTTCAACGCGTTCAAAACATGAACGCGAACGCGCGTTCATTGAATGTGCGGCAACACAGCAACATCGTTTTGGTTGTACTACAGTCTGCCAAGAAACCTTGGGTAAAATTTGTCGTCATTCATCTCCTCCTTCCATAAGTAGTAAGACAGCAGGTGCCTAACCATCTGAAGGCAAGGGGGGTCCAATTGAAAAAGAGAGCGTTTATATCGTAATGTGGACAAAACTGCATTGTTAATAACCATCGCCCTCCCGAACAAACTAGTACCTTTCTGTTGAACCCATGGCAAGATTGTTGCATGCAATCGAGCAAAAGATTGTGAAGAATCACTCATCTGTTGCGGGTCAAACGAGAGACAATGTGCCAACAGTCGTTCATGTTGCGATGAAATCACGACCCGAAGGCCCCAGTGGTAGGGAGGTTGTATTAGAATAGAAGACTTAGACCAGTTCACCGCCGCTTGTGACAATTGGCATAAAATTTGGATTATTTGTCTCAAGGCAAAAAAACATGATCATACACTGGTGTAAAAGCGATAGAGTCATCGACAAATGCTTCAGACTTAAGAATCGCTCCCGAGGGCAATGTCACTCCCGGAATATGAGGGTTTGTCCTAATCAGAATATGCAGAATTTCTACATACAATATGTACAAATATGGTGCAACAGGGCAGCCTTGCCGCATCGACTGAGTGAGCTGAATAGGGGTCGACAACACTCCATTGACATACAATTGCGAAGTAGTATTGAAGAGGAGAGTAGAAACTGCATGTTTGAACTTAGATCCAAATTCAAAAGCTGTAAACGACGCCTGCAGGAATTTCCAGCCTACTCGATCACATGCTTTCTCAAGATCGAGCAAAACAATGGCGAAGTTATCTCCCCCTTGCAAAACATTTCAAGCAGTTGCTCCACAATCATCACATTATGGTGAATCTGCCTCCCAGGGACAAACCCTATTTGAGTAGGGCGAATAAGATGAGGGAGCACCTTTTGAAGTCTTGTTGTCAAAACTTTATCAAATATTTTGTACAGTGTAGGGATCAGTGTGATTGGTCTGTAATTTCTAATGTCTATGATAGCTCCTTTCTTGTGAGTGAATGTAATAATCCCTTGAAGCACTTGAGGCAAGAACGCGGCTCCATTCCAGACAGTCAGACAAACAAGTAGCAACTCCGGTAGCAAATGCAGTGAAAAATTTCGAAAAAATTGTGAAGGCAACCCATCCAGGCCCGGTGTTTTGTGCAAAGCCAAGTATCTGAGCGCATCTGTCACTTCTTGCATCGTAATATCCGCCTCCATCTTTTGGAGTTGGATTGCATTTAACTTCTTATCAACTCTAACCCAAACTTCATAATGAAATTGATGAAGCAACTGTTATTTAAGTGTACTGGGCCTGCGATGCCAACAGATTCTCATAAAATAAAGATATATTCGTTATGATAGATTGAGTGTCTATTGCCAAAGGTGCCTGTGCGTCAAATTGGTGTTGCATTGCCAAAACCAAACACGACTAAGGCGGCGGGCGATGACTAGCAAAAAAGAGACTGCCATACGGTCCCCTCTGACTACCCAACCCACACGTTTATTGTGGGTGACAATCTTCATAGCCGGCTGGACTTGAAACGTCCAGCCTTGCTGCAAATAATCCATTCTGTTCATAAAAGTGCGCTCATCAACGCAGGAGCTTGACGCCATATGCATAAGGTCTTGCATCTCATCATTGATTCGTTCGAGGTCAGTGCGATTCATGGTCAATATCATTCGTTTAATTAGCAGTCCTCGTTGTAACGCCACACACTACCCTTCCATATACCAGTCAGCCTCTGAAGAGAACAAATATTTGGAGGTATGCCATTTTGGCCAGAAGTCGTACAAAAATTGAGTAAACTGTTGAGTGCGCACCACCCATTCTGGTAATGATTTCCTATCAAGACCTACCCGGACAAAAGTACGAAGAAAAAATTATAAAAACAAAGGTTGGTGGTCTGATCCCATATACAGCACATTGGCACAACAAAACACCTAAACAACCTAGGAATAAAGAGATATGACGCAAAAAAAAGGTCCAATCGGCTTCGTGGTATATATTGTTGTTGAACGACCCCTGCTGCAAAGAAAGTGAAGCCTCGCTCAAAGGGGTGCAACATTCAGAAAAAATCAGAAAAACCATTAAGGAGAACAAAATCCAACAATTGCAGCGCATCAGGTCCCGCCAGTCCCGCTCGAAGTGAGTCCACCCCTGGGACTAGTGTAATGTTTCAGTCTTTGCCCAAAATTAATTTGTCCACATTCAGAATCAACCAAGGCAAGGATTTAAAAAGGTCAACCCGCTCCGGTTGCGAGATAGGAGAGTAAATGTTAAACACCGCCCATTGTTCTTGAAACACCTCAAAATGAACCCGTAGCCATCGACCGAACGAATCACATCTATAATCAGTAATCTGAAATGGCGCAGTCCGGGAGAAGAGGATGGCCACTCCACCGCGAGTGCCTTGAGCCGGAGCCCAAAACTGTTGGCCTAGCCACCAACCCCATTGTTCAGTAATGGCTTCCTCATTCAACTTTGTTTCTTGCAGAAGCATATTGTGCACCCCTTTATTACGGACCAGTGTCCTAATTAATGAACGTTTAATCGCGACCCGTCTCGACCCCAATCCTCAAACAGTCCATAATATCAATCGAATTGAATCCATCTCATCAATATGCACATTTGAGCAAAAGGAACTGATTTGAGAAGATGCTTTTGTGTTAAAGGACATGGGAGTCCACTTGAGACAACAAAGCAGCAATTCAACAATCATAAAAACGTGTGTCTACAGTCGTCTGTCCCGCAGGGTTTTTGAGCAACTGCAATGAAATCCACCTGAGTTCCGTCAAGGTAGGCGGATCTTTCACCTCCGAATTGACAATGACATCCACAAAGGGGAAACAAAGAATATCAGTCTTGCCTTGGGCATTAGTTGGTGTCAACCTCACCCAGTCCATCGCCGGGTACGAACGGACCCTATATGCAGGCTGCAACCATTTTCGAATTTCAACCAGCACTGGGTACTCAGTAGGTTCCGATTGCATTTCAAAGTGAGGCAAGAACAAATATCCTTGTTGTAAATAGGCGGCCATGAGGTGAAGATCACCATCAACAGCCGAGAAGACCAGCGGGACGACAACCCATGGTCGGCTAGCGGCCAACGCATCTTGAATAGATCCCGGGTGAGTAACCATTGTCTTGACGCAGCCCATCGGTCAAAGGTCCCCACAAATAACTTGGTGATACCGAACAACCATCGTTGTGAAAACCAGGGGCATTTGAAGGTCACTCAGGACTGAAATGGCAGGACACCAGGGATCACCAGTACTCCCATGATGAAACCCTGCGTCGATGGGTGGTGCAAGACTCGTGCCAAAAGTCGGTCCCGTCGTACTGACGTCCGACCGTACGCCCCAAAATAGTCATCCCGCATGCACGACTGGATCAACTCACATGGGCAACAATGCAGGGTTCGCGCTCACAAAAAATAAGGGGTTAAGGAGGTGATCAAAACAGCCTGGATCGGGGTAATGCTTCAGTGAAACATAATATGACACAAAAACGAGAGATAAGCCAAAATCGAGAAGACTAGATCCTTTTTCATCATTTCTCAATTTATTTTCGATTTTTAATATTATCGTGAAAATAAATAGATTTCCGGCCTCGAGTTGGCCACACAAAATCGCCTATGCAGAACGCCGTGGGCGCGCCCGCGGTCGAGGGTCAGAGGAAAAAAAAGTAAAGGTAAAATAGACCCTCACAAGGGGTGTCAAAATCATGATAAAATAGTAGAATAAAATATATATTAGTAGGGTCGTGTCAGTGAGTGGAGGAGCAGAAAACAGGGGTCAACCCGGACACCCCGTTTTTCCGTCACCTGTCAGACAAAAGAAGAGTAAATTTTTTTTAATAGTAGGCAGATAAAGATTCCTAAAGCCCTTATTTCGGGTGGCCGACTGATCTGCGGCCGCCCGACAGCGTGTGAGTCTCTTTCGTTTGGGAGTAATGCGCTTATGATGGATGTACGTGGCTTCGGTTTATCTTTATCGACGACTTTGTGATGAGTGTTCTCTGCGCTCTCCGTCGATCCACCCAGCTCGTTCCTCTCCTCTTGAAGCATGTAATTGGGAACTTCACCACATATGAGCAACATCTCGATCGATCAAAAGCACGCAACTCTCCCAACACCCTTCATTTCTCCAGTTGATCATCTCGTGAGTAGGCATTTTTTACATCCATTTCACTTGGCAAGATTTTTGCTTTTGTTTTCCCTAAGGATACCAATTGTCGTGTATCTCTCCGAGATTTTTTGCTGATGTCACCCGGAGTATATCTCCATCACCTGAGCTTGGAATAACTTCTTCTGGAACTCTTCCATTAGTTTACGGGACAATTCTCCATCCCGCTGGAAAACGGAATCAAAAGTCACTTCACGTTGGCTCAATTCCAACGTAGAAGTAACCCCCGGAACCACTGACAGTTGACCATTGACCATTTTGTCTTGTGAACGGTGAATGCGTGCTATGTAATGGTTTGAACAAAGTGAACGCTGAATCGTGTTCAAACGAGTCAATTCAATCCCCTCGGGACTCCGTTCAATTTTGTTCCATCGGTTTATGGGCCATGTGACGAGAAGTCACTGAACGCGTGCGCCCCATCGAGCTGCACAAGATGGGTACCCATGTGTCGAAAGGAGTACCTTTCCTTGGCCACAACATCTTTCGAAGTATGCGGTGGCAACCTTACAGCTCGAAGAGTAGACGTTTGACAATATCACACACAGAAAAAACACCTCACAATAACATTTTGTCAAGGGATGTGGGGCCCTAGGGCGTTTGACAATATCACACAAAAAAAACACCTCACAATAGCATTTTGTCAAGGGATGCGGGGCCCATTTTATACGTACATATATATATTACGATAAATCCTTATATTTAAGTTAGTAGAATCTAAGTACAATGGAATTTGGATTTGTTGAAAAATTCTACTTAATTCGCCTATGTACGCAGCCATTCTGTGCCTCCAGTGCCAGCGGCTGTGTTACCGCGCGCTGATTGAGCGCAGGGTCGGAGCTCAAATTTTTGAGCTCCGTTCAATCCCGCGCTCAAAAGCGCTCGAGCGCGGTTTGAGCGGGCGCGGGAATAATTTTTTCCTTGGTAAAGAATTAGCAAAAAAAAAAAATACATATATATATAGGGTTGTAGATTTTCTCGAGATCTACAACCCTATGCTTTTTATTTTATTTTTTGAAGATCTGCTATATTTTTAAAAATTCAAAAACCTACAAGAAGGAAAGAAAAAAAAAAAGCATAATGAAATGGGTGAGTTTCTCTTTTTTTTTCACAGGGATTTTTTGGTGGGCAAACAATAACCAAAAAAAATAATAAAAAATAGAGGCTTGTAGATCTTACGGAGACCTACAACCCCATTTTTTCATTTTTTTTTTTAAGCTCATATGTAGTTTTCAAAAATAGAAAAACATAGAAACGGGAAAAAAAAGCCACAGACCCCCCCAAACCCCCCCAAACCCCAAAACACACAGGCACACACACACACGCACACACCCACACACCCACACAAACACACACATGCATACACACCCACACACACACATATATATAGGGAGAGAGAGAAAGAGAGAGAGACAGAGAGAGAGACAGAGAGAGAGAGAGAGAGAGCCACCACCTCCCCCACCCAGGTCCCAAACCCCGCCCACCTCAGCCACCAAACCTCCAGAACAACCCTTGGACCCCCTCCACCGCCCCCCCCCCCCCAATTTTTATTTTTTTTTTCGCTGCAAACACCCCCACGTGTTCCCCTCCACATCCGGGCCCCTACCAGGTGCGCGCTCGCCCCAAAACTGATTGAGCGTTTCTGAGCGCGCACCGGGGGGGTTTCATAAGCCGGCGTGTCTGGAGTGTATTTTTTGGCTGTGACAGACCTTTCTTCCTTTCGTGGGTGGTTTGCTTGCTTGTGATGGGTGTGAGCCGACAGTCTGTAGAGTTTTCCATCTGGTGCGGGTGAGTGATAATCTGCTTTGATTTTCGTCACAGGTACCTTGAGGGCAGTGGTTGGTGGTCCCCGCCACCTCAGGGTATCAGTTGTGGGGCGGTTGTTGATGCTTAACCACAGCCGGGGTTAAGGTGGATTATCACTTACAGTGTAATCAGTTAGGGGATTCTGCAGACTGTTAAGGGTTCAGCCTCCTCATGAATTGGTGAAACTCCGATGAAACAGTTTGTCACAGCCCCTCGTTGTTGTCCTCTTCTTCCTCTTACCAGTTAGCTCTGTTTGATGATGATATATATATATAACTCCTGATGAGTCGGTGAAACTCCGACAAAACAGTTTGCCACAGCCCCTCGTTTGTTGTCCTCTTCTCCCTCTCTGCCTACGGCCTACCGGGCAGCTCTGTTTGACTATGTATATATATATATATATATGTATATATATATATATGTATATATATGACTATGTATATATATATATATATATATATGCCTCCTGATGAGTCAGTGAAACTCTGAGGAAACAGTTTGTCACAGCCCCTCGTTTGTTGTCCTCTTCTCCCTCTTTGCCTACGGTTAACGGGGCAGCTCTGTTTGACGATCTGAGAAAACAGTCGCAGTCGCTGCTCCGCTAATTACTGTTACCCGCTTACCCGCGAGCATAACGGAGTGAAACGGACCCTGATCATGACGGTACCTGACCGCAAAGATCACGTGTGTACGTCGATGATGAGCGTCTATTGTGGTGGGGGAAGCCGGTGGAAGGGTTCTATCTTGGAAGCCTCCTCGATCTTGAACCCTCCAACACCGTCAGCAGTTGGGTCTCAAAAAAAAGACAAAGGGAGCTGACTCAGAGGAGGAAACAGCAAAGAAGAAGAGAATGACGAGGAAGGAACGAAAAGAATCAGAGCGAAGAGAGTGGCGAGGAATGAAACGGAAGAAGAGGATTTGAAGTGAAATTATAACAGCAAACTCTAAGGGCACTATACCTATGATGCGTCCTTTTCCATGTTCGCATGGGTTCGCATGGGAAGCAGCATAGCACGTACCTACACGGAGAAGCAGCTCAACGAGCACATCGCCCATTCCACGAACGTGCACAGCACTGGCGGCAACAGGACGTATCAAGGGGCAACCACTCTCCCGCATCGACTGTAGCAATCCAATCCACCCAGGGTCTGAGCAAAGAGGGCCGTTTTGTCCTCGCCCTCCGAACATATAGCTTGCACAGGAAGAGGGGATGAAGAGGAGGAGGATTGAGAAGACGAGAACCATCAAACAGTTAATGATCTTCTGCTAGCCTCGTCGCTGTAAGCCGACTCCATGGCGAGGGCGCATGTATGTCCGCCACGTGTCAATCCAGCGAGTGTCCCCCTCTCTGTTGACGTCAACTTGATAACGCCGTGAGAATGCGGTCGCTCTCAGAAGCAATGGTAACAGGTCAGAGGGGAACGAGCGGCAATTTTTATTTTTTTTTAAAAAGGGGAAGCACACGAGAGGCGGAAGGCGCAAGAAGAGCTCGACGTGCAAAAAGCGCTCAGAACGAGTCTATGCTAACGCCACACACTACCGGCACCAGCATGTTGCTGCAGACGAACGAACAAGGACGCTGAAGAGAAGTCCACAGTGACCACCGAGCGACACTCGCCTCATAAAACACACAGGAGAGGAGAGGATGTCTCTTTTTTCACCTAAAAAAGAAAGGAGGTATCTGATGATTCTGATCGGCATACTGAAGAGGACATGGTTCGCTCTCGCTGATTGCAACGGAAAGATTATCACAGTCCATGAGAGAGAGAGAGAGAGAGAGAGAGAGAGAGAGAGAGAGAGAGAGAGAGAGAGAGAGAGAGAGGGAGGAGTTATATTTTGTTTAGGAGAATGGTATGATGTTGCGGTAAGCAACCAATAATTGGTGGAGTCAGTGCCAGATAGCACGGATGATAGGACGGAAAAAATAGGGAAAAAAAAAAACAAAAAAAAACGGAATACTAGTAAACAACGTCATTGGAGGGCAAGGATGATTGGACGGAAACTTCTTCAGACTTGCCGTTGTGTTTTTTTTGTTAATAATTGGCAGGGACGACGCTTCCTTTTGTCGTTTGCTTTCTCTTTTTTTATTTTTTTTCCGTGAAGATCTGGGCAAGCCTGCAAACTCAGGGATGCGGGGAAAAAAAAAAACAAAAAAAAACTCAGGGATGTCAAGAGCATATCTGGGGTTGAGGTCGAGCAGGTCGGTGNGAGAGAGAGAGAGAGAGAGAGAGAGAGAGAGAGGGAGGAGTTATATTTTGTTTAGGAGAATGGTCTGATGTTGCGGTAAGCAACCAATAATTGGTGGAGTCAGTGCCAGATAGCACGGATGATAGGACGGAAAAAATAGTAAAAGAAAAAAAAAAAAAAAAGGAATTAGTAAACGACGTCATTGGAGGGCAAGGATGATTGGACGGAAACTTCTTCAAACTTGCCGTTGTGTTTTTTTTGTTAATAATTGGCCGGGACAACGCTTCCTTTTGTCGTTTGTTTTCTCTTTTTTTTTTTTTTTCTGTGAAGATCTGGGCAAGCCTGCAAACTCAGGGATGCGGGGAAAAAAAAAAACAAAAAAAACTCAGGGATGTCAAGAGCAGGTTGGTGCTTTCCAATTAGCCTACGGCGCTTTCTTTTTTTTTTTTTTTTTCCTTTTTTTCTGACACAAGCGCTGTTGCGTTTCCTTCGTGTTGAATCGAACGGCCAACGATGAACGTGGTCTGTTTTTTGGTTTCTGTTTTTAGATGAAACTGTGCGGCTCATCCTGCGTCGTTTCCTTGTGTCAGCTAACGGAGACCGTTATTTATTTATTTATTTATTCGCAAAATTTTCGAAATGCCCCTGACGTTTGCGTTTATTTGCGTTTTGCCCCTCCGACGGCCGACTTACCACCACGCTAATCTTACCATCCGAGGGCTATTTATTTATTTATTTATTTCTTACCACCATGCTAATCTTCTCCGTATCTTTCCATCTTTCTCTTTTTTTTACTTTCGCCATCTACGACGGATAACCCGGAGGACAACAGAGAATGTCTTCGTCGCAAAAGCGAAAAGGAATGACTACCTTCGTCCCCCGAATACAACCTACGGTCATTACAGCTGTATTAGGTGTATCATTTCTACGGTCATTACAGCTGTATTATGTGTATCTTTTAGTCTAAATAGAGCCATAAGGAGAGTACGTTGCATTTCGGGGAAGAGGGTATGAACCTGCTACGAATCCGTTTCCTTGTATGGTAGCTTGGGGACGATCTCTCGACAGAGAACACAAAAAAAATGGAAAAAAAAAAAAGAAAAAAAAAAGAAAAAAAGAAAAAAGAAAAAGAAAAAGATAAAAAAGTTTGGTCCTCCTCGAAGGCTCAAATTGCTACATCTTTGTAAAAAAAAATAAAAAAATTGCTACATCTAAATCTCGATTTAATTGTCGTGTGTGTATATGCTCGTCGAATCAAACTGTATGTGTACTATGTGCTGAAGCCTGACGGCAGCCGCTGCGCAGTCTAAGCCATTCCCTGCCCTCTCTCTCTCTCTCTCTCTCTCTCTCTCTCTCTCTCTCTCTCTCTCTCTCTCTCTCTCTCTCCCGCCCCGCCCCCAGCATGGGCCTAGCACGGGCCTAGCACGGGGCCTCTCTCTCTCATTTGCAGCCAGGCTGATCCAGCTGCAAATAAAAGGCGTAGCACTTCGAACGCAGAGAGATATTTTTAGAATGGAAGGAGATGGCGCCCACATTGCCGGACTTCCTTTGCGTGCGCTCGCGCATGAACCTGACCCCGTTTCTGACATGATTCAGACGGCTACTACGTGAGGACGGGGTACCTTATTCTCCGCGCATCCCTCTATGCAGTGAGAGGTCACGCTCATGCGATTTTGTGGGAGGGAGCCATCGCCGATTCGCCATCGCCATCAGCATAGCCAGGGCCACACGTCTGACAGACTGTCACTCGAAATCGCCCGCGCATTTCATCGGAGAACTTCGGACGCCCCTCTCCCCCTGCCGAAATCAATCACTCAATCACTCAATCAATCAATCAATCAATCAATCAATCAGATGAACAGATTCGGCCGATCTTGTTCCGAATCGGAGAACTTGGGACGCCATTCATCGTCTTCCGAGTGGAGAGCTGTAAGCGAACACTGATGATTGATCCAGTCACATCCAGTCAGATCCACCCAAGGAAGTTAACGGGAGCTGGAACTTTGAAAATTCTGGTACGCGAGTAGAAGGGTCCATTAGTTGAGCCTATCCTGAGAGAATTCTGATTTGCTGTGTAGTATTGGT
>BFEA01000634.1:782626-794907 GCA_003427395.1 Chara braunii | reverse complement strand
GAACTCCCGTGTCGTGAACGGGGTGAACTCCATGACCGGTCTCCGTCCACAGACCCCGTGAACGGTGACCGGTGAGTCCACAGTCCAATATGTTGACCATGCTTGTAACAACATATGTCCTTCAACCTTGTGGACAAAGTAGATGCACTTGATCATGACATTGTAGAGATATGTCCTCAAGTCCTCCTTGTTATCAGCCATCTGCCCGATGCAGAGTACTCACCCCCCCCCACCTCTGAATGTGCAAAGCTCCTCCTCAAACCCTTCCCTCTCCTCCTTTGTCTTCCCTCTGGCCGCCTTCTTCCGCACTCCCTCAGATCCTGCAACGTCAGCAACGCACTGGTTGCGTCATGCAAGTACCCTTGAGAACCTCGACGATGTCCCGTAGTGACCATTGCCTCAAGATGTCATCCTAGTGAGCAGCAATGACTTCCCTCGCTCTTTGCCCTCTGCTGCTCCTCAGGATTCCAATCTCCTTCCAAACTACATCTCCAAAGTTGCGTTGCTCACCACATTGGTTGTAGCTCTCTGGGAGCTGATCGCTAATACGATGCTTGTCATCCTCGTAACGACGAGTCCACAGCGTCTACACCGTGAATGTGACCGGGGCCGAACAGTGACCGGTGACCGGCCGTTCATATGGGCATTTGCATATGCACACATAGATGCCATTGACGGACAACCACACGGAAAAAAGAAGGAGAGAGAGAGAGAGAGAGAGAGAGAGAGAGAGAGAGAGAGAGAGAGAGAGAGGAAGCGAGGAAGGACTAGACACCATAGACCACGCTCGAGTCAGATCACAAAAAACATCGTACTGTTCTCCCGAGCGCAAACGAGGGTAACAAAATAATAATCGATGCCGTTCCAACCCTCGACACGCTGCCGCCGCAGTGTTCGACGTGACTCAACGGTTCCGTTTCGGCCGGTCGCCACCGGGCCTCTTCAGGAGTCTTTGCTTGGCTCAAAGACTCAGGTGGTCTACGAAGACTAAATATCTACCGGACACCTACGGACCAAAAGACAGACACCGCTTAAACCAGAGTACTGACTGTCAGGTAGGTAGATCAGATCAACAGGCCGACCCCGAACATCTTAAAATACTACCACGGACACGGGTCCAACAGCCCTTCCAAAAGTCTGACCTTCCGAAACATCATGGGTAACCCTACCAACGGGCCCCTAGCATACGCCATCAAACGTCATGGGGGAAACAATCTCCCCCAATGTGCAAACATTTCAGCCCACTTACTCCAAATACCTCCAAAACGCCGGGAGAAACAATCCATAGCATTATCAAACAGCTCATCGGGGTAACCTCTGTACCACAACTCAACCTTCAGGGTGAATAGGAAAGCAGCTTCAGCCCCTACTAGATTCGTTAGACTTCTACAGCGATGAAGAAAAGAGTATATGACGGCCATCTTTTGCTGCCTGGAGGAATACGAACAGAAGTCCTGGATGGCCTGAAACACAATTCCCTGATGAAAAATAGCCCGTAGATTACGATGCAGCGCCACACACCCAACAGAACGACCTCCCAACAAACACACTAAACAGTCCAGAAAGTCCCAGGATTCACCATCACTTGTTGATTCCAATACCAGCCTCGGGTCGTAGCATTGCTTAAATCTTTCAACCAAGACCTCCGCCTTTCTTCTCGCCTGCATATCACCTTTCTTAAATCTCACAAAAACAGAGATATCGTCCACCAATCTAATCCCAGAAAAGAGCTTACGATCACTCCCGAGAGACTACAAAAAGTGAAATTCATAGAAAGAGCACAACAAACATGCCAGGGCTGGGCTTGATGCCTTGCCCATGGGGATGCCAATCACTTGTTTCAGGTACACCCCACCAACTTCAACAAACGTATGAGCTAGATCAAACCTCGCAAACTCCAGGATCTCAGCAAAGGAAATACGCAAATATCCTTCATTGGTGCGTCCAAAACGAAGCTTAGCCCCTTTGCCCCTTCGTTTAACCATCACCCCTGTACACTGCCTTTCTTCCCAAAAGTCAATCACCCATCTTACCGCCTTCAAAATAGACTCATGCGGCAGACTACAAAACATCTCTTTCACATCGAAAGAACCACCTATCACACAATCATTCTTCCTCACCGAACTGTTCACGTTCGAAATTCGAGCAACCAACTCCTGCGTACTCCGAAGGTTGAAATGCGAACCCTGCGGTAGTCTCCACAACAGCTCATTGATACAGCTGGCTATTTTTTTGCACGCACCATTCGCGGGCTCAGAATACGAGGGGCATATCGGCCTCCATTTCTGAACATCCTTGTGTTTAGGAATGCCATACGCCCTGCCAAACTGCCCCGATTTCCTCCATTTACTCAATCGTCCGAAGCCCCTTCTCACAAATTCGACCCGACAATCCTCCAACAATGTCTTTTCATCACAACCGGTCGTGACAAATCCGGGGTTATCAAAGAATAACTTACGTAATCCTTCATAATAGACCATGGGACAACACACCAGGGAATCACCGGGATAATGATCTATGGTACAGCAAACGAGACCGAAAAGAAACGATCGAATCCTGTAGACAGACCCAACTTCACAAGGCAAGAACGTGAGATCCGATACGGAGGGGGTGGTGGTCAGATCAGTAGCGGACTTGCAGTCACGATTAGAAGAAAGGTATGAGACAGCAGTGAAAGAAGAAGAAGAAGAAGAAGAGGAAGAAGACAAAGACGAAGAAGAGAAAGAAGAGAAAGAATGAGAGGAGGGGGAAGAAGAGGAAGAAGACGACGAAGAAAGGGAAGGAAGGAAAGAGGGAGGAGGGGGGTCCGATGAGGAGAAAACAGAGATCTGAGAAGATGAAGTCGACACTTCTGGCAGGCCCAAGGGAGGATCACATATCCCAACTCTCCTAACACAGGAAAAGGATGTCAGAGACCGGTACCCGACCGTGAGGGGAGTATTTCGAAAAGGATGCCAGAGCTTCACACAAAGATTTTCTCACACATCTAACAGCATCCAGCACCGTCGGGTGCGGAATGTTCCTAGCATTGGCCAACCAGCTAGGGAAAAAATCAACCTGACTAATACGAAAAGAGACATGGCCGTCGATATTTGGACAAAACCGCTTGAAATCATCACAGCAGCACGTTGGGGACCCCTCCCTTGCAGCCTTCCGATAATTGTGAATCCAATCCCCGAGATTCCTGTTTTTTACCCAAACAACGCGAAGTCTCCGTACCAGCAGTTCTTTCCAGACCCTCGGAATATCCAATGCCCGAATGGCATCGACCGCCGCACCACGCACCCCCGCTTTCGAGATAGACTCATGAAAGATGATCCTCACCACGATTCTCTTCCGTATAGAGATCCCAAAACACCTTTGAATAACGTTAGAAAGAATTACCCGCAGCAGAAACCGAGATCGTTTTTCAGAAAAACACCTTATCGCACTGAACCCCAAAACCAACTCATCAAAAGACCGAGAATAAAGATCCTTTCGTTTCACAGGATTGGATAGAAGCTGCACCAAGGGTTGTTTGAGGTGGACCAGAGAAGAACAAAAGAAACTAACACTTACAAAATGAACACTACATCCACCACGAAAGTACTGTCTCGCCTTCTCTAACTGTAGCGTACCCCCTCCCAGTGAAACAATAGACGTGCCAAAGCCACGTTTAACATCCCGTTCATATGGCCCTATACCCGTGAACGGCCATACCAGGACAGCATGTTTAAAAGAAAAAAAAAAGAAAAAAAAACGGCTCACCCTGCCACCATTGCCACAAGCCCCACAATATAAAGACATTTAAAAAGGAAAAAAAAACGGAGATAACCTATAAAACAACAAACAAAAATGCTCATGCTGGCTGGTTCCCTTTCTCTTTTTTTTTTTTTTTTAATTTTACAAATATTATTCGTGATTTTTTATTATTATTATGGGCGGGTACCCTCCTGTGACCCTCACCCTCCTACAGAAAAAAAGACACCCACCACCAGGCAAAAAAGAAAAAAAACACCCTTCCTGCTCCCCATGCTTTCCAATATATGCAAAAAAAAAAACCAAAGTGCACCCGCACCCCCCCTACTGTCAAAAAAAACAAAAGAATAAATGATCGACCCCCCTTTTGAATAAAGAAGAGCAAAAATTTCAATGAATGAATGAATGAATCAATCAATCAATCAATCAATCAATCAATCAATCAATCAATCAATCAGTGTCTGTGCGTGTGTATGTGTGTCTGAGAGAGAGGGAGAGAGAGAGCGGCAAGGAGGTTGCTGTGCAGACCAGCGTTTTGAATGTATCTGGACGTAATCGAGAGTCCATATACATTATGAAAATGCGGCCCAGGGCCCCATTCATTACGAATGCTGTGCATTGCATAGAAGGTGCAAATTCTTGTTCTCCTTTTGTTTTCTTTTTTTCGTTTTGTTTTTTGAAAACAGTATAACTACTAATATTAAGGGGGCAAAAAACCAAAAAACTATAAGGGGGTACTAGCTCATTTGTAGGCACAGCCTGCTTTTCTTTTTTTCCCTTTTTTGGGCATCTCCGCACCAAAACAAATTTGCGGCCCCCCATTTGCCCGGCCGCGGACGACCAGTCACAAGTCCTGTGACCGGGTGACTGGGACCTGGTGTGTGACAGACCTCCCGTTCATGAACGGGGTGTAGACATTGCCACACTGGCGAAGACAGTGAGATTCATAGTTGCCGCCTCCTGCTCATCCAAGTTCTCATCATCCAGATGATCTCTCATCGTAGTCCAAGACTCCAAGGCCTGCAGTGGCAGAAAAAGACTACGATACTATCTTTGCCAGATGCGCGCAAACGCCACTGTACTGGGGATAGTCCCTCCTTTCTCTGGCTGGCTGGCAGAAGTCGCATCATCGCATGTCTCAAATTCTCTGAGTGGGTGAACACGAGTTCATCCACACTAATAAGTATTAAGTTATAACTGAGACATTGTTACGCCTCATTGTGTGTGCACGAATGTGTTGCCTTTTTTTTTTCTTTTTTTTTTTGAAGACACCCGGGTTGATGCTAGGGGAGCTGATAAAAGCAAACCCCTCTAGCACGAATGTGGTTGCCTAGTTCCTCTCAAAGTCTCGAAGAGACTTTTCAGCAAGCACATGGCAAACACCTTCTTTGCAATTGACCGTGATCAGGGGTGCGCCGCCGTGTGCAACACCATATTAAATGTGATGCCGCATCGCGAGGTGTGCAGTCCCCTGCGCCACATCATCCTTCTCAAACTTGTCTCACCCATACAGAACTCCATCATAAGATGGGTAAGAACGCCGATGATTGTAGCCAATGTAGTGGAGTACTCACAAGTCCCGCGACAAGTGAACTTAGTGAAGAAGCTCACGACAACCCCACTCACCATCTCGGGTACCGGACGGCGTGCTCCCACAGGCTCTACACCACCTTTGCAGGTCATTCGGTCCCTTGAGAGCCATCTAGTTGGTGACCAACGTATATTAGGCACCCCTCGTCTTTAAGTTGCCAACGTAACCTATGCATGGTCATTCCAGGGTTTGTCACATTGTCTCGAGACTCACGCCGATCATCCGTCCGCTCAATGATCTCCTCAATGCACTCGAGAGAGAGCTGCAATGCCTCAATGCGGGCAATGAGAATGGATGAATTTAAAGACATGACAAGTAGAAGAAGGCAACTATGACTGATCTTTATCGTTAGCTCCAGGGACAAAGTTAACACAGGCTCAATGGCGTTCATGATGGGGCACACCTTCTCCCACCAACTATCCAACTTGACGAGTCACGGGCTCTTCCTCTTTTGCTCCGCCAGTACCAAAGACCACGTGATCTCCTTCCACTGAGTGCAGGGAACCAAAGAGTCCATGATGTCATGGTGGGACAAATGGCCCTCCAAAATCCAGTATGACGTCTTGAATCACGTCTCGGAGGTTTGATCATGCCCAAAGCCCCTTCATTTACATCAATTGATGCATGACAAGGGGTTTGAGATGGTTTCCGAACAACAACTTGACACCCATGTTAATAACTTACTTGCCTTCATGATAGCAACTGCTCACTGGTCACTGCTATAGCGAAAAGTTTCCTCAAAGGGAGACAGAGGCCATGCACCTTGCACAGGATCGAAGATTCAAAGGGATGACCTTGTGAAATTGTGAAGCATGCCAAGTTGTGGGCAGTGTAGGGCTCAGCATTCAAGAGCATTGTCAATCCACGTACAATTGGTAGGCCAGAAACCAACATGATTTCTGATGACATACTCCCAAATGGTCGTGACTCGCGGGGTCCTCTGTTAGGTTATCCATTTCTATCAAATGTTCGAGGAAATGATCAAACTGACCCGTTGTGATGAAGTGCATCATGAGTTTGTATATCCTGCCCACACTTTCATCACTGAGTAGTCTGCAACCAGTCTTATGACTCTTCTCTCACACCGTTTTCTTGTGGACTATCTCCGGCGATTCTCCGCTGCAGCCTCTTGGCAGAGAATGTCCAACATCCGTGTTTAGAATTCCTGGTACAAAATGATACACGGAGTCGATGCGGTTGATGGCCGTTTCATGCTTACCTTGAAATCGTGCAGCTCGTGAACCTCATCCAGAAGACCAAGGCAAAAGACACCGGGCCCCTCAGACGATCTGGCTCGCGTTAGTAGGGGTCACCTAGACATGGATCAAAGGCTGTTTAGTTACTTTAGTACCTATGAGGCTATGCCTCCCCCAACCCACCCCTGGCCCCGATTCACTTGCACGGTTGCACCTGCAGCACATTGCCGATCCCACCAACCAAAGGTAATCAAAATTATCAAATCCTGTGTCACTCTTCCTACCAAGTCCTCCCACTCCTTCCCTAACACAGCAAGAGTATGACTCTATGAGAACGATCGTGCGTGCTATCCACCTGCTCCCGGGCTTCACCTTCCTCATGAGCATCACATCTCAACCCCAGTATAAGCTGGCTTATACCTTGTTGCTTCTCCACCCCACATTCATCCCACTTTCTCCTTCATCCAACTTCCTACTGCTCCTCAACCTCACATACATTCCTTCACCTCGATTCACCTGCAACTATTGCGCCATGTCCGTCGTCCGATATCGGGCTTGCCGCACTACTCGCCAAAGTTGTTGTTTGCTGAGGTAAAGTGAGGTTGACTCTGCCTCGACCATCTCACCAATCAGTTGTGGGAACTTGTGGCAGGTTTTTGTTAGAACTCGTGGAAAATCTTCCACAAGGCCCACAAACAGGTTCCGTAAGGGCCCACCAACAGGTCCACAACGTTGGTGGGCCCTTACGGAACCCACCCGCTCCACTTCCATAAGGGCCCGCAGCAGGTCGTTTTGGTACTAGGAGGCTAGGAGCTCTGGGCCCTTACGGAACCCTATCTAGTTCCACAATGTTGTGAGTCTTGGCAGTCTTGCCATTGTTGGCACCAGTCCAGATCAAATTGTTGTCTTGGGTCCAGCATCGTCGTGATGGAGAGCATCCGCATCTTGAATGACTTTATGTTTGGCGTCCAGCATACTCACCCAATGCCATGAAGAGCATCCGCATCTGGCCGAGCAGGACTGGTGAGCTTTCTCACCGCTGCAACATGCAATGAGTCTCACCTGATGAGGTGGTGTGGTGTGGCCACCTCTTTTGGTTGCGAGAACTCACCACTGAATTCCCTCTCTCTCTCTCTCTCTCTCTCTCTCTCTCTCTCTCTCTCTCTCTCTCTCTCTCTCTCTCTCTCTCTCTCTCTCTCTCTCTNNNCTCTCTCTCTCTCTCTCTCTCTCTCTCTCTCTCTCTCTCTCTATCTATCTATCTATCTATCTATCTCTATCTATCTATCTATCTATCTATCTATCTATCTATCTATCTATCTATCTATCTCTACCTCCTCCACATGCGCCTTAGCCTTCACATCGCGCCATACACAGGACAGGATTTCCCAGGTGACAGATGGACTTCAAACCTGCAAGTTTGCAACAAGAAAGAGAACGAAAAAGACCGTACACATCACGAAGTAGACGACAAACTTCAGCATAAAGCTCTCTCTCTCTCTCTCTCTCTCTCTCTCTCTCTCTCTCTCTCTCTCTCTCTCTCTCTCTCTCTCTCTCTCTCTTCGTGTTTGTCCCTCTCTTTCTAAAATGCATTCAATGCAAGTGTCTGCATAGTGAGTCATTATTAGTGACAAGTCCCGAAAACAGTGGTGATAGCATACAAGAGAGATCGTGAAAAGGAAACACCAAGGGAAACACTGCCTTGCATTCAGCACACCAACCGTACACATCACGAAGTAGACGACAAACTTCATCAAAAAGCTCTCTCTCTCCCTCTCTTTCTTCGTGTTCGTTTCTCTCTTTTTCTAAACTGCATTCAATGCACTGCCGACTGTATGCACAGTGACAAGTCCTGACAACAGTGGCGATAGCATACAAGAAGGATCGTGAAAAAAAGGAAACACCAAGAGGAATACTGCCTTGCATTCTGCACACAGAGTTGGCATGATGTAAGCACAATCATGGCATGAATTGGGCAATTTAAAGTGATGCAATTCATGTAATATGTCCCTCAGAAACATGTATTGCAGAGCCGGAGAAGAGGCAAAATAGCGGGCGACGGGC
This sequence comes from Chara braunii, assembly GCA_003427395.1. NCBI lineage: Eukaryota > Viridiplantae > Streptophyta > Charophyceae > Charales > Characeae > Chara > Chara braunii. The sequence goes on along the minus strand of BFEA01000634.1, from coordinate 786,321 downwards.
AAGAGAGTGAGGAAAAGGACACAACATGGAATCCGATCTGCACAGTGAGCTAACATCAACTAGGCATGCCAAGGGACTTCAAGGAACGTTGCAATCAGCTGAAAGGAAGGCGCAGTGATCAGGACATAGAAGGAGAGAGGAGAGAACACAGGGAGAGAGAGAAAACAAAAGGAGAAAGACCCAGCGATGGATAGCAAGTGTGTGTGTGAGGCCAAGAAAAGCAAAAGACTGAGAAAAGTTTAGGATGCATATGGAGAAATTGTTGGAGAGTGAGAGAAAAGGTAACGATATAATAGTGAACATGAGAAAATAGTGCGGATGAATACAGAGGACTATGACAAGCAACAGCAAGATGAGCGTGACAAGCCGCAGCAGGAGGAGGATGACCACTAAGGGAGGATGAGGAGAGGAGGATGAGGAGAGTAGGATGAGGAGAGGAGGGTGAAGAACAAGACGTAAAAGGAGAGACGACTCAGGAGACAAAACACCAGTACTATGCACTAGTGCTTGCTGCTACATGCACCCCTTGGGCCCTTTGAGATTCCATCACTACTTCAAAATTATAGATCAAGCAGGTATCAAACACAGGACCTGATATCAACATTATGGAAACCAAGAAGACCGGAAGAGCGCTCAGACCAGAACATAGAAAACCGATTCGGGAAGGGAAAAGTTATAAAACTTCCCTGCGATGAAACCATCGTTCTTTGTAGTCGTTTCCCCCCCAAGTGGCGCAAAAACTGCCGCAGGCCCCAAAATGAGTTTTGACGTCCTTTTTGCACCCTGTAAAGCCCTTTCCCACCATTTTTGCACAGCGGGCATTATCGGCTCAGCTAGGGTGCACAAATGACAGGCGAAATCAATCTGGGGCCCGTGACACTTTTTGCCCCTTTCGGAGGATATAACTTTTCCCAAACCGAAAAACCAAAGGAGGGAAAGGATGGACCAATCCGGAAGAGAAACTGTAATCAAATCGGATAAACAGATGTGATTTGTGATTAGATTCGGTTTTCAGATCTGTTGACACACGAAGTGTCACGAGAAGTGTCACACGAAATGTCACGCGAAGTGTCACACGAAGTGTCACACGAAGTGTCAACAGAGGAGCTTATTCTTATGACCATCTTATATGGCACGGAGGCGGAAAGTCAAATGTGAAAGAGTAGCACAGAGCATGTTTTCAGAAGTCAGAGAACGGGATTTACATTTTGATAGCGATGGACGGCGCTGAACACAGACATTTATAAGTTTATAGCACACAAAATGTGATGCCTGGCCTGTGATGCATGCATTAAAAGAAGCCTTAGGGTGTTCACCCACTTTTCTCTCTCTCTCTCTCTCTCTCTCTCTCTCTCTCTCTCTCTCTCTCTCTCCCCCTTTGGGCACAATATCGCATTTCAAAAAGAATTTCTGCTAAAAGAAAACGGAGGCAGTTAAATTTTAGTCTTCGTTTTTATTTATAATTTAATGGATGATTCATTGGTTCACTTTTTTTTTCGTTTCCGTTTCTTTTCCAAAGCACAACTCGTCATGACCAGGATTCATTTGCTTTTTTTTGTTTTTTACGCTTTTTCTAATATAGACAGCTCATAATTAAAAGGGAGCAATTTAAGGTAAGCGCAACGAGGCATACCTTAGAAGGCTTAGCTAGGGTGAGCCCAACGAGCCCCCAACTTGAGACAGGTACCCAGTCTACCGCAGTGGTTAGATTATCTGTCTGTCGCTACTCGAATATCTTTCTTTCCCTGATATCGAACCCTGGTTCCAACCACGTGTGTGCATGTGCGACTGTGTGTGTGTGTGTGTGTGTGTGTGTGTGTGCTGTAAAACAGTTGTATGGGTGTGTGTGACTGTGCACGGTATAAGGCTGTGCGTGTGAACGGATGTGTGAGTGTGGCCTGTGTGGGTGTGCAATGATATGTGTGTGTGTGTGTGTGTGTGTGTGTGTGTGTGTGTGTGTGTGTGTGTGTGTGTGTGTGTGTAAGTGTAAGTGTGGGTGTGCCTGTGCATAACGAAACAAAGCAAAAACGGAACACAGCGCACGCCGCACGTGCGTGTGAGCACCGGCAACACCAAACCGTGAAGACTGCAAATTTGTGGAAAACAAAGGAAAAAAATATATATCGTAAAAAGAAGAGAAGAAGGAAAAAAAAAAAAAAAAGGCATTGGCAACTGCTACGGTGCTACCATGATACCATCCCACAAAAAACCTGCATTGACGGTGACTTTTTTTTTTTTTTTTACGTCTTCTTCTTCTTCTTACGGAATGATTTTGCAAAACAAAAAGGCATCGACAACCACCGGCATGATGGCATCCCACCCCAACAGACCGCGCCACGATAAATGCAAAACCTGACATCCGGGACCCACGTTTGTATTAAAATCATTCATTCCATGGCAACAATCAACTGACAAGTTGAACCCACATATCTGATGTCGACGCCAAGGCCCAAAGGAGAAAGGCAGCGTAGCCGCCGTAGCAGATACACTATCATACACATCTGATGGACAAGTTCAATTTTCAGCAAATAGCCGGTGTGAAGCACAGCACCTGCCGCTGGTGAGCTATATAATGTCAGGTTTGACAAAAGGATGAGCCCATCTTTCCAATACCTACCCTTATCTACCTTCCAAAAAAAAGGCCACAGCTCCTCAGCCAAAAGGAAACTCAGTCTGTTACATCATCTTCATCAAGAGTAGGGTAAGCTGCCTTCTCCCCAACGGTGCGCAAAGCGCATGCATTGCAGCAATAAAGAGAGAGACTACGAAGCTGCAAAAAGAAACAGTACGGAAACGGCCATAGCCGGCGCCATACGCATTAGAAAGTGGATGTGCAAAGAATCCGGGCAAAAGATCTCTCCCTCTTTCTTTGTCTCTCTCTTTCTTGTTGACAGTTCTTGTGCATTGGATGCAAGTTTGCACGGGGGGTACATTGAATCTGGCCATAATAACGAGTTGATAAAACAGTGAAGATAGCATCCGAAAAGTGTTCGGAAAAAAAAAAAAGAAAAAAAAAAAAGAAAGTGAAATACTGCCGTGCATCAGCCGGCAGCACGAGTTGTCTTGTGCTATGTGTTACCAGAGTAGCCCGGGCGGGAAACCCAGGCGAACTTGCACGGGCGGTGACCCGCCTGGGGTACCCGGGCGACACCAATCCGGCCTTATCTTTGAGCTTGGTGATATCTCACCGAAGGGTGTCCACGGGGTATAAGCGGGGTTCCAAAGGTCTCGAAGGGGTGTTAAGAGGTATGCTATAATTTAGGGGGGGGGGGGGTCCACACCTCAGCAAAAGATGCTGGGAAATTTTTCGAATGCCCCTGAAGTTTGCGTTTATACCCTGATTTGCCCCTGGGGCCTCTGAACTTTCGAAAAGGCCCCTGTCAGTGAGGGGCACAACTTTTCGGAATGCCCCTACCGGTAGGCCGGTCCCGTTTCCCGTGGTGGCTGTGCCGTGCAAAAAAACAGGGCTCCACTCCACGTTGTGTCCACTGCTTCAATTCACCGTGGAGTTCATTCTTCTGGTACTGCGACCTGCCGACCTGCCGCCGCCTTGGACGTCCTCGGAGAACTTTGAAGCTGAGTGTTTCTCCCCTTCTTCCACTCTCTCTCTCTCTCTCTCTCTCTCTCTCTCTCTCTCTCTCTCTCTCTCTCTCTCTCTCTCTCTCTGTGTCTCTGTGTGTGTGTGTGTGTGTGTG
>BFEA01000634.1:745395-755626 GCA_003427395.1 Chara braunii | reverse complement strand
GGTCCAAAGCAGCACCGTCTCACGCTGCCCATGTGATCATCCTCGGACTGACTCAGGGGTCAATAATCAGGTAAATCAAGAGAACGATGCAGACAATCTCGATCTTAAGAGGATAGTAAAAAAAGGTTAGAGTTCAAAGAATTTGATCAAATCGGGGTGCCGAGGCGACGGTGGTTAATCCAAGCAAAATCAGGCAAGACATCGAATAATCATTAGTTCCCGTTCGTCCCATCATTTTTAATCATTTTCCACTTTTCTTAATTCTACTGTCTGAATTAGTGTAATAGTCGTAAGACTCCGAGGGGTTTTTAATTAAATAATTAAAATTCTTTTGTTTCTCTTTTTCTTTATCATGTTTAGTCCTTTTTCTTCATTTTTGATTTCATCGCTGGAAACGTAAAATAACGACGGAGTCTCTACCAGGATTAAATGTCGCGAAAAATGAGGAAATTAAAGAATAATTTGTTCTTCTCTTCTCTCCTACTGTTCTTAACCGTCTTTTCCATTTTAATTTCGGTACCAAATTGACAAAAATTCGAGACATCACTTTGGCCCTGATCGTGTGCTGTACAAGGCGTTGCGGCGGGGTTAGTCCCCGCAATGCCTCCTTGCGGCCGGCCATTCCAACTCTAGCCTCGAATCGGGCTGAAATGATGGTCCCTAGACGCGCCAGGAAAGGTTATCCATTTCGCCGTTTTCAAGGGTCACTCTCGTCAGGCGTTATGGGGAAAGTTAGGGGTCCCTTCTCTACCCCTGATTTTTCCTGGCGCGTCAGACGAAAGTCCTGGTCTATTCCCATCTTACCATTTAATCTAGAGGCAGATTTGTCGAATGTAGGGTGACCGACCGGGGTTCGGTCGCCCGACAAACAAGCTCGGACCTCTTCTCGACGCCCCCGTCGAGCCCACTCTGTCCTGATCAAACGAATCGCACGAGGTCTAAGTGGACTACGCGCGCGCGACGCAAGTGCTTCCACTTCTCGGTCTGGCGCTTGGGTTTATCAGGAACTTGGGGGCTGAGAGGGTGCTTCTTCCCTCTTTTATGCTGCAGCCGTTTGGGCTTTGATGCAGGGATATTCCTTTGTTTTTTCTTCCGCCGGGAAGCCCGTGCGTCGGCTGTGCCACTCTTCCTAATGCGGACTCTGCGCTTAGATCTTTGTAGGACGAAGACCCATTTTCTTTTCTTACCCAGCGTTAAGCCCTTCACTTTCCTGGTCTCTACTCTCTTCCTCTTCCTCGAGCTCTCACCTACCTCGAACCGTCTTGGTGGTCCTCCGTCTGCTACTTGGCTTTCCCTTTCCCTCTCATGGTGTCGGCGTGGGAGGTGGAGTCTCCCTTGGCCTAAAAATCTTCAACCTAGCTCCAGCCACAAGATCTTTCCACTTCGACCCATCTAGCTCAGCAATCATACATGCTCCCAAGGTTAACGCACCGACCACACGATAGGGACCCATCCATCTGTTAGCCAGTTTTCCCGTCCATGTTCTCTCCAGAGCGGCGTCGTAGAGAAGAACCATGTCGCCAACTTTAATCTTTTCTTTTCTGATCCTGACATCTTTATCCCATCTCACTTTGCCTTTCTCCCTTTCTGCCACCAGTCGATTAGCGGCAGTCATGAGATTATCCTCTGGTCCGTAAGCTATTTGTCTAGTCCTCATTGCTAGTAGTTCCTCTCGTGTCATGCTATCCGCCCAGTTGACCGTAGTTCAACTATCAACATGGAACTCTATAGGTAGAGGACAGTGCCTCCCAAACCATAGAGTATAAGGCGGGTACCCAGTACTAGCTCGAACTGTGACATTATCCGCCCAAATCGCGTACCGGAAATACTCTGGCCAGTCACTGTCCTTTCCTCTGCACCACTTAGACAACGATGCTATCAATGACTGGTGGCCCCGCTCTACAGGCGCATTGGACTGCGGGTGATAGGCAGTAGCTATAGACACTCTAGCTCCTGCTTTTTTGAACACACTCTGGACCTCATCCGCTAAGAATTATGCTCCTCTATCCATCACAATCTTACTGGCACACCCGTATCTAGACAGGTACTCCAGAACAAAGTTCTTGACTTCTCTCGCAACGTTCGTTCTAATGGGTTTGCCATCGAGAAATCCAGTGAAATCATCCCTGATGTTCACTATATAGTCCATGTTCCCTACACCCTTCGGCATCTTCACCAGATCAATATGCACTTTCTCTCCAGGTCTAGTAGGGTACGAAGGATTAAGTGGCTCCTTATATCTAATAAGAGATCTCTTCTGGCAGTTCTCACAAGTTTCGCAGTACTTCTCAACATCCTTGTACTGTCCTTCCCACCAGTATAGCCTGTGAACTTTCTCATACGTACCTTTCACTCCTCTATGTCCTCCAACTACCCCGTCATGTAGCTCTGCTACTATGGACTGATTCTCCTCTGGATCGCAGATCACCCGAAGAGGCATCCCACCTCTCACAGGTCGTCGAAACAAATGCCCAGCCCTAAGGCAATACTGCGTTGCCTGTCTCTGGATCTCCGGATCGGAGTTATCCACTCCTGCCAGATGCAGCCCTATAGTCCGGTACTTACCTTCATAAAGATTAATTAGGAAGCGATCCACTCGTCCAGGTTCGGCCATAGCTAGTGCAGCAACTGATATCAGTCGCTCTGCCTCAATTGGAATTCGTGAAAATCCGTCGGCCACATCGTTCATTGCCCCTGAAATCCTCTCCACAATATAGTCATAGAGTCGAATCCTAATCAGCCATCGCGCGATCGTAGGATCCGTTAAACTGAAATTCTTTTGTAGGACTGACAGTACAGCTGTAGGGTCTACCCTAAGAACGAATCATCTCCCGTATATGTAATGCCTGAAGGTGTCCAAGCACTGTAGAACAGCCAACACTTCCTTCTTAAATTGACTGTAGTTGCGTTCAGCAGTGTTGAGTGTTCGGCTCTCGAACCTCAACGGTCTTTCCTTGCCATCGGCGTCCTTTTGAGAAAGTAACCCTCTTACCGAACATGGTCCAGCATCAGTAGATACTATAAATGGTCTGTCGGTCTCGTCCTCGAAGAATGGCACACCTAGAATTCGACCGCCTTCTTTAAACTTTCCCTTGAGGGACTGTAGGGCAAGCTCCTGAGGAGAGTCCCAGTAGAACTTCTCCGTCTTCCTAAGAAGAGTGCGCAGAGGCTCTGCTTTCTCCGCATATCCATGTATAAAAATCCGCCAGTATCCCACAACCCCTAAGAATTGACGGACTTCAGTAGCACTGTGCAAAGGAGTCGGCCAGTTCAGTAGTTTTTCTAACTTTTCAGGATCGGGCCGTCGGCCTTTTGCGTCGCATATAAAACCAAAAATCTTGATCGTCGATACGGTCCATTGGCTCTTAGTCCCGCTAACCGTCAGGTTAGCTTTATCCAACTGTTCCAGAACAGCATAAATGTCCGTCAAGTGTTGCTCTACGAACCTCCTGACGCCAGGAGCGACTTCCATTTCGTCTTTAAGTACGGGTCATTTTATCAGAAAGTCGTCTAAGAAAACTTCTACTTTATCAGGGATAAAGTCTTTCAGAACAGCTACCATGACTCTCTGAAAAACTGCTACCCCGTTTGTCCATCCCATAGGTACGACCATCATCTCCACTAACCCGAGTGGCGTGTGCATAGCTGTGAGATGCCTATCTCTCGGATCTAGCGGTATCTCATCGTATCCTGAAAACAAATCGCGGATAGAATAAATGGATCTGCCTGCTACTCCTTCTGCTAATAGATCAGCGTGGGGCACAGAGGCTACATCTCGAATCATCACCGCGTTGACCTTTTGAAGGTCTTGAATCCACCGAATCTTTCCATTAGACTTCCTTCAAAAGAACCACCTATTCGCGTAAGCACTGTCAAATGGCTCTGCCACGTGTGACGCCGTCTTCTCCTTGAGAAAGGTGATCACTTCCTCCTCTTTCTTAGCGAACTTCCAGCCTGCGTCATTCCATGGCGTATGCGGAATCGTGTAGATCCTTGCAGGCTTGGCATACCTAGGATCAATCCTTCCTCGTTCCGCATCACTGAAGGCTATGGCTTTGCCGCAGGTCTTAAGGACTTCCAAGACTCGTGCCTTCTCTGGCTCAGTTAGATTCCCATCGCCTATGTCCATCTCCGCTATCCTCTTTTCTGTCAGCCATTGCGGCTCCTTTCTCTTCTTTTCTTTGATCTCTCTAGCGATCTCCCTCAGATACACCATCTAGCGCGGATCGCTCTCGAGCTACAGCCGCCGGCTTAACCTTCTGAGCTACTGTCTTGTGTCTCTTTGGTCGCCCCACGTAGGGGACTGCGCCCTTAAAAAAGACACCGAGATCATCCCTCCGAATTCCTCATCTTCCGCCTTAAGATAAGCGTTCCTTCCTATACGTACGCGAGTCCCTAAGTCGTCGACCTCCACTATCTGCCCTTCCTCTTCTGTAAGCAAGGGCCCATACTTCTTTTCGCAAAAGCGAAGGGAGCGACTCGCAAGGGAGACCGGTACGCGGCCCCCTGCGGCGAGAACCGCTCTGTTCCTCGGGTCACGAGGCTCCACCGTTTCCATCATAATCCGTCCACCGTCTGGACGCTTGATTGAAAGCATTTGGCTTCCATCCGGCCGTTCTATGGTAACGGCATGGACGTGACTTAGCCATGTTCGCTCCAATAATAACTCTGCGTTGAAATCCCGGACTGCGAAAACAGGCATCATCACTCTCAGTCCTTCGACCTCTATCGCTTCCTTGTGACAAACCCCGGTGACCTTCTGCTTTCTTCCATCGGTGGTCTCTATTTCAAATTTGAACGACTTATCAAGATCTAATCCCAACCGGATTGCCAGGTCCTCATCCATGATAACAGCCTCGCTGCCACTATCAATTACCCCATGAAGGACTATCTCATCATTGAGGGTAGTCTGTACTGTCCCACTGCCTAGGACATAAAACTTGTCAGGAGGCACCCCCTCTACCCCATCTAAGAACACTATTGCAGCACGATCTGCCTTAGCGATCACACTTGATACCGAAACAGTGGGTATCTCCTCCTGTTTGGTAGCCACCTAGACTTCGTCGCTCAGAGGAATACGCATTTTGCGCGTAATCATTTGTAGCTCATCCCGCGCTGGTCTCAAGGCCGCCAAGTACTTTAAGGTCGTGCACTGTATCGACTGCCTGAGAGCGCGTCTAAGAGGTTCGACCGTGTCTATGTCATCCAGAGTGCTCTTCATCGTGAACTTTCTGGCCCCACGTTTGCGTGGGGAAAGTATAACTTCTTCTCCTTCAATCCTCTGTCCGTCCTTCTCCGTCATCACATAGTCAGTGTCAGCCTTCTTTGAGGAGGAAGGTCTAGAGGACTTTGTAGCCGCCACCCGTATGGGTGTCATGGGGGCCTCCTCTTCAGAAGGTAGGCTCAGCCTCACGCTCTGGCTCCTCGCAACCACTTTACCCTTGTTCGGTACTACTCGCCTAGCTTCCACGTTCTCCTTTATCGAAGGAAACATCGATACATCTCCGAGGTTATCCGCCCATTTGACGCACTTGCGATCATCAAGTACGACAAGTCCCTCATCTATCGCCTGTTTGAGGTCAGGGCAGTCTCTCTTGAGGTGATCGTCTCCCCTGCAATAGATACAGGAGTTTCTAGGTGTAGGGGGTCGTTCCTTCGCGGACTTAATCGCCGGTCGTCTCACATCCTGGTTGGATGGCCCAGGGGATCTAGGATAGTTTGGGGATTTGGGATATCCTGGCGACGCAGGATACCCTCCTCTCTCATACTGTCCCCGTGGCTCTTCCCTACGATCGCCACCTCTCTCTGTCCGCTCGTAATCGCTTCGATATCTATCTCGGCGGTCCCTATCCGACTCTCATTAACCGCGGGAGTCCTCTCTATCCCTCAAGTTAAAGTTGCCCGGGCTCCGGTACCCTTCGGCATTCCCTCCATATCTGGGACTGCGCGGGTACTGGTCCCTGGGACTGCGCAGATACTGGTCGGCTCTATCTCCTCGACTGTAAGAGTCTCCCCCTCGATATCCATCACGTTGGCGGTCTTTGTCTATAATATCATCCCTGCGTCTCCGCTCTTCGTCCTCTCTACGCCCTCGATCGTCTTCTTCTCTGCGCCTTCGATCCTCCTCATCCCTATGTCTACGATCCTCCTCATCCCTACGTCTACGATCCTCCTCGTCTCTTCGTCTTCGCTCATCTTCATCTTTTTCCCTCGTGCGGTATTAAGCTAGCGTGCGAGGGTTCCGATCTTCGACGCTCCTCCAAGGGTCAGTGTTGCGTCGATCCCATCGTAAAGAATAGGGGGATCCGGGTTTATCCCGGTACGTAGTGGCGACCTTCGTTTCGAAATTTGCTATTTGCCTAGCCATCCCCTTCATCTTTTCCTGCATTTCCTCTATAATAGCATCATTATCCTTTGACCGTTGGGGTCCATCTCTATCCATCAAATAACGTCGCTCATCCCAAGGTTTGTCGTTCAAATCTGGGCACCTATCGGTCCCGTATTCCTAACAGAGGGAAAAGTCTCGGCGCTGCATGCCTCTCCAGAGTAAGTCCTTGTAGTCATCCGCCTCAGCCTTCATAGCCAACTTGAGTAATGCAGTGAATTCTAACTTATCGTGAGGCGTCTCTCTCAGCACTGCCTTTTGCTTCCCCCTTGGGTAGCTGGCCAAGGAAGATCGTGCATCTCTCAACCTCTGACAACTTCCCTCTTGCCATAAGGGCATCGGATACCTTCTGGAATCGCTTCCCGAAAGCCTGGACGGTCTCGCCCTCCCCTTGGGTCAGCTGCTCCAAGTCTCGGATAGAATACTTAACATCTTTTAGTTTGTAGAGCTCGTACAGATTGGTTTTCTAAGTAGCCCATCGCCTATCTTTGGGTCGCGCCTCTTTAATCTCATTACTCAAGCTCGGGTCCACATTAAACAAAAAGTTGTTTATAATCTCATCCTCTGTCCACCGACTTCGGTAAGCGTGCAACTCCCACTTTTCGATATAATCGGTAATGCCACACCCTTTGAAAACGGGAGGCCTGGTATCCAATTCCGAGGGTTGATGCGAGATGGTGAGCCTATCCCTCGTCTCGTACGGCAGGGGGTGAGATTCCCCTGTCTCTGGGTCAAATACCCGTTTGGACATCCCAGCTTTCTCCCTATCTCTCAAAAGCTGCTCTTTAATGAACTAGTCACTCCAGTCTTCCCTTCCTAGGTAGCCTCTATCCTCCCTACGCTCATACGCAGATGGGCACTGGATAAATGACTCATGGCGAAAGCTCGGAGGGTCTGTCAGAATCTCTGTCCGTTCAACTGAAAAGGCCTTGTTGGGCTCGATGGCGACTGGAGGCGCCATCACCTCAGGCTCTCCGTCATCCGGCTGCTCTACACACCTTAAAGGCGCACTCTGTCAGAGACGCTCCTTGAGGTCTCGCAGAGCCCGATCCGGCGATGCTCAATACGTCGCCTGTTCCTCGTCCGGATGCGGCCCCATTGTATCAGATTCCATATACTTTCCCTTTTCCAATCTAGTCGGTCCGCACCGGCTGGCTGGCCCTATGAATGAGTCCGCAGCCCGGACCTATGAAAGAATCCGCAGCCCGTACCTTTGAAAGAATCCGCAGCCCGGACCTATGAAGGAATCCGCAGCCCGGACCTGATATCAGGACTGGCAGCCCAGACTTAATGCCTCAACTGGCAGCCTGGTCCTAGAAGAAGGCTCAATCACTCATCTGCTACTGCTCTCAGGATCGCAACAAGTCTCCCCGCCTCGTCTCGTATCTCGTGCTCACCCTCGATCCCTAAAATCGCTGAATCGAAATAAAGTTCTCCCTCCTGCTCTCCTATGCATCGAACACCTCTCCTAATCTCTATGACGGCGGATTCTGATACCCTCACTCGCCTACAAATCCCTCAGGCGATCCTCCGGAACTCTCCCGGTGCACAAGAACGCAAACTCTCTCGTAGGTCGACTGAAGTTCTCCGCACTAGATCACTTAGCCCCCGATGCACTATGCGAGCTCCTGCCCGCGGGTAATTATCCCCTACGGCCATCAAACTTAAAGTATCGAAGGGCTAAGCCAACCACCGCCTCACAGTCCCTTCCTAGAATCATCTGTCGCGGTACAGGAGGTCCGGGCAACCCCCGAAAGAGTGTTATCTGGGTATCCCAGATTACCTCCTTACCTAGTGCTTGGAACTTATCTCGCTCACTCTCAACTATTACTTTCGCACGCTCCCAACACCTGCCGTAAATCAAATCGCTCTCTCGCTCTGCTGGGAGGTAAATCCTAACATCGTACACCTCAACGGCTAAGAATCGAACAGTGATAATGTAAAGACGTATCTGCTCCCATCCGCTGTCCACTAACTCATATGTTACTACTTCGTACGGAATCACTTCTCTTCTTCCTAAGGAACTTAACCTCTCGCAAATCTCCGCCAACACCTCGTCCGAAGGTCTGTTTCCCGCAAGAAACCTCTCTCTTCTCGACTGCAATTCCCTCTCAGAGATAGTCATATCTTTACTCATTCCCTCATGCTATTCGTCCTTAGTGGTCTTCTTGAACTTGCCCTTAATCCTGACTGTCCGAGCGAATTCTACTACAGCCTCCCATCTGTTTTGCTCTAACCCTTGATATGGAACAGGCGGCCTAGGCAGACCGTCAAAAATAGTGATGTCGTCGCAGACCTCCACAATCTTTCCCAAACTTTTTAATTTTTTTTCCTCTTTTCTTAATGCCCACACAGCTCCCCTCCAAGTCCTTCCGTATATGCAAAATTCCTCTCTTTCTTTAGGCAGGTATATACCAACGTGGTACAACTCTAAGTCATGAAACCGCACGGTCATAATATAGTATTGATTGCGCTCGATCCCACTGTTCTATACTTGACACTTAATCACTCCATACGGGAAGATCTCTCGCCCGCCCAAAGCGCTTAACTTCCTTTGTACTTTCTCGTGTTCAGTTTCGTAAGGACCTCCCCAGACCCCAAATCTTCTTCTCCTCCTCTCTAGCTCTGCCTCTGGTAATGGCATCTCTCATTCATGGGGATTCATGGGGATTCATGGGGTATCTAACACTCTCCTGCGATTAGTGCTAGGGCTAACAGAACTCTGTCAGTGGATTCCTCCAAAAACTTATAGAACGTCTCAAAATCGTCTATGTTCCCAAAATCCTCAATGTCTGATAGAGTCTGAAGATACTCCTTCCAATACCGGTTGTGTGCCTCGAGTATTCTGAGAACTGAACTCTCTCTTATGATCTCCACTAGATCTCCGGCTCCCTCTGCTTCATTCTCTAGGAACCTCTCGGCCTCCCTAGAAGTCTCACGCCATGCCCTATTTAGAGGTGGCTCGTCAAAAGGGGTAACGCGCAGCGAATAGTTGATCAAGCACGCACTCTCTTCTCCTACCCAGAGTCCGGTCACTCGCACCTTCCGTACAGCCCGTCGAGTGCACTCCGCCTCTTCTATTACAGTTAGCTTCTCCAGGTAGACTAGTTGTTTGACGACACAAGCGATTGGCCCATTCAACCTTCCTGTTATACGCACACCACATTTCTCATTATTCATCGTCTTCTATCTATGTTGCACGCCCGGCCGCGGCCGGGGGGTCCAAGTCGGCCGCGGCCTAGGCCGATGGCCAAATCGGCCGGGTTCGGCCTGGGCCGACCAGCCGACTTCGGTGCAAGATTTTTATTTTTTTTCTAATGCATGAAAATATATATATATATATGTATACGTGTAGGGCTAAAAAAACCCTACACTCCTATATTTTTTTTTTGGAATCCGACTTTGTTTAGGATTTTTAAAAAATCAAAAACTAAAATCTATTTAAACAAAATAAAAAAATATATATAAAGAAAAGCATAATTTTTTTTTTGTCATTTTTTATTATGAGATATATGGTCCGTGAGCTTACCTGTATTTTTTTAGAAATGAATTTATGTTTTTTTGCAGAAGTCTGAGGTGTTTTGAAAAAATGCAGATGCAAAATTAAAAAAAAAAAAAAAAAGGGGTTGGATTGATTGATTGATTAATTGATTGATTGATGGTGGGGGAGGAGTCGCCCCACCCACCACGTGCACACACACACACACACACACACACACTCACTCACATTCGCGCGGCGATCTTGGAATCGCGCGCGCATACACACACACACACACGGGCACACACACACACACGCGCGCACACACACTCTCTCTCTCTCTCTCTCTCTCTCTCTCTCTCTCTCTC
>BFEA01000634.1:718939-730231 GCA_003427395.1 Chara braunii | reverse complement strand
GGTCGAAAGTGCGACTATCACCGGCGGCACCTGCCACCGTGTTCAAAAATTTAACAGATTTATCTAAAAGTGCGGAGTAGAAGTCATCTTTGGATGACGAACACGAGAAAGAATCATAGATTTCCAAAATACGTCTAAAGAAGTCAATGGCCAAAAGGTTCCAGTGTTTGCCGTCCTTGTGCGCTGGTGCCAAGACGAGGTCATGAGACAGGAGGTCCACATCTTTAGCCCATCTACTAACAACTGTCGGACCTCGCAGAAGCAGTGTAGAGGCGAAGAAAGAGTTAAAGGTGTACGTCTTCTTGGTAGCAGCAGTCCGGCCGCAGTCGTCCAGTAGCATCACCATGTAGAAATTGACGACCTCATCGTTGAGCTCCCCGGATCCCTCCACGAGTGCGACGATGTCCTTGACGGATACCTGTAAATTATGCGACGGCAAACGCGCGACGATGATAGTGAGCGACAACCGGGAGCAGATAACGTCTTCAAGGACTGCTCTTCCATTTGAGGAAACCTTGTTCAACAAACACCCGCAGCACACAGCAAGCACAAAGGATGGGGCACTATGAGAAAATGTCGTCCTAGCGGCCATGGTCCGACGAACCGCTACTCTGTGGCCCGAAAAGTTCACGCATAACGTCACCCCTACTTCTGGACCTTCCACACACAGTTGATTCCAAACTACCACTGTCCTTCTTTATATCCCTGCAAGCCTCGAGAAGGAATTCCTTGCATTCTTTTTCGGCAACACCCGCTGCCTCTGCAACGAGTCTAGCGGAAGGGCCCAATACGGGCACGACAACCCTTCTGGGAGGGCCCCGAGGTTTAGTCTCCCCAGAAAACAAATCGGTGACATTGCGACGACCAGTGCCTCCTGCAACCAGGACTGACAACCTGGCGAGGGCAGGCAGCTCCTGCGACATGTGTGTTTGTCCACGAGCTCGTCGACCTGTACAAGAAATAGCCACCCAGACAGTTCAGCAGGAGATCAACAACACAACTTCGCAAGAGCAACCAAGCAAACAGCACCTCACGAAGCACATCGTCACAATCCAGTTGGCGGCCGCCTACACACCTCCCCGAAATCGACGAAGCAAACAACACTTCACGAACGGGCTGACGAGCGGGAAGCAAGCAGAGGAAGACAATGCTTACCAGGCTTAGCTTCCACGTCACGAGAGCCCACCGATGGCAGTCCCAGCACGATTGGCGCCCCCGTGCGCGTCGACGCGGCTACGACGTGCTCCAAAATCACAGGGAAACTGGACAGGTTCGAGATGTCGACGTCGATGACCGGAGACGACATGAATTCATCCCCATCCCGATGGCGGAAATCCTCCACGTCCGCGACGGGCAATTTTAGTATGTCCGTCTCCGGACAAAGAACGTCGACGTCCACAACATCGATAGGTTGGGTTTCCTCCATCGTCGTTGTGTCGTATTGTGTTGTGCTCAAGGTCCCATGGATGTCCAACAACACCTCTCCCCCCCTTAACTTCTTGTCCTCGTGCGCTGTGTCTTTAATGTCGTCACTCAAATAGAGAAATCTATCTCCAACAGCGTCAGAGGACTTCTTCAGAATGTCCTCTCCCATCGCCTCGTCGTGAAGGCCGGAGTACAAGGGGTCGTCGTATGTCGGCTGCACTGGTTGCTCCATCCCGACGTCGCCGAGTGACGGATCACTCCCGTCGTCGGCGGAATCGTCCTTGTCCAAAGTCGTCAGAAGTCGACAACCGTCAAGTCCTTCGTTCGTGTGTCTCGGATGAATCCGAATTACGGTCGTCTCCAAACCTGCATCAGGGAGGCACATGCTCACAGGGCCCTGGTTCGGATTCATCCGAGCCCCCATAGTTTTCAACGGCGACGACGTGTCCGCTTTCACCGGAGAGTCGCTTAAGACTGCTAACATAGCGCGTACCATCACCAGGCATTCGGCTCCGAGTGTGAGGGGCTCGACATTGAAACTGGTCGCTAACTCACCCTCAGTCGGACAGTCTGCCTGCAGCTCCTTGCGGACACGTCCTCCTGGTACGGATGAATCCGAATATCGCCGCCAGGGTTTTCGGAAACCCGGACCACCCGTTCGAGCTCCACAGACCGCTGTGCTCTCGCAACGGTACTGGCTTCCCAGTTCGGATTAATCCGATTTTCCTTTTGAGGCGAAACCGAACATGGTTGGAGCTTGTCGCTGCCGGATCCGTGGTATGTTGTCGTCTCGCTTCCCGGAAGGCACTGAGTTCCGGACGACGATGTCGTCTCCGAGGTTCGGATAGATCCGAGACAATCAGCCAACCATTTTTGGAGTTGAGCGAAGCAAGTTCAATTCTTTGCTACAACTGCCCCGCCAACAGCATCAGTATACTGTGTTGCGCTGGTGGAGCTAATCACAGGGTTCTGCTCGCCAGGCCACGTGATCCACCCAAGCCTGAAGTCGTTCCCCGTTTCCATTGAGGTGCTGCCTGTCACCGCCAGAACCTCATCGTCCTCGTCGCGGTCGACATCGGACCCCTGCCCGTCTCCTGTGTGATGCTTTGTCTTCTCTCCGCTGCGAGGCTTTTTCTTCTCCCGGCTGCCCTTTTTCCCCTTTCCGCCGCCTGCGTGCCCCAGAGACCGCTGTTTCGTTGAACGCTGTTCGCTTCCACCTCCGGTACCTCGTTGCCCGCCGCCTTCACCATCCCTTCGCCGTCCTTTCCGCGAGACTTGCGCTTCACAACTCCTGCCAGCGGGGTGACCGCAGGCAACTCCCAACCTACTTGCTTAATTGACAGGCTTGACGGAAGGGCGTAGAACGCGGAGGACACTTCCAGCCATTTATTTGGCTGCAATAAATCGAACAGTGTGTCCCCGTATTCGCGCAGAGCAGGGTCGTGCTTACTTCGTCAATTGACCTCACTTAATATCTCCAATACTGCATCGTAGGCGCGAGATTTGAATGTATCAAGGTCCCAACGATCGTCATATATCCACCCTCCACTTACGTCCCTCACAGCCACTGCCCATTCGCCGTCGAGAAGGACTGGTTGGAAATGGTCTGGGTGCCACACGATAGCATGGCCCGAATCTTCGGCTGTGGAGAAGGTGTGTTTGTCGCCCATGTGGAAGGGAGTCGCAGGAGCCTTGAGATGCGGATGGTCCTGAGGAACTGGATGGCCGGGTCGAAGACGTTCGGGCTGCGGTGTGAGACGAATAGGCTCCCCCGGCGAACTCCTCAGACGGGAGAACCCACCCCTCTTGACAGGCGCTGAGGAGGACACGGGCGTGGGACCGCCCGAGGTGGGTGTAGCGAGAGGTGTCCCCGGTTTGGATACTGACGGCGACTCATAAACTTGGGCGTTGAAGATGGCCAATTGCCCGTCCAAATCGAAGAGGTCGTCCTCAACGCTCTCCCCCTGCTCAGTCTCGATATTAAAGTCGCCCTCCTCACCGAATGCCAGCTTGTAGTTATCCAAAGTGAAGTGGGCAGGATCGATAACATTCTCGTTAAAAAATACATATTCCAGCCTCTTAATGAAGCTCACAGCGCCGGCCCGACTCGCTCCGTGGTAGCCCTGGAGGACCGCAATGGCGCCTTTTCTTCGGAGTCAACTAGAAGATCATGTCCTTGTTCGGGTCATAAACGTGCTCGACTACAACATGGTGGAAATCGCTTGGGTAAGTCTTGGAGGACACTTCATGGGTGACATACTGCACGGTGTATTCGAGCTGCGTTGTGTCCCCATCCACGGCMAAGACGTGCCTTCCCTGCTGAAGCAGACTCCACACCACCTGCGCGTGCGGCTTGCCCAAAAACAGCACGGCATCCGCCACACCACAGAAGAAAAGAAGCTGATTGCATAACTGATTCGGATTCCGCTCACCGTCCTTGTACAGAGCCCCCCGCTGGGTGAGGTTTCCGATGTCCGCGAAAGTCAAGGACTTGAAAGACTTCTCCTCCACATCCGTGGGTGTCACTTTCTGTTTCCTCCAGAGAGCGGCGGCGTCGTCTTCAGCAACAGCTCCCTCGTACACCGGGTGAGTCAGTAGCCGAGGATCCTCGTCTTTGAAAAGGATGTTCATCACATCCGGCTCCTTCCAGACGCTATTTCCGAACTGATGCGTCTTCTTCGATGTCGTCTTCCGAACCCATTTCCCCATGGAGCATCGGGTGGCCCCAAGCGCAGACAAAGATGTCATGAAGGAGAGGTTCCACAGGCAGGGAACGAATACCACCAATATCCAGTAGTCCTGACAAACGAAGCCCAGCAACTCACTCAGAGACGCGAATGCCCCAGAGTCCCATTGCGCACGGTCCACACTTCCGCACAAGTCGAGCACGCAAGTGTGAGACTGTAGCTGATGCCCTAGTTTTCCCAGCGCCTCCTTATGATCTATGGCACTCAGTGGGTCGACATTAAACTGGGCCAGCGTCGTAAAGGCGCTTGTCCTCGTCCACAAAATGTTGATGCATTCATCAACGCCTCGAGGCTTTTTTTTGCCTTTGGCGCGATCTCCAGTGATCACCGAAAGGACGACACGCTTCCACTCCGCCGGAAAATGCTGGTCGTTGACGAGGGACGCCGTTCTCTTGATGTTATTGTCGTGTTGACACCCGAGAAACTGAGGGCACTTGTTGACGTACGTGGTGTCCGTGAAAAATTTCCTGCTGTCGTTCCAAAGCTTGTCGTCGAGACCTTTGTCCTTGAACTCTTCCAACAGTGGCTTCTTGGACCTGAAGAACGTGGAGTTGGCATTCCACTCCCGCTTATCCATTTCCTCGTACTCGAACTCTACGTAGTACCACAGCCTCAGCATAATCCAGTCCATTTTTATTATGTCGACCATCTCCTTGACACTGAACTTCCCCTACTCGGCCAACTTCTTGCTACTCGTTTGAACCCACACGACGTTAAGGTTCAAGACGCCGTTCAACAGCCTTTTCTTCTCGCGGTCCGTCAAGTCCACCAATTCCTTCCAGCAGTGGACATCCAGCTCAGGAACTTGGACGTAAAAAGTTTTCTCCTCCGCGCCTTTCTTTGGCTTCCCCTTGGCCTTTTTCAACGAAGGGTCGTCCACCTTCACGTACCAGACGTGTTTCTTCAGCCCCTGGCTGTGAGTCACAGTGGAGAGACCTGTCTTGGCCACCTCCTCATGGGTGGGCGACTTTTCAGTCCAACGCCGGCCGTCGGAAGCAAGGAGTTTCCCTTTCGACCACTCCTAATAGAACTTCTCCTCCAAAGTGAAGACGGAGTCATCTGCCATGGCCAGCGGGAGGTAGTATCGAAGTTTCTCAGCCCATTCCTTTCTTGTCTTTTCTTCCGTTGACAGGTTCCACAAAGGCGTGTACGGTGTCTTCTTCATAGCCAACGCCATGAACTGCACCCACTTTCGCACCTCGTCCTTTTTCTTCGACGCATTGCCGAGCACCACACGCGGTTTGCCCTTAATTTTCCAGATATTGCGAATGTCCCGCATAGACAAAACCTGCAAGCGCGGTGGATTCTTCTTGTCTTTCATGTTGTCTTCGCAGCTGACATGGGCGTAGCCGTCGAACTCGTCGTCAGGGAAGTAGATCGGTCTGAACGACCATTTACAGAAGTTGTAGTACTCAAACACGGGATGGTCTTTCACCTTCATCGCCACCCTCGCGTTATGCTGTCCACACACAGGATAATACCAGTATTTCTCCGGTTGTGAGTTGTCGAAGTCAGCAGGCAGCACGCGCACAGCAGACTCGCCGTTCTGTCGAGGCGAAACGATCGGAGCGAGAACGAAAATGGGCTTCGTGTATCTCATGTCTTTACGTTCGTAGCAGTCGATCATAGCCGACGCGATGGTATCAATGAGGAAATCGTCCAAGGATCGGTGGTTGTACGCGTCTTCCCTGTCTGGAATAGCTAATATTCTTTCGGGATGGATGTGCAACACGACGTCCCTCTGCACCCCTGTCTGCATCTCGAGGAAAAACGCATTGTCGAGGTTAAAGGCGTTGAGGTTAATCTCCACGTCGTCATCCCCCTCCCCACTGTCGCCCTCATCTGCTTTCGTTGACCGTTTTCCAGAAGACTCACCAGTTCTTCGCCATGTCGACGAGTCTTTTGGCGTTTCATCCCCACCCCGAACCCTTTTCCTCTTGTCAAGGGAACCGCCCTCTCGTGTTGTTGGCACCCGAGCACTCCCTCCTACCTTTCTCTGCCTTTTCAGAGCACCTACTTCCTCTCGCTCTTCCTCATTCGGCAAGTTGCGCTTGCCTCCCGACTGAGTCTTTTCAGCCGATCTCTCACGGAACAGCCCCTGCTCGGACACCTCCTCCTCACCGGCGACGTTCCCACTTGCTTCTCCTTCCTGGCTCAACTCCGTCTGCAGTTGCGCAGACGCAGGTCGGGCCCGGCAAGTCGTCTCATCTGACCCACGCACCTCTCGAACCTGCGGACCACCCGCTCGATCTCCAGGCGAAACCTCGGCCACCTGCATGCCACGAACGAACGAACCGATCCTTTCGACCAGACCACGAGGAGTCGTCGATTCTGAGCCCTGTCGCAACCGTTCGCCATCGCCGCCTCCACGTGGCGTCGACTCCTCAAGCAAACCTTGGCGGAGAGATCCATGCAAGTCCGGTTTCAAAGGAGCATGCGGATGGTCGTCCTTCGAGTCGTCTGACATGCCCACCTCTTGATCAGGAGGCGTAGCTGGCAGGCCACCCTGACCTCCCATCCCCCTTTCAGGGCACTCTCCTCCCGCGAACCCAACAGGACCACTGATCGATGTCCCAGGTCCGACGTCCACGACACTGACAGAGGTACCAGATCTCGCCCAGACCTCGAGGAAGTTTGTCACGTGAACGGCCTCGTCGTGCCCCGACGCTAGCGGGACAAAGTACGGCAAAGACATCGCACGCCGGCCGTACCCGCCGAACATCCTCCCGGCAACCTTGCATCGCTTTGCGATGTCGTCGACGGAACCATCACTTTTGTAATGCTTCTTCAACGTAAACTTGAAATTGTATTCGCCATCGTCGACCCACTGGATGATGGACCCTGGGAGACGCGTTCTGTCGGCGCGAACGGCGACGAACAAGAGCGGCCCGCACGGTGGTTGCAACGGGTTGGAGCCGTATTGGCTCGCCCAGTCCAAATACCAGAGACGTTTGTTGTAGTCGCACCACAAGTTTTGATCCCGTCGTTCTTCCTACCCACCGCCACCTCCCTGACTCGTTTCCCTTGCCGGCGACGACCTCATCCCTCGACGCTCCTCTCCATGCGGGGCGGAACCACCAGCGGAGCGACTTCGTCCGTGTGTAGCCATTCTCTGAAACACACGGAGGAAATGAACCCACATGCACTCAAAACAGTCAGCACGTCCCAACATCAACCACGACCCACAACACGTATTCTTTTATCGGTCACCCGGTCCCCAAAAGAACGAAGTTCAGTCATAGTTAGACGGCAGTGGTCCACACGCCTGCACGTTTCGGATGAATCCGAGGCATCGTGAGCCATCCTCGTCACACTGCCCTTAAGAGAACGAATGGTCGAAAACGAAGACCGCGGGATAGATCGGATACATCCGAAGCAGGCGCAGTCGAAAAACTGACGTCGCATAGGCACCTGCACCGGGAAAAGCAATACCTCGCAAGAAGGCACTAGAACACTGATACAACAGACGAAGACGTGCACCCCGTGGTGATACGGTGTCATCCGAAGTCGACAAGCGGATTGTAAAGTTCGCCGTTGTAGTTCGGATGCATCCGAGCTCCAAAGCGGTTTGGACCACCCCCTTTCGGCCCGGACCAAGCCGAACTGGAGTTTTCTTGTCCTTCTGAATCGGTAACGGTTGTGACTCGGATGCATCCGAATTCGAACAGCGTGGTCCAGAGACGGTCGTCCACAAGAGGTCGCCATCTACAACACGTGTTTTCGTCATCGACCTGTGAGCACTGGTTTAACCCTATCCTGCCGGAGGTTTGGTTCGGTTGAACCTGAACTTCGCAAATGTGGCTCGGATTAATCCGAGACGGGGACCGGCGGATGGACCCCACGGTCTGTTGACGCCCATCCAGCCATCCAAGCGTCCGTTATTCCCCAGCTGTCCTTGGGTCCACCCGAATTTCGCACGGTGTGTCTTCGTTCTTGAGTGTTTAAGACGGGTGTGGCTCGGATTTATCCGATTTTGACAGGGGCTGTCCCGATACGTGCGACTACGACAGGCTGCGCCGACACCGTGTGCTTTCGTCGTACAAGTTTATCAGACCGTGCGACGTCGTCAATACCCTCTGCGCATGTGGTAAATCCGAGCAAGCCATCGGTGTGGTTCGGACTAATCCGACTTCGCCGAGGCGCTTCGATTTATTGTCGCCCCACCACACACCGTTCCCCGCGATTGCCGAAGTGTGTCATTATAATATGTTCATCATCACGGGGGATGTTGTCGTCCTCGTGAGTTTTAGTTGGTTCTTGCTCGCCCAATTCAAATAATAGACACGTTTGCTGTAGTCTCAGCACAAGTTTGGAGCTCGTCTTTCTTCCACCCGAGCGTCACCATGCGGACTCGTTTTAGTTGCATGAATCCGAGGCATCGTTAACCCTCGTTATCAGACTACCCTTCGTAGAGCAAATGGTCGAAGACAAAGACAGCGGGCTAGTTCGGACACATCCGAACTGGGCAGAGTCGAAAGACCTACGTTGTGGCTCGGATGCATCCGAATGAGCACAATGCGTGACAGAAACGACCGACCACAAGAGGAGGCCATCGGCATGGCGTGTTTTCCTCAATGACCTGTGAGCATAGGGTGGACCCTATCCTGTTGGAGGTGTGGTTCGGATTAATCCGAGACGGGGACCGGTGGATGGACGGCACGGTCTGTTGACAGCGTGTGATTTCGTCGTTCACGTTTATCAGAACGTGCGACGTCGTAAATACCGTCTGAGCATGTGACAAATCTAAATTTGCCGTCGGTGTGGTTCGGATTAATCCGAACTTCGCCGAGGTGCCTCGGTTAGTGGTCGCCCCGTGAGTTTTAGTGGGTTGTGGCTCGGATGCAACTGAAATTAACAAGGGTGGCTCGGATACGTTAGTTGTTGTGCCACCACAAGATGGTGTGGACAGGGTGGGCTGTCGTCCTCCTGGTTGGTCAGACATGTCGCCGTCGACATGTACCCTATGAGCATCTGATCGCTCCGTGTCCTGTCCTGTGTCCACGTCAGCGGAAGGGTTCCTCGCGGCGTTTGGCTGACGCGAGGTTTGATAGGCTTTAAAGATTTGAATACACGTTCGCCTCCTGTGTCTTCGGATCTGTCGTGGCAGTCTTCGGATTACTGATTTGCTAGTGCACTCAGGGGGGACCAACCTAAGATCGGTTGAGCGACTGTCTGCGATACACGAAGATTGGAGAAAGGCAGAAAACACGCATAGACACGGAAGGGAGACTAAGATCGATAGAGACGTCGACAAGGAGAGGATGTGCAGATCCTACGGATGGTGTTGTCCATTTCGGAATTCGCAATGTGACCCATTAATAAAACGACACAAAAGAAATATAAGAAAAAATTGTTCGTGTCGGCGAGAGGAAGAGTGACGAAAAATGTGAAAAATTCGATGAATGTGGAGGACAATTTACGGATACAGAACCGAACGCCGAGAGAACTGCACGACACGACTTACGCGGAGAACGAATAAACAAACTGAGCGCAATAAAAATTAATTCGGCGAAAAGAAAGTCCATGTGCAATCCAGAAGAGACACGATTCATGAGAAATCATGTTCTCGTGTTCGACAACATACGACTGAAATCCTTATATCGCAGTTCGTGAGAGAGACAACAAATTGACGACAAGCAAGTAACACTTCAAGAAAACATATGAAGTGACGAGACAATCTCGAAGGGCGTGTCACAACATTCTCGGGCTACATTCGCGGGTCCCATTTCGTTGGTGACCACTCGCCCCGATCAGATGGCACACAAACACGTCCACATGTCAGCTCCTACACATGCGTGGCCACGCTGATGGATGCGGGGCTCTATTCGACAACATTCCGTTATCGCATAGAGCCCCGCATCCATCAGCGTGGCCATGCTTGTTCAGGACGTGACACGTGGGCGTCTGAGTGTGCCATCTGATCGGGGCGAGTGATCGTCAATGAAACGCATGCATTCTTGCTCCCGAAACTCCTTCATCTCGCCCCGATCAGATGGCACACTCACACGTCCACATGTCAAGTCCTAAACATGCGTGGCCACGCTGATGGGTGCGGGGCTTTATTGGACAACATTCTGCTGCCGCATAGAGCCTCGCATCCATCAGCGTGCACACGCTTGTTCAGGAACTGACACGTGGACGTTTGAGTGTGCCATGTGATCGGGGCGAGTGGTCGCCAATGGAACGAGATCCGCAAACGCACCCCGAGGTAAGTTCGGGAAAGAAACAGGCCAACGCATAAGACAAACGAAATAGAGGCACTGAAGACAAACTAACGACGAGGACCAAGATGGTAGTTGAACACGACGGCACACACATCCACGTGTCAAGTCCTGATCATGCGTGGCCACGCTGATGGGTGCGGGGCTCCATTCGACAACATTTTGTTGCCACATAGAGCCCCACATCCATCAGCGTGCCCACGCTTGTTCAGGAACTGCCACGTGGACGTGTGAGTGTGCCATCTGATCGGGGCGAGTGGTCGCCAATGGAACTAGATTCGCGAAAGCAGGCCGACAGAAAAGACGAACGACATAGAGGCACTGATAGAAAACTGACGACGGGGACGATGATCGTGGTGGAACACGAAGCTGTTGGTTCTGTCTCATTCGTTTGTCTGCGCTTGTCAGTTACATTCGCAAACTTTGTGCGTACGATACAGACAAGCGCAGTAAAACGAACGAGATAAAAGACAGAAAGAGAGATAAATAGATAGCGAGAGAGAGAGAGAGTGTGACAGAGAGGCGATCTTCGCCTTCATCACACGGCCCAATCAAACGTCACGATCAAATGGCCCCGAACGTCACCCTGATCACACATCGGACTCACGGAGAGAAATCCCTGTTGGATCACACGACACTGCTCGTTCGCGGTGATTGAACCCAATGTAATCGCCACCGCGCGAATCCCGACTACAGATTGCGTGCATGTGTGGGCATTCTAACGGTCTACGCAAACCCAGCATGGCATGACTTTTCAGATCGGTGGAGATGGCGAGAGAAAGAGAGACAGAGAGAGAGATAGAGAGGGAGGGAGAGAGAGAGAGGGAGAGAGACAGAGAAAGAGAGAGAGAGAGAGAGAGAGAGAGAGAGAGAGAGAGAGAGAGAGAGAGAGAGAGAGA